>CM035158.1:64163938-64541577 GCA_020205615.1 Panax quinquefolius | reverse complement strand
AATTGTTGAAGTTTAGGAGAATAAAATGATTTTTATTAAATTATGGATGGGACCCACTTTTGTTTTACAACATATGTGGTACGCCAATTTATTTAAAGATGGCTGATGGCTTTCAAAGTTGGTTGGTGGCATGCGTAGAAGGTGAGAAATAATAATAATAATATTTTATTATTTAGTCTCCTTTGGCGTTCTAGCATTTTCCTATAAATAGACGCTTAGGTTAGAATTGAAAATCACACCAGAAACAAGTTTTCTTTCTCTCTAGATTATCGAGCGTATTCTTGTGAGTATTTTGATACTTTGAGTGTTGCTATACGGAGCGAGTTTCTGTCAGCACTATACCCGAAATTTAGTCAGAAGTACGGTTATATTGAGGTAAGGGATGTTATTTTCTTCTCAAATGATATTATTTCTTCAATATCATTATGCTGAAATATTGGTTGGAACTTTTTATCAAATTTGGAACTTTTTCATGTCGGGGTTACTATTCATGAGTTACTATTCACGAGTTACTATTATTCATCATAAGAAGCGAAGAAGATGTTTTTGTGGAATTTCTATCTTTTGGTGTCTGAGTTACTATTCACGATTCACGATATCGATACACTATTCATCGAAAAATAAAATTTCTTCTTTTCGTCCAAAATATCTATTCGGATACTAGGTTTGATTGTATCCATGTTTTGATCATTCTTGAATTTTACACCACTATGATTATTTTTTGAGGTATTTTGAACATGGATAAAACAAAGTACGAATCCTTAATCCTTAATCCTTGTCATTTTGTTTCACTTTGGATTCGTTTCTTTAAAAAAAAATATCTTTCATCATCCTCGGTCTTAAATGATGATATTATTGAATATCTTTGGCCCAGTAGTGCAAAAAAGATGAATGATTTCTGAAGAATATCTTTGGCCTGTAGTGCAAAGATGAGCAGTGTTTAAATGAACATGATTAATGATGAATATCTTTGGCACTGTAGTGCAAAGATGAATATTTGATTACTGATGTATATTGATTGATGTTCTGAGGATAAAAGATAGACGATGAACTTTTAAATTCATACATAGAAGATAGTAGTTTGCATTCTCTACTTAACTCTTCTAATGAATTATTATTTCACTGCGAATATTGATTTAAAATTTGTTGTCTATTGTATTCTATTAGATTTTTCCGTTGAAGACTAACGATAATTTGTTGTATATTATCTTAGTCATAATATTCTTTCTTGAGCTAGTTGAGCTCACCCTTTTCCTTTTGTTCCATTTTTCTCGGAGGCGAGAATATAGCTTTAAATGCAGTGGGGGTATGGAATGAAGGTTTTAGAAAGGATTGTTTAGTAATCCTCACCATTTTGTAAAATAATGTATCAATAAATGTGATGAGGATTTATTTGAGTATAGATATTGTCTAGAAGATAATATTTGTATTCAAACTCACGTTTTACTATTGTAATAATAAAGTTGTAGTTGTTTTTGTACCATGTATTGACAACTCGGAATAGGTGATGTATACCTATTTTGGGGCGCCCCGGTTAGTATCGAGCTTAGGATATGATCTCTCTGGCGGAGATGGGGAATAGAACCAGGAGGGAGAGACGAGTAAATCCTTCGCTAGTATGTCCTACCTAAGCTTATTTGTTAGTTGGTCAAGATATAGGGATATTATGTGATATATTGATTTCCTTAATTAACCCTTGTTTTATGGCAAGTTATTTAAGATGGCAATTTGAAAATGTCAACAATGGAGTGAATGAGACCATGGATATACCTCTAATCACCAACCGTGATAATGTAATATCAAGCGAAGAAGGAATTAGAGATATCCATGTGGTGAGGGAAGAATTAATAGTTGCACCGAGCTAGTCGCAGAGGTAGCAAAGCGGTGAGAGTGAGGAAGAAGAGGAACCCGAGGAGAATTTATTAGAAGAAATTTTGATCAAAATGTAGAACTACGAGATCGTATTAAGTGAGCTAGAAGAACAGTTGAAGAAGCGCAAGCGGTCGTGGAACAAAGAGATACAACAATTCAAAATTGTGTTACCCGATATGTGATGCTTGAACAAAATCACGCTTTGGCAGAGGGTAAGATATTAAAGTTGGAATCTGAGAATTCAAATATCAAGGATCAGCTGAAAGAAGAAACAACTGAACGAGTGAGAATGAAGGATGCGTGGGTAAAAGCCGCACGACATGTTGATATTATAGAAAGAGACGTCCGATCCAAAAAGGTTAAAATAGATGATATACATTTCTCTTTTTGGACAGCAATTGGAAGAACCCAACATCGAGTTTTAAATTACCCTGTACAGAGCGGTCAATCTCAATTCGATATGGATCAAAGATTGATGATTCAGATCATGAATCAGGAGTACGATGAAGCAGTTGAAGGTGGAATATGCCCTATAGAAAAGTCAATTCCAACGATAGTAACGACACCAAATGCTACCCTAGACAAGTCAAAGCCAGGTAGTTCAAAGGAGAGCGGTTGTCATAACTTCCCAACAAGTGAGGAACCCGAACGAAGTTAGCATGGGTTAGTTAATTATAATTCTTGAGAAGTTTATACCTTATTAGATACCAGTTCTACCCATTCTTTTATCTCTCTTGCTTGCGTTCAACGTTTGAACTTGACTCCGGAGAAATTAGACTTTGACCTATCTGTGGAAACTCCGTTAGAGAAACTTTCATCACATCCATCGCTTATAAATCTTGTTTGATTCAAGTTGGCACCATTACCTTACCCGTTGACCTTATCTCTTTAAAGATACTTGCTTTTGACGTGATTTTCGGGATTGATTGGTTAACTACTCATTATGCCAAAATTGATTGTTTTCGTAAGGTTGTTAGTTCTCATATTCCTAACCAACCCATTTATTTAATTCAAGCAACTAAACCATTAAAATCAATCAATCATCATATCTAATCATAAAGCTATTCGTTTATTGAAAACGGATGTCAAGCTTTCTTAGCCCATGTGATGGATTTGAATAAAGACACGCCAAATTTGAATAATATTCCGTTGTTATTGACTTTCCGACGATTTTGAAGAACTTCCCGGCCTACCCCGTAACGTGAAGTTGAATTCTTTATTGATCTTGAACCTGTACAAAGCCCATTTCTAAAACCCCATATCGAATGGCTCCTATTGAACTTCAGAGTTAAAGGTCCAACTACATGAATTGTTGGACATCGGTTTCATTCGGCCCCAAGTACATCTCATCGGGGTGCTCTGTTTTATTTGTAAAGAAGAAAGATCGGAGTATGCGACTTTGTATTGACTATCGGAATTGAACCATGTCACCATCAAGAATAGGTATCCTCACCTCGTATTGATGACTTGTTTGATCGATTTGCAAGGGCACAATTCTTTTCAAAATCGATCTTCGCTCGGATATCATCATTTGAAGATTAGAATCGAGGATATTCCAAAGCGCGCTTGAGAACTCGATTATGGGCATTATGAATTCTTAGTCATGTCTTTCGGACTAACTAATGCTCCTCTACGGTTTCATGGATATGATGAACCGAGTATTCAAGGAATATTTGGATCGATTCGTTGTTGTCTTTATTGATGACATCCTTATATATTCCAAAAGTCGTGAAGATCATGAGCACCATTTGAAAGTTGGTACTCAAAGGCTTCGTGAAAACAAACTATATGCCAAATTGAAGAAATGCGAGTTAAAGCGAGGAAGTAGCATTCCTTGGGGGCGTGGTGTCGAAACATGGAGTATCTGTTGATCCCGTGAAGATTGAAGCAATACAAAGTTGGGGAGCAACCAAGTCGGTGATCAAGCACGTAGCTTTTTGGGCTTAGAGGGTTATTATCGGAGATTCGCGGAAGGGTTTTCTTGAATCGCTACTCCATTAACTCACTAACTTTCGGAAGGATACAAAATTCGTTTGGAGTGAAGAATGCGAGAAGAGTTTCCAAGAGCTTAAGAGGAGACTTATTTTAAGACTTTGTTCTAACAATACCATCCGGTTCGGATGGATTTTGTTATCACAATGATGCTTGTGCAAAGGGTTAGGATGTGTTCTCATGCAGCAACGGAAAGTCATAGCCTATGCCTCGCGACAACTTAAAGAGTATGAGAGGAATTATCCTACTCATGATCTAGAGCGGCAGATAATGCTGCGCTAAAGATATGGAGGCACTATCTATATGGGGAGAAAGTGGAGATATATTCGCACCATAAAAGCCTTAAATATTTCTTCACTCAAAAGAACTCAACACGCAAGCAAATGACGTTGGCTCGAACTATTGAAAGACTACGACCACACTATTCAATACCATCCCGAAAAGTTTAACGTGGTAATGACGCATTGAGTAGAAGATCATATGCGGAACGAAAAGTGCGATGATGTCAAGTATATACGCGTAGAGCCAACTTTAATAGAAAAAGTTAAGGTTGCTCAAGCCACCAATGGGCCGAGAAATGATGCGTATGAAGAAAAAAAGTACAAGAAGGAGATATTGAAGCGAGAATAGAATGAAGAAGGAATACTTTGAGTCCACTCTAGACTTTGTGTTCCTAACGACTCGATTTGAAGTACAAGATTATGATGGAGGCACACAATACACCATTTGCAATCCATCTTGGAAGTACTAAAATGTATCGTGATCTTTGACATACATTTTGGTGGAACAATATGAAGAGAGAGATTGCAAAGTTTATCTCAATGTGTTTAACTTGTCAACGTGTAAAGGCGGAGCATCTAGTACCTAAGGGTCCGTTGCAACCACTTGAGATTCCGGAATGGAAGTGGGAACACATTACCATGGATTTCGTTACGGGTCTTCCTACGGTTTCTCAAGGCATCAATGCCATTTGGGTTATTGTTGATAGATTAACCAAGTCTGCTCATTTCTTGCCGATACGGGAGACTTATCCCTGAACGTCTTGCTAGTATGTGACGTAAATGAGATTGTGAGGTTGCATGGCATGCTCAGTATCCATAGTTTCGGATCGTGACCCAAGATTCACTTCAAGATTTTGGGTTAGCTTGCAAAAAGCTATGGGCACGGATTTGCGATTTAGTTCGGCATACCATCCCCAAACGGACGGACAATCAGAGAGGACTATTCAAACTCTTGAAGATTTATTAAGACTCTATGTCCTAGACTTCAAGGGCAGTTGGGATAAGTATTTACCATTGGTGGAATTCTCCTACAACAACAGTTATCAGGCAAGTATAGGTGTAGCCCCATTTGAAGCATTATATGGGCGAAAGTGTCGCTCTCCAGTATGTTGGGACGAGGTGGGCGAAGCAACACTGTTGGGACCCGAGTTAGTACGTATGACTACCGAAAAGATCCAATTGATTCGACAACGTATACAAACGGCACAAGATCGACAAAAGAGTTATGCGGATCTTCATCGAAAGGATGTGGAATTTAGTGTAGGGGATCATGTATTATTACGAGTTGCTCCATGGACGGGAGTTACAAGATTTGGGAAGAGAGGAAAGCTCAATCCACGATTTATTGGTCCATTTCAAATTCTTGACCGAGTAGAAAATGTAGCCTATAGACTTGCGTTACCTCCAAGTATGTCTCGTGTTCATAATGTGTTTCACATATCGGCATTTCAGAATATGTGAAAGATCCGAACCACGTTATAGAGTTAGAACCGAACGAGATAGCCGAAGACTTAACGTATGAGAAGGTACCTATCAAGATTTTGGATAGGAAGGAGCATGTCCTACGCGCAAAGGTCATACCACAAGTTAAAGTTTTGTGGAGGAATCATGCTATAGAGGAAATGACACGGGAATTGGAAACGGAAATAAAAGCGAGGTATCCTCATCTTTTGAAACACACCAGTACGTCACGCCAATTTCGAGGACGAAATTTTATAAGGAGGGAGGTTGTAAGACCCCAACTTATTATTAATGAAATTTAATTTTCTCTATTTATTATTTTGAAATAGTAAGGGTTGATTTGATTAATGTGGATAGTTAGGGTTAAATACATAAATATTTCAAAATAAGCAAGTGGTTATAAAATATTCATTGTTGTTTGGGAATATTCGTTTGGTCGTGGAATATTCAGATCGTCTTGGGAATATTAAATGCGACTGCGGCAGCACCATGTGTGGGCCCCATAATGAAAGCGATTGGATGAGGAAAACGACAAATATAAGTTGGTTAAAAATAAGGCGTAGTTGTTACGTTAATATCGTTGGAATACCCGGTGGTTAAAACACACTAATACGCGTTGTTGAACAAGAAGGTACTGCGAGTATTGCACCAATTATTGATTCTTACGTAAAGAAGGCACTACTCAATAATTGTTACGATGAATTATTATTCAAAGATTTTATTTTATTAATTCAATAATTGTTGCGTTAATATTTTATATTGCTGTTGTTTCAATAATTGTCATTACACAAGATTTTCCATTATCGGAGCAATAATTCATATTATCCGAATAATATTATTAGAAAACATTATTGGCAATGTCTAGAAAGTTACATCTAAGGAGAGGTTTGGTCACCTAATTGCGGCGCAAGATGAGGAGAGATCCTTATTGGAAAGCCCCTCTTTCTGAAGCGCACGATTGTCACAATATTGTGATTCTCGTAATATTATTTGTGAATAATTAATTATTGATTCATATGATGAGGAAAATATTGATTTTATATGGATATAGATGGAGAAAAATTTTAAAATGACAATTGTTGAAAATTAATATTTTATTTTTTTCTGATAAAATAATTCATTTAAATATATTATTTTAATAATATATTGATGGTGATATTTTTACAATAAATTCATAGTTTATAAATAGATGAGGTGGAAGAGAGAAGATAGAATTGGAATTATTTAATAATTGTAAATATTTTAATATATATATATGTACGTATTTATGTGTGTGTGTGGAAGAAGTGGTGGGGGTAAGAGAAGAAAGTGGGGGAAGAGAGAGAGTTAGTGGAGAATTATGGGAAAGGAAGAAAGAGAAAGGAAGAGAAGGAAATTAGAAAACTTATCCAGATATCTTTGATTTTGGTCATTTTCGTTTGGAATTTGGAAAAATTTCTTTCGTAAAGTTGTAGAGAATTCGATTTCAGTAGAATGGACATAAAATTCATATTTTCTCGATAACCGGTCTATTTTCTATGAATTGTTGAAGTTTTGAGAATAAAATGATTTTTATTAAATTATGGGTGGGACCCACTTTTGTTTTACAACATGTGAAACGCCAATTTATTTAAACATGGTGATGGCTTTCAAAGTTGGTTGGTAGCATGCGTAGAAGGTGAGAAATAATAATAATAATATTTTATTATTTAGTCTCCTTTCATGCGTTCTAAGCATTTTCCTATAAATAGGCGCTTAGGTTAGAATTGAAAATCACACCGTAAACAGTTTTTTTCTCTCTCTAGATTATCGAGCGTATTCTTGTGAGTATTTTGATACTTTGAGTGTTGCTATATCTGAGGCGAGTTTTCACAAGACTATACCGAAATTTAGTTAGAAGTACGGTTATATTGAGGTAAGGGATGTTATTTTCTTCTCAAATGATATTATTTCTTCAATATCATTATGCTGAAATATTGGTTGGAACTTTTTATCAAATTTGGAACTTTTTCATGTCGGGGTTACTATTCATGAATTACTATTCACGATTCACGAAGTTACTATTCACGTAGTACTATTCATGAAGCGTGAAGATGTTTTTGTGGAATTTCTATCTTTTGGTGTCTGAGTTACTATTCACGTATACGGCACTATTCACGTATCGATACTAAGACTATTCATCGAAAAATAAAATTTCTTCTTTTCGTCAAAATATCTATTCGGATACTAGTTTTGATTGTATCCATGTTTTGATCATTCTTGAATTTTACACCACTATGATTATTTTTGGAGGTATTTTTGAACATGGATAAAACAAAGTACTAATCCTTAATCCTTAATCCTTGTCATTTTGTTTCACTTTGGATTCGTTTCTTTAAAAAAATATCTTTCATCATCCTCGGTCTTAAATGATGATATTATTGAATATCTTTGGCTCAGTAGTGCAAAGATGAATGATTTTCAAGAATATCTTTGGCTTCAGTAGTAAAAGATGAGCAGTGTGTTTAAATGAACATGACTAATCGATGAATATCTTTGGCTGTAGTAAAAAAGATGAATATTTGATTCTGAGATGTATATTGATTGATGTTCTGAGGATTAAAGATAGGCGATGAACTTTTAAATTCATACATAGAAGATAGTAGTTTGCATTCTCTACTTAACTCTTCTTATGAATTATTATTTTTCATGCGAATATTGATTTAAAATTTGTTGTCTATTGTATTCTATTAGATTTTCCTGTTGAAAAATTAACGATAATTTGTTGTATATTATCTTAGTCATAATATTCTTTATCGAGCTAGTTGAGCTCACCCTTTTCCTTTTTGTTCCATTTTTCGTGGAGGCGAGAATATAGCGAGCAATTTAGTCTGGGTATGGAATGAAGGTTTTAGAAAGGATTGTTTAGTAATCCTCACCATTTTTGTAAAATAATGTATCAATAAATGTGATGAGGATTTATTTGAGTATAGATATTGTCTAGAAGATAATATTTGTATTCAAACTCACAGTTTTACTGTTGTAATACTAAAGTTGTAGTTGTTTCTGTACCATGTATTGATAACTCAGAATAGGTGATGTATACCTATTTTGGGGGTGTCACAGGCACTGCATAGATACGTGCCATCTAAAGGAAACCAAAGAGCACTCAACGAATGGCATGCAAGCTAATAGAAGATCTATGCACGAACCCAATCAGCATTAAGATTAAGTTGTGAAGCCATTCAAGACGAAGTCTTCCACAAGGAAATCAGAAGAAGACTTCTATAACTGACTAAGGAAAGTCAGAAAGTGCAGTAGCTGTCTAGTAAACAGAAGACAACGTTCTTGGAAGCAACCAGGATCATAGTGTTTTCCAAACAAAGAAAGAACTGATGGAGTGTACACGGAGATACTGGTTAGTCTCTCAAGAACAAGGCTAAAGTGATTAAGCATGGGTCAGTCCATTGATTATAGGTGAACGGGAGATCACAAGGAGAAAGCGAACTGAGCATGCTACAAATCTGAGATGTCTTGCTATTCAGAAGGGACCATAACAAAGAGTCAAGTCATCAATATCTGAGAATAGTCGAGGCAAATAGAAGTATCAAAGCACTTCACAAGAGAAGGAAGAGGTGTTTCATATGGAGATCCAATCAACACTCTTCAAAATCGTAGTGTTGTCTCTACCAGTCAACAAGACACTACAATTAAGTCCATGAATACATGCATCAGAATCGTAGAGTTCGAATAGCTGAAGACTGAAGCATTGGCAACGGTTCAATCTGAAGGGTAATATTCGAACAAGAGCTTATTGAGAGCATCGATGCAAGGACAACCTCTGATCGAGAAATCAGAAGGGTGAAATAAAGTCTTTGACCCGCCCAAGATATCAAACTGACATATCGGCGCGAGGGTTGGTGAAACGATGAAGCTGCGAAGGTCGAGGAGTCGAAAAAGATGTCATGTCACATCTGCAGTCTGCACCAAATAACTCGAGATTTGGGAAAAAATTTGAATAAATTTCAATTGCTACTTTCCAACGGGAAGAATGGGAGGTAGTACAAATTAACAGAGCCTCAAAGATCAAGAGATGCTGATGATTGTGAAGTTTCACTCAACAAAGATGAGAATGCCACTTAAGATGGCAGCCAAGCTGAG
This sequence comes from Panax quinquefolius, assembly GCA_020205615.1. Classification (NCBI taxonomy): domain Eukaryota; kingdom Viridiplantae; phylum Streptophyta; class Magnoliopsida; order Apiales; family Araliaceae; genus Panax; species Panax quinquefolius. Next base: position 64,531,852 of record CM035158.1, on the reverse strand, counting down.
AGCCGAGAAGGCCAAGAAGATAGCATTCAGGAAAGTGGCTAAGTACAAAGAAGATAAAGATATCCACTCTACGAATCACCATGAATCGAAAGCTAAAAATAAACAAGTGCAGAATCATGTCTGTAAAGTATTCAAGAAAGTTTCAGGGATTGCTAAGTGCCAGACAAAGTCTACTAAAAGCACAGAGACTTAGCAAACCCAGATGGTGATGGTTCACAGTTGATACCAGATGAAGATGAGCAGAAAAGAGTGAAGATCAGCTGCACCAAAGAAGATGTGGTCCAGACCCGAAGCAGAATGCAAAGAGGACCACACCAAGATGCTAAGTACAAAAGATGTTCAGAGCTTAATGACATCTTAGCAGCTAAGCACCAACAACAACAACTACAACAACAAGAAGCTAAGGCCTGAGGGGTCCTTATTCGGAGGGACTAAATGAAGTTCCAAGCCTGCTGGGCTTGAAGAGTTCCTAGGGAGCTAAAGAAGTTCCAAGGCTGCTGGCCTTGAAGAGTTCTTAGTGAACTAAAGTCCCAAGGTTGCTGGCCTTGAAGGAATCTTAGTGATTCAGGGTACTACCCTTCATTAGTGGAAATCCTGCTAGTTGAAATCAGAAGAGTGGATTAGGAGCTTGAGTCTCTAAACCACTTAAAACCCCTTGTGTCTCTTATTTTATTTCATTTACATTATGTACATTAACTGCTATAACTGCTATGTATGTTTTAATTGCTTACTACTGAAGTAACTCTGTGAATAATGTATGTGTGATTATGAATATATCAATGAAGGGGATCTTTTACTTATTCCACTGTGCTTGAAAAGATTATTAAGTTTTTCATGAGCTATTTAATGAGCAATACAACTTAATAGAGAAAAGTATTTTGAAATTCTAAGGATCTATTCAACCCCCCCCCCCCTTCTAGATCTATATTGTGCCTACTGGGAACTAACAGAAGTAATCCCTCCTTATCGAGGTTATACTTAGTCTTCTCTTCATCTTCTATCCTCTTCTTTATTTGCTCGCATTCCTCGTTACTCAATTTTACTCCCTTAACCCGTTCCGCTATAGTCAGTTGGATTTCCATGGAAAATAACATTTCCACCGCTTCCTATGGTAACTTAACTTCTATCTCCATTCTGGCCATCGCTGTTATCAACTCATTCTGAGTTGTTAACATTGACAGTTTCTCTCTACCCTTTTTACTTAGCGCATCGGCTACTACATTTGCCTTCCCCGGATCATATCAAATATTACAGTCATAATCTTTTATCAACTCTAACCACCTTCTCTGTCTCATGTTCAACTCCTTCTGTGTGAAGATATATTTTAGACTTTTGTGGTTCGTGTATATTTCACACTTCTCACCATATAGATAATACCTCCATATCTTCAAGGCAATTACTACAGCTGCCAATTACAGATCATGAGTAGGATAAACCTTCTCATAATCCTTCAATTGTCACGAGCATCTGTAATGACTTTTGCCATGTTGCATGAGCACACAACCCGATCCTTTTTATGCAAAGCATCGCTATACACTACAAAATTTCTGTATAAATGCGGTAAGGACAATATGGTGCCTCACTTAACCTCTTCTTCAACTCTCAAAGCTGTTCTCACATTTTTGGTCCACACATACTTCACCGACTTGTCGATTTGTCAAGCGGAGTAGCTATTTTAGAAAAGTCGGAATGAACCTTCTATAGTATCCGCTAACCCTAGAAAACTCGAACCTCGGTTGGCGTTTTGATTGCTCCCACTCATTAACTGCTTCCACTTTTCTTTGGATCTACTGGAAATGCCATCTTTATCAATAACATGTCCTAGAAAGCGACTTTCGCTCAAGCCAAAATTCACACTTTGTGAATTTCGCATACAACCTTTCCTTCCTCAGTGTTTCCAACACTATCCTTAAATGTTCTGCATGATCTTCTGACGTCTTTGAATAGACTAGAATATCATCAATGAACACTACGACGAACTTGTCCAAATATTATTTGAACACTCTGTTCATCATATCTATAAGTGCAGCTGGCGCATTAGTCAACCCAAACGACATCACCAAAAACTCATAATTACCATAACGACTCTGAATGCCGTCTTAGGTACATCCTCCTTCCTCACTTTTAACTGATGATACCCCGTGCGCAAATCTATCTAGAAAAATACTTTGCCCCTTTCAACTGATAAAATAGATCATCGATCCTGGGCAACGGGTATTTATTCTTAATCGTTAACTTGTTCAACTCTCGATAGTCGATACAAAGTCTTAATGACCCATCCTTTTTCTTGACAAACAACACTGGTGCTCCCCAAGGAGACACACTCGGTTGAATGTACTTTTTATCTAATAGTTCTTGCAACTGAACCATTAACTCCTTCATCTCAACTGGCGCCATCCGATATTGTGCCCTTGAAACTGGTGTCGTTCCTGGTAATAGATCAATTACAAACTCAACCTCCCTGTCCGGTGGAATACCCGGTAACTCCTCCGAAAATATATCTGTGAATTCTTGCACTATAGGTATCTGGTCCAAGGATGTTCCCACTCTTTGGGTATCCACAACATGGCACAAATAACCTACACACCTTTTTCTCAACATTTTCCTAGCTTGTGTCATCGACAGACAACAAGAGCGTCTCGGTGATTTACTACCGAAAAACACTACCTTGGTTTTCTTAGAAAGCCGAAGGTTTACACTTTTCCTATGGCAATCTATTATCGCTTTATGGTTAACCAACCAATCCATACCAAGAATTACATCGAATTCTTTTAACCTTATCGGTACCAAATCTATTGATAACTTATTCCCTCTAATTTTTACGTAACAATCCGTATGAATATGTTCAATGGGGATTATCTCTTCATTTTCTACCTTAACGTCTAAAGGTATTGGTAACTTCTCAGGGATTAAACCTAATCGCTTAGCAAATTCACATGCTATAAAAGAACAAGTAGCACCCGAGTCAAATAGCACATAAGCATTTATCTCATTGACCGGAATGATACCTGCTACCACATCCTTTGATGCAACCGTATCTTGGACGATTATATTAAACGTACGAGTTGAAGGTCTACCCACTGATGGTGTTGGTCTAGTAATGGCTAACTTACCACTAACAGAACCCTTATTTCCCTCTAAACCCTTTTTTGGGAAATTTCTTGCCATGTGGTCCAATGACCCACAGACAAAACACCCCTGATTCTTGTTAGGGTTAGGACAGTTGGGTGACAAATGTCCCTCCTACCCACAGTTGTAGCAAACTGCTTTCCCCTTTAAAAAGACTCCCATATGAGTCCTTTCGCATGTCTTACATGCTTCTGTCCTACGCTTAGGATCTCCTTGCTTTACCCCAGTATTCCCAGGGTTAAAACTCTTCCTCTTAGGCAAGTTGCCGCTTCCGCTTGCAACTTCGGCCTTACTCACTCCCTCTAACTTACTATTGTTTTTCCGTTCTTTGTGGTACTGAGATAATGCCTCACCACCACCTTCAGCTATAATCACCTGTTCCAGAATGGTCCCATAGGAAGCACTCTAAAAAATCGATATTCTACTATAGAGCCAAGGTTTTAAGCCCTGCTCAAACCTGTGTGCCTTCCTCTCCTTTGTATCCACTTGGTGTGGAGCAAATCTCGCCAATTCATTAAACTTGGATGCATACCGGGGAACTGTCATATCCCCCTGCTTAAGTTCTAGGAACTTAATCTCCATTCTACCCTGCATGCTAGTAGGGAAATAGTTCTCGAAGAAGACCTTCTTAAACTGTTCCTACGTAACAGCTTCTGTCTTAGCCCCACCCTGATGAGCCTCCCATCAGTAGTTGGCTTCTCCCTTCATCATGTAAGTCACAAAAGAAGTCTTCTGCGCCTCACCTATGTTTGTTATCACAAACTACTTTTTAATCTCTTTTACCCATGTCTGGGCTTCTAATGGGTCTGTCGTTCCTCGAAACTCAGGAGGACCCACACTCTTAAATTCCTTAAAGGTAGTTATTTTTATTACCCCAGGAGCTACAGGAATCCTACCCCCAACTTGGTTAAATACAACCGTTAATAAATTAACGAACTCTTGCATAGAGTTATTTGGACCCCCCCCCCTAATTCTCATTATGAGACTCGGCCTCTTGGTTATGTTGTCTCCTTCTTGGCGGCATAATTCTGATTAAATAAATAAAGTTTCGTTAGTATCTATTTAACTTCTTTGTTATCATTCTCAAACAACAACAACCACTCATACTACAACAAGCACATTAAATAAAACATCATTATATTAATATGCCTTCATAGTCAAAACTATTTACATCATGTTTCTTTAGCCAAAAAGATATTACATACTATCCCGAGATTGCCTTCTACAAAAATTAGGATTTACAAAAAGACAACCCTTTAATTATACAAAAGAGGGCTTTACGTCACTACCATATACACAAAAAATCTAACGATCTACTAACACTGTCGAACGGCATTCTCATATTTCTGATTTGCCAGAATCGACACTATATCTCGACTTATGGTATGTCGAGTCTGTCCGGACTCAATGGAATAACAAGAAATTTTCATCTTGAAATCCTCATGGGCACATTCGTGGATGTATGACATCCTAGCTATCTTCTGGTCTTTTTCAACCAGTTTCTTTTGAAGTTCTAGAACCTCATCCTTATAGTCACGTGCTTTATCTGTCATAAGCACTTTCTCGTCGTGCTCTGACTCAAAGTCTGCCTCTGCAGATTTCTTCGCCTCATATAGGGCGGTTATCTCCTCATTATGAGTTTCTATCACAATGCGCAGATGCACATTCCTATCCAACACAGACAGATACAATGATCTCATTTCATCCGGAGGTGTTGGCTCCTCAGTAGGTATCACCGTATTAACCGATGTCACCTCCATTTCCTCCTCCACGTCCAGCATCTCATTAAGGTATAATGCTAAACCCATCGTCTCTTCAGAGTATTCCTCCTCAGAGATGTACTCCTCAATGTCTGAGTCTTCTAGTACAACTAACGGTACCTCTGCCACTGGCATGGGTACAATCTCAACTTGGTTCACTAACTTTTCACTCACAACGTGAATGTCTTTATACATCATGCTATCGATCGACATCTACAATAGTACATAACAAGTTGATTAGTACATAATACACAATAGTATAAGCACAAATCACATTTAATTTATTTAAGGTTGTTTTTCATCTTTTAAATCTTTCAGTACTAAGTTTTCTCAATACTTTATTAATTCATTCATCTCGAATTTCATTCTTCGGACTTTACCTTCCTTACGAGGTTATTAGCCTAAAGGTTCTTCCCCCCTTAAGTTTTATAACCTAAGGCTTTTATACCAACCTGTGATGCCCCCAAATTCGGGTATCTTCCAACCCGACATTTGGTGCTCCACTGTACTAATATCCATACAACCATTCCATTGAAATACAACAAAACGAATGTAATTACTATCTTCTTATTACAATCAAAGAATAATCCTTCCCAGGTTCATAAACCGGTTACATCGTTCGTTGTTCATAATGTATAATACATAAAAACTTACTAATCTATTACACAATGGCTAAACATCCATCTTAGCTTTGCCCTTATCTCTCTTAGCATTCTCGGGACGTTCATCCTTAACTGCAGTTATATAATTCACGCAAGAAGTGAGCATGACAGCTCAGCAAGTTTAATAAAGGATAATAGTAATACCTCATTCGTGAATTATATAACAATTCCTACATAACTGAACAATAGTTATGAAGTATCATGAAACAATAATACTTTAACAGTTCATAACATCAATTCCCAAAGTATAGAATAAATTAGGAATTCTGAACCGGTCGATAGACCATGAACAGTAACTTTCAGTTTTCAGACTTGAAAAGGATTTCACAGAACTAAGGCTATTACGTCCGCATTACTTACGAGCACTTCTAGGTGATCAACCTATTGTACTCTATGTTGATCAACACTCATTCATTAAACGTATTTACCTTTAATATTTTTGGCAAACTCGCGTGCCCATCGAGTAATCGATGAAAAATACTTTTGTTTGTTCATAGACAAACCTTACCTTCACGTCCGTACCAATTACTTGGCATATGATAGCGTTAACATTTCTATATAGAAAGATATGAATCATAATCAATCTATATCTTACGAATAGTCTAGCCCAGTTAAAATCTGGCATCAACCCTTTCTTTAAAACCAATCGTGCAATTCAGTTCACCGAATCACATAGAACTTGGCTAACTTGGAAGTTAGACAAGCGTTAAGAAAACTTGCCTCTCAACGTCTTAAAATAATTTAATCAACTGACCACAGCCTTTACAGAATCTACATGATATATTTACATATCACACTATAATTAGCTATCAAACAAATGTTCACATTGTTTTACAAACTTCTTTCCCTTCTATGCCTTAGTTAACTTAATATTAATAATAAAGTCAACTCGACTCATTACCCTTCGTCCTAACTCATTACTCAACTAATGTTATTAACCGGACTCTAACATTGTCGGCGAAGTACCAATGTTGTTCATCATTCAGAACCTATTATCATACATTCAACTCCTAAGTTCAATACCATATACCTAAGTATAGGTAGTATAGGAATAGCTTTAATACACTTATGAAGTGTAAAAACATTACCCCAATAGCTCCCTGAACATTTGAACTTCAAAACCTAAGTCACTATCTAAAGCCTTACACTCGCACTGCGGCGCGGCCTCTATAACACTAGACTGGTGCTGCCACGCCAGTTAGCAGTGTCTGGGCTTCGGTCTCAGCGATGCGGCGCGAGACTCTGTACTAATAGTGGTGCTACGGCGCCATTTAACAGTAGCAAATTACACTATGTCGGTGTTGTAGCGTGACATTTAACACTATGTCTGGCGCCGCGGTGCCAGACCTCAATACCAGAAAATTTCCAAAGTTTGAAAATTTTGCAAAATTCCCGGGGCCGTAACTTCTTCGTTATAAGCCCGATTTGGTTCGTTCAAAAGCCTACACGTCATAAATGACATACTTTACTCGTACATATAAGAATTTGACACTTTCAAATCCAATAACTCAAAATTCACTATCGAGTTCAATTTCTAGACGTTCGTAAACGTTAATGAGTGTTCAATGATCGTTTTCTTCGTTTTAAGTCGAAATCTGACGATTCTCGAACCCACAACTCTTAATTAACCCATCTCACATGTTGACATTGAAAAACAATGTTTTCAAGTCTCACGACAACTTTTAACCTCCCATCCAAAATTTTAACGTTTTCGACGTTTAATGTCTAATTATATAAAATTCTCCATAACTTCGCTACTAGGGTTCTCTATGCCAAATCACATGGAATACTCCATGGATTTCATATCTACATCCTAACCAAGCAAGAAGCATATATAACGTATTGATGGAGTTCAATCGTTTAAAAACAATCGATCTCAACCAACAATATTTTCATGGTTTGAAACTATATCGAACCTTATGATTCCTACGATCTCATAACTTATAGAGATTGAATCTATGGTAAGTCATCTTTAATCCACTATACAAGACATATACCACCCATTTTATGATTCTCCAAGATAAAAGAAAATCAAAAGAGATGGAAATGAAAGATAAGGAATATACCTTAAGAACTCTTGGTGTTCTTGATAAACTTGTAATGAAAAAGCTTCAAGGTAGAAGAATGGTTTAAGTCTAGCTCTCTTTCTCTCTCAAATAATCTAGGTTGAGTCTTGGAAAAACATCAAATGACCAAACCTAGCTTCCTATTTATAGAAAATATAATGGAGGGCAACATGGACATTACACTCCCCACCTCCTTAATATTCACACTTGGTCACCAAGTAAAATGCTCGATGACCAAGCATTATTCTTGGCTTGCACACCAAGGTGACCGGCCCACCATTGCCATGGTTCATCCCATGGGTTGCCCCATGGGTTCTACCCATTCGGTGACCCACCGGTTCGATCCACGGTTCAGTTTTCTTGCATTGGGCTTAACCAATTTAATGTTGGGCCTTGAATTGGACTTAACCAACTAATCCCTTGGGCTTGCTCATTCAATTAATTGGACTAATTATAATCCAACCTAAATGAATTAACATTAAGTCTTAACTTAATTCTATACCACGAATTGTATTCCATACGTTTAATTCACGTATTCTCTCCGTATACTACTCGTATAATAATCGTATTATACGTCGTATTTACTCATCGTATTACACATAGATACTAATTAGTACCATATTTGTATAACACTCATATTAACTATAACGCAATTCTTCTACACATTTCATTTCCTTCTCAGAAATCAATATACTCAACCCTTAGGTTTTAAGTCCGTAGGCAAAAACTTTGTTTGCCATAAATGAAATATTATCAGATATTTCATCTTATCTTGATATTCTATCATTACGCGTTTCTCGGAATTTCAAAATAATTCCCCGAACAGAAACGGATGAATAGTGTTTTTACGAGAATTTCTCGAAAAACAAATATTTTCGTCTTAGAAATTCCAAACAATTAATTCTAGCACGTAGCCAGATTACTAACCACGTTAGCACATTCTAGGTCATGAAACGACCTTCACATAGCTTACTCAAATAAAAAATCAATTAAATTTATTTAATTCACATAATCAAATAAAAATTTAATTGTCATAAAAATCCGATTTTCTCGGGCGTTACACTAATAGTAAATAATGTTAATCAATATTTCAATCATGTGAATCAATAGTTATAATCATGTGAAAATATGAATTACAATATAGTACCTCCATCTATACCTCCATTTTTAACTTAGTCATGCAAGTATTATCAATCTTGCACAAACTCCCCTAATAGTACAAGAATTTGAATCAATAGTACACACATGTGAACAAATAGTTATAATCATGTGAATTAATAGCAATTAATTGCTCATTTATCCGATTAATTACCTGACTGGTCAGTAAAACTTCCAGACATTAATTAATATCGAAATAAATGTCAATTTCCACTAACACTAATAATTCCAACACAATGAAACTATCAATTTCATCTTTAATCAACACAAACTTATTCATCATTAATATTATAACTCACAATATTTAACAACCAGGTCATTCCCAGGAAAGAGGGGGCTTTCCGATAAGGATTTCTCCTTATTGGCGCGCAATTAGATGACCAAACTTCTCCTTGACAGAACTTCTAGACATTGTAAATATTGAAATTTAATAATATGAATAACTTTGTCGTCTCAATTATTGATTTAATAATATATCATATTATGCGGATGATCTTTGTGACAATAATCGAATCAATAATATGAGAGATATGATCACGGCAATTCTTTGTAGCAATAATTGAGTATAACTAAGTGACTTCTCATGTAAGCATCAATAATCAATATCGTGTGCTACTATGCAACCACGCGTATTACTTTACTTTTACTCTTTGGGTAGTTCAACGGTTTAACAAATAAAACTCCGCATAGTTATTTTTATAAAAGATAATTACATCGCTTTTTCTAACTACGACAATACTTCCTTTGTGGGGTCCACCAATGATTGTGACGTCGTATGAATATTCCCTTTTAAAACGAATATTCCCCGAACAATCGAATATTATATAACCACTTGCTTACTTTGCAAAATTTGTAAATATTACCCACAACTATAACATTATATTATATCCACACCATAATATTCAAAAATATTTTTTGAGAAAAATTAATCTTTATTCATAAAAGTTGGGATCTTATACCTAATATATTCAATAACTGAACAATAGTTATGAAGTACTATTAATAATTCAAAATAGCACTTCTATTTTCTTTAAAACCTTTAACAATAACAATATTCAGTAAAACATCAATTTCGGTCTAAGACCTTAAGCATTTCATACTTTCTTTGAAAAGGACATCCCGACACTAAGTCCGTAAGTCCGGCATTTCTTACGAGCACGTCTAGGTGATCAGCCTATAGTACTTTATATTGATTAACATTGCATTTGTGACGCCCCCAAATCCGGGTCATCTGACCTCGGTTCGGAATATAAACATCCACCTCCAAATAACATACGATAACTAAAATACGGAATATAATAAACGTATGTCGTTCATTCAAAAAGTGTTACTAGTCCTAAGATATGATAACCTTAATATCATCTTACAATCATACCCTAAATAAATATTAGGGTTCACATTACATAATCGTAATTTAAACTAAGCATAAGATAACTTCTGCTTCTCGCAATTATCCTACATCTTCCCTTTACCCTTGTCCTTTCCTGAGGTCTTGGGCTTAGCTGCAATATAATTCATGATATAGCAAGGATGAGCAACAAGTTTGCTCAACAAGTTTAAATACAACAATAAGGATATATCATAATGAATGGAAAAATATCTGGAAATGGATTCAATAATATGAATATCTGAAGGATTCAATATATGAATATCATAAGCAAAGATAATGATTGCTTTTAGAATAACTGCTAGCCGAATAGACTTTGAACTATAACACTCCAATGGAATCAGTAGCTAATTGACCCTTTGGTTACTGGCTATAGAATAAGTACTTGAGGGGATCAGCCTCACGTACACTATGTATTTGCATAACATTTAAATATGTTCATTGTATCTTTATTAGATACCTGCACTCCCCTATCATAGAAAGGGGTGTTCTTTCAGTCTAAGAATCCTTACCAACAATTGGTTTGGATAGCTTTTAAAAACTTTATACGCTTGTCTGACCGAACAAAGGTTCAAACTCTATCTAACATAGTTCAAGAATTATTGAACTTTAAATGAAGTACAAATCCAAGACTTTACGAACTCAAGTGCACTAAGTGCGAATATTAATAATATCGATGTGGAATAATTGTAAGATAATTAAACCACTTAATAGCATGCTTGGAAATAAGATTCAAGCTTAAATAAATAACTTTGAATTCAACAATATCCTACTCAATGCAATATGAGAAGGATAGGAAAACTTTCACAAACTTAAAGTTGTGTAAGTTAGGAAACATTGCAACACGATAAAATAGTGTTCGGATACTTGCTCAATATAAATTTGAGTAAGTTTAGGAAACTTGTATAAACATATACATGTTTGCACAAAATAAAAGTAGTGCGTAAGGTTTAGATACTTGCATGTTTTCTCAGCTAAAATATAATACTAGCTTTAATTACTTGCGTTGAAATGACCTAATATTAACAAGTCGATCTTTTCAATTAGTATGTGTAAACTAGTACGAGTCTACACTTAAAAGAATCAAGTCATCACATAGCATGCTTCTCAACACATTATATGACATATTGGTCACACATTACAAAGTATGTAATCATATAAGCATGCCTTAATACTTCAGAACAAAAACAGATTATCTTGGCAAGACTACGGAGATGGTAGCAATTGCGCTAGTCTAGCTTAGGGATCACAGCATTGTTCAAGGCTATCCCTTAGCTGAGACCAAGGTTGAGTTGCTTCTCTCCTGAATTCAGTCCAACTCTAACAAACTAATCACACATACATTTTAACATACATTCATGCTAGAGTTTCACCTATAACACATGACCATACTTGATTCCAATATCACAAGTTTAACTTACAAGTTATATGTTATTAAAACATAAATAGTTCGTGTAATCATCATGTGTTGTAACTTAAATCTACGATACTCGGTAGTCATGCTTCTATATAGACAACACATGTATACTTTACTCACATAGTTCATATTTTAGAAATTTCCCTTTTTATGACTATGTGTGAATAAGTGAAAACCATACATTAACCAAACGAAGTTCATGCCAATATATACATGCTTGCATGGTCATAACGTACTTTACTCATTACTTGATGACATTAGCTTCCTCATTCTAACTTTCTTTGAATTTTACACTAAGTCAACTTAGTACATATAAGGCATCTTAACATGTAACTCTCATGCATTTATAACACATATTAAAATCACATATGCATGCTCAAATAGTCAGATCTTATAAGATAAAAGTCTTGGTCAAGCTCTCTTTAAAAAGTCTTAAGTTTCTTATATTTGAAATAGTCAAATCTTTCAATCATGTATGCTAGTGTGTTCAATCACTTTAGTCTTGCATTTCATGTCAATATAAACCATATTACCATGTTCATAAAGTCAAAATGCTCACATGATGTGTTCGTGACAAACTTCACTTTTGAAATCACAAATCTCCTTTTAAGACCACAAGTATTATGTCCATTATTGTTATACTTGTTCATACTACATGAATGTGCTTACATGTGCGTCTGAAAATAGTTTGCAAGCTTGCTATAACAGTGTACCATCAACTTAGCAAAAACAGAAACATAATGAACATCGGTTACAGTGAGATCTGGCCTTTGTGTCGCACCCTAATCTGATAATTAGGGGCAAATTGCATGCCATACCTCTCGAAAAAATCGAGTTCGGGTTACGGTAGTAATTGTTTTACAAGCACCCTAGTACAAATAGGGCGCAGCTGCGTCGTGCCTGCATCAGAGATAGTAAGGTTACTCTGTTTTGCAGAGTAACCACCAACATGATTTCTAACAATTCAAGCATGTTCTAAATCAATATTAAAGTGTTCATACATGAAGACATGTATCATAAACATATCATGGCATGATAATTCATATAAACTAACGAAGAATTTCAAGTAATTCTCAAGAATTTGATAAACCCAACTAAGAACAAAAGCTTAGGATTTATACCTTTTGAAGCTTAATAGTCTTCCTACACTTTGAATATGCTTCTATGATATGCTCAGCAACTTAAGACTCTCAAACTAAGACTTATTAAACAACACAAACTAAATTTGGAGCTTGCATTTATTGAACAAACTATGAACTAGACATTGGCATTACATAAAATTGGAGCTCATGGTGCAAAGGAAGAATACATTGGTTGTTAAGAAGTGGTTCAACAACTCCCCATAGGCCATTGGCCTTGAAATCATTGCCTAATTTTTAGCCATATGAAAGTCACGTAAATCAAATGTAGGCTACTGTTCATGTACTAATGAGACAATCATTTTGGGACAAGGAAATAATTCTCAGCATTTGCACAATGTAATGCAACATTTGGTTAAACCATATATACACATAATATAAACTTTGTTGATAAAATATGTCTACACAATTTATTTCATATAACATATGTTATAATAATTTAAAAGGGCATACAATTGTATTTCCCAATTACAAAGTATCAAGTAGTAGTGCACATACATATAACAATATTATTATACAACTCACATGAATGCAAATAACTCTTACTACATAGTCTATATATTTAATATATAGACATATTAATAATCTTGACTTGTACTATATAAAATATATATAGTTAACTAACATATATTAATGGTTTACTATATTGCACATATTAATCAAGTACACATATAATCATTTTATAAATTATTAATCTTTTACACATTAATTATTATCTATTCATAAAATTATTAATTAACACATTATCAATTAATTACTCATAATTGCAATTAACTAATATATTCAACTCTTGCCACCATATTCAAATAAATTGAATATTTAATTAATAATAATCTTATCAATTCCTTGATATTAAAAATCGTAGGGTTAGTCCACTAATTTCAATCAACTATTAGTGACTCCCTTTAATCATTTCGTAAATTCACATAACCACTTAAGGTTTAAACTAACTCATTAAAATTAAATCACATATTTAATTTATAAAGAGTTTCAAATTCGTGGACGTTACATCCCTCCCCCCTTATAAAAATGCCGCCCTCAAAATTGTAAAAATAAGGTTACTCAAATAAAAATGGATAATTCGCTCTCATTTTCTCTTCTAGCTCCCACGTAGCTTCTTCGACTGCGTGATTCCTCCAGAGAATCTTAATGGTATGGATAATCTTATTCCTCAACTTCTGTTCCTTCCTATCTAGTATATGGACAGGAACTTTCTCATCCGATAAGTCTTTCTCGAATTGAATTGGTTCATAAGAGATAACGTGCTTATAGTCTAGTTTATACGGCCGCAACACTGACACATGAAATACATTGTGAATGTGCTCAAGTTCAGGAGGTAACGCAACCTCGTACACATTGTGAAATTCCTTAAGTTTTGCGCTTTATCTAATATCATTTCACTAGAATATTAGCTTGAACATTCTTAATAAATTTTAATCTTTTTCATGTTGGTGTACTATTCATATGGTACTATTCACAACAGAATTTAATTTTCTTTTCTCTTCAATTTATTTTTTATACATGAAGATCATTCTTGAATTTTACTCCACAAATAGTTATCATGTTGACAATTTAGACATTTTTGAACTCAGGATAAATTGAATTAGAATTCTCTAATATTTATCTTTGATCTCACTTAATTGATTCTTTATATCATTGTCATCATTCCCATGCTTATATTGTACTGGAAGTCATCTATGGCCTGTAGTGCAAAGATGGACTGTTGATTGGTATGATTATGACCAAGAATTGTGTATTGGTATAATCATAACCTTTAATGTTACATATAAGGTTTGTGGTGAAAGTCCTCTTTGGTCCGTAGTGCATAGATGGACAGGTGTTTCGCATGATCATGAACACTGGTAATAGTAACGAATAACCTTGTCCCGTAGTGCATGGATAATTCGTTGATTTGAAATATTTATTGATTGGTGTTATAGGGATAAAATATTGATGATGGACTTTTAAATCATAGAAGATAGTAGATATCATGCTCTACTTGACTCTTCTAATGGATTGTTGTTTCTACTGTAGTTGTGATCTAAAACTTGTTGTCTATTGTATTCTATCAGATTTTTCCATGTTGAGGACTAAGGATAATTTATTATATATTATCTTAGTCATAATATTCTTTACTGGGCTAGTTGAGCCATTTTCCTTTTGGTTCCATTGTTGTTCTTAGGAGGCGAGAATATAGCTGGGACTAGTCGGGGAGTGGAGTAATGATTCAAGATGGTTACTATAGCAGTGCTCACTATTTTGTAAAATAGTGTAACAATAATTGTAATGAGGACTTTATTTGAGTTTGGATATTATCTACGAGATAATATTTGATTAAAACTCACAGCGTACGTGTTGTCATATTTTGCACCACAGTGTATTAATGAAGTTTGTATTTGGTTTCTGTACCATGTATTTGGTGTGACAACCCGAGAATTTAGAAATTTTTTGAAATCATAATTGATTGATTTAAGGTTCAATATTAGGACCTAGACAGAAAATAAGTGTATGGAATTGGCAGTTCTGTATATGAATTTTAAGGTTTTCAAAATTTTTGTACAAGACTTGAATAATTTGGTACACTGTAAGTGATAGTCTGTTAATGAGGTATAAGATTTTGCTAGATTTAAAATTCTTGTGAAGAAAGTGTATACGAGTCAGTACATGTGAACTTATATGTGTATAGTGTTAATTTATGTGAATAATTTATAGTTAAGGATAAAATTTTGATCAGATAAGTTACATAGGTGAAAACCCTAAAATTATAATGAGAACGTTAAGGTCAAGTTATTAAACCCTAAGTATATCTTAAGAACGTCAACGTTCAGTTATTAAACCCTAATCAGAGATTTTATGTGTACAATTGTGATATAAGGATCAAGGATCAATTAGATAAGTTGTAACTTTAGCGAACCCTAGTTATGTTAAACATATGCTTATTAAGTTAGAAAACTCTAACGAACTATTAGAAACCCTAACGATACGTTTAGAAACCCTAATTTAATTCCGGGAATTTAAAACCGTAATTCAGAATTAGAAAACCCTAAATTGGGAATTCAAAAGTTAAGTTTATTTGGCTAAGTGTAAAATGTTATGGGATATATTTGAAATGTCCAAAATACCCTTCAAGTTATAGTGGAAAAGACCATATTGCCCTTAATAGGTGCAAAATGACCGAAATACCCTTTTTCTTAAAACTTAAGCAAACGATTTTGCAATCTTGGTGAGTCATCAAGCCAAATCTTATCCCATGTGTTTAAAATCTTCCAAAACCAGATTGTGTTGCCACTTTGCAACATTAGATTCATTGAATCAAAAATCAAACTTGTAAGTAAAGTAAAGTAACTCCACTTTACTTTTTAAAACTATCCTAGACCTTCTCTCTCTATATTTTTGAAACTTAGAGTGAGAGAGTGTGAGAAACATAGCTAAGATCAACTAATAGCAAGTCAAGAACAAGATCAAAGATCAGATTCAAAGGAATCAAAGCCTAAGAGGTATAAAACCCTAATCTTCCAAATCCACGTGTTTCATGTTATATGTTGTTGTTTGTTGTTTAGAGTAGTGTATAAGGATGTTATTTAGTGATCTATGCTGTTGCATCATAGATCCATAACATCTAGAAGCCAGAAAATCAAGATTTCAAACTAACCAAGAACCCTAAATCTATGGTCTAACAGCCTAATGTCAGGACCCATGGATCTGTGTATGTTAATGATTTATTGTGTTTTAAGTTATACATTTGTTCTTTGTCATGTGGACTATAATCTGGAACTGGAATCATGGTCATACCATGTCTAGATCTCCAGATATAAGCAGTCAAATATGGTTGACCGACCATGGGGACTGATTTCTGGGCAACCCAAAAAATCCCCAGATTTCTAGAAAAATCTAACAAGCTTTTGTAGGCCTTGATCTTGCTTGTAGGTTATGTTTTTGGTAGTGTTGTTGGTCAAATGTTGTAGACTGGTATGTGGTCTACACATACAAGTCATTATAACACCTAGAACCATTACAGGATCAAAGATACTTAACATGGAGTAGCGATTCGAGAAAAACCTTCTACGAATCTTCGATAATAATAACCGACTAAGCGAAAGAAAGCTACGTACTTGATTCATCGATTTAGGTTGCTCCCAGTTTTGAATAGATTCAATCTTGGCTGGGTCAACAGATATTCCATGGCTTGATACTACGTGCCCAAGGAATGCTACTTCCTCAAGCCAGAACTCGCATTTCTTTAACTTGGCATAAAGTTTATATTCACGAAGCTTTTGGAGTATCAGCCTCAAGTGTTGCTCATGATCTCCACGACTTTTGGAATAAATAAGGATGTCATCAATAAAGACGACCACAAAGTGATCCAAATATTCCTTGAATACTCGGTTCATCATATCCATGAAAGCAGCAGGAGCATTAGTCAATCCAAAAGACATGACTAGGGATTCATTATGCTCGTACCGAGGACTGAAAGCCGTCTTTGGAATGTCATCGGTTCTAATCTTCAATTGGTGATATCCAGAACGAAGATCAATCTTTGAAAAGAATTTGGCTCCTTGTAACTGGTCAAACAAGTCATCAATACGTGGCAATGGTTACCTATTTTTGATGGTGACATGATATAACTCTCGATAATCAATACAAAGTCGCATACTCCCATCTTTCTTTTTCACGAATAAAACAGGAGCACCCCAAGGAGAAGTACTAGGACGAATAAAGCCAATGTCTAACAATTCCTGCAGTTGGGTCTTTAACTCCTGAAGTTCAATAGGAGCCATTCGATATGGGGCTTTGGAAATGGGTTTTGTACCGGGTTCAAGGTTGATACAAAATTCAATTTCACGCTCTGGGGGTAGGCCAGGAAGTTCTTCAGGGAATACGTCAGGAAATTTATTAATAATAGAAATATCATTCAAAACTGACGTCTTTTTGTTTAGATCCGTGACATGAGCTAAGAAAGCTTGACATCCGTTTTTAATAAACGAATAGCTTTACGGCTTGAGATGACAGTGATTGATTTTGATGGTTTGGTTGCTTGAATTTACATAATAGGTTGGTTAGGAATATGAAAGCTAACAACCTTATAAAACAAATCAATTTTTGCATGATGAGTAGTTAACCAATCAATTCCTAGAATTACGTCAAATGCAAGTATTTTCAATGAAATAAGATCAACAGGTAATGTGTGGGTACCAATTTGAACCAAACAAGACTTATAAATAGTGGATGTAATGAAGGTTTCTCCCAATGGAGTTTCAACAGATAAGTCAAGGTCCAATTTCTCCGTAGTCAGATTTAAACGTTGAGCGCAGGTAGGAGAAATAAAAGAATGGGTAAACCAGGTATCAAATAAGGTATATACTTTGCTAGAGTTTATGATAAGCTTACCCGTGATGACCTCGTTCGGGTTCCTTACTTTCTGGGAGGTCACGACAAACGCTCTCCCTTGAACTACCGGTTTTGTCTTATCTCGGACAGCCTTTGATGCCTCCTTCCCACCTGGACTTGTCTTCGGTGCACGATAAAATTGGGCTAGGTAACCTTCTCTTCCACAATTGTAAATGCTTTGGATGGCATCGTACAGTTTGGACTTATGTGTCCCTCTCCTCCACATTTAAAGCATATGGTAGGTGGTCGTTCTCCTTCCTTAACGACAGGTGTTGATGCTGACGTCTTTCCATCATTGTTGAATCTCCTCTTCTTGAAATGTAAATTCTTATTGTTTTGGCAATGATTACCACCGAAGTGGTTACCATATCTGGCATGTTGATTCCCTCCACGCTTATTGTCACCGCTTCGATGACTGTTATCACTGGTATTATCATTTTGCCGGCTGCTCTCTTTTGGCTGGGTTGACTCATTATCGCATTCCAATAGCTAAGCCCTATTAACAACATCTGAATACAAACACAGTTTATGAGAGATAAGATATTGACGTATCTCGGGTTTCAAACCTCTTAGAAACATTTACATCATTCTCTCCTCATTATCAACCAAATGAGACGTAAACCGGGACAACTCGGCAAACTTGGCTTCGCGTCTTTGCGACACGGTCATGTTGTTTTGCTCCGACTTGATGAACTCTACCTCTTTCATATGATTTAATACTTTCGGGAAAGTACTTGTTGTTGAGCAGTTCTTGGAACTTCTCCCAAGACATCTTGATGCTGCGCAGGTGAGTACGCTTTATAGATTCCCACCGATGAATCGCCTTTGCATAAACATGAAGGTGGAAAAGCGAACCTTTTGCTCTTCAGAGCATCCCAAGACATCAAATATCTTGTTGATCTGCTTTATCCATGTCTCCGCCTTAAGTGATTTTGGCTCTCCAAAAAACTCTAGTGGTCCCAGTTCCTTGAACTACTTAGCGGTGACCGTCCGAGAGTTGCCAGTGTTTCCACCTGCATTTTGGACAGGAGCCGCTCTTGCCTGATGTTGCATGAATTACATAAAGCCTCTGAACATTCCATCGTTCATCATCTGGTCCGTGTTGTTGTTTGCCTGAGGATTGTCGCCTCACGATGCACATTATCACGATTATTGATCTTTGGAGACTCAACGGTCTCCTGTGCTCCATTGATGTTCTCAACATTCTCGGATGTCATTTTCAAATACTACCACAAAATAAGGGTTAATTAACATATCACATATTATCCCTATACTCTGACTGGCCAATTAAATACCAAATAAACTTAGGTAGGTCATACTAGCAAAGGAATTCCGTCTCTCCCCTCCTAGTTCTTGTCTCACATCTTAGCCAGGATCATATCCTAAGCTTTGATACTAAGCTGTGACACCCCCAAAATAGGTATACATCACCCATCTTGAGTCGCCAAATACATGGTACAAAATTCAAATACAACTTAATAATACAGCTGTCGTGTAAAATACGACAAAACGTAAATTGAGGGTTTAATAAGAATATTGTCATCTAGACAATACCCACACTCAAAAGAGTCCTCTTTACATTTATTTTCACACTATTTAACAGAATAGTGAGAACTACTAAAACTATCATCTGGACCATCACTCCGTTCCACGACTAGTCCCGGCTACGTTCTCATTTCCAGAAGAGAACAATGAAAGAAAGGGTGAGCTCAACTAGCCCAGTAAAAAATATTATGACTAAGATAATGCAGAATAAATTATCATTAGCCTTCAACAATGTTAAACTGATAAAATATTACAAACATCAAGTTTAACTGCAGTGGAACAAGCAATCCGTTAAAAGAGTCAAGTAGAGAATAAAATCTACTATCTTTTATGATTTAAAAGGTTTTTCATCACTTTTATCGCTGAGACTCAAACTTAATAAATAATCCACATCATCCACACACTGACCGAGGATATTCATTAGTATCACAACCACAAATCATACATGCACTACGGCCAAGGATATTCGTGTATTCATGAATGGTCATGATCATGCCAACAACTGTCCATCAATGCATTACAGGCTAGTAAGGACTTTTTCCACATCATTTATAACATTACAGTCATGATTACACCAAATAATCCCTAGTCATAATCATACCAAGTCCATTTATGCACTATAGGCTACAGATGACTTTCAACATATTATAAACATGAGGATGATGACAATGAGTTCAAGAATTAATTTATCTCGGAACAAATAACGTCCAAATTGTTAACATGATACTTCTTTGTAGAGTAAAACTCAAGAATGCTCAGAAAAATATTTCCATGAAAAGATACTAGATGAAGCGCAAATATCAAGGATATTCCACTAATTTCATGGAGTATAGAAGTCAAAACTTTAACCAACTAAGTATAATAAAGAATGGGATAACAAAAGAAATCACCAGGCATGCGATAGATCGCACAGACAGGTTATTCCAACAAAATAATAAATAACGAAACAAGGTCATGCGTAAATGCACAGACAGGATATTCCAACAGAATAATAAACAATGGAACCAGGTCATGCGTAAACGCGCAGACATAATGTTCCAACAGAATAATAAATAACGGAACCAGGTCATGCATAACGCACAGATAGGATGTTCCAACAGAATAATAAAAAAAAATTGAATAATAGAAGAATTTCACCATGTATGCGGTACTTCGCATAGACAGGTTATTCCAACATAATGATAAAGAATGAAATAACAGAAGAATTTCACCAAGTATAGGGTAGCCCGCGTATACAGGTTATTCCAACAGAATAATATTTAAATATAACTATTACATTTAAACCCGGGCTCCATTACAAACGGGTCTTCAAGCGCTCCTTGCTCATTGATCTCCAATTTTTCAAAATAATTCTAATTATTCCTATTACAAAACTATTTTAAAATAAATAGAAACCTTGATCGTGATCGAGGGAAGTACATAGGAGGAGATAGAATTTACATTAAGAAAAATTAGAGAAGGCGATCTGTGCAGACTCCATTTAATAAAACCCATACATTCATGCATCCAACTAAAATAAAATCCAATCATATTGGTCGATAGTCCATAATCAATCCCATTTATTATCATACACATCACCATATGCATCAATAAATAACATTCATCTTATGAATAATAAACATTTAATATATATATTGATATCATTTAATGGGCAAATTTAGTTAGTATAAAATCTATTTTGAATCAAAATAAACTCCTTTATTTTAATCCAAATTTAAATCAAAATAAAACTATTTTATTTTAATTTATCCAATTTTGAATAAAATAAACTATTTTATTTTAATCAAAATCTTTAATCAAAATAAACTCCTTTATTTTAATTAATTATGGAATCCAATTCCATGTAAAAAAAAAATCTTTAATTAAAATAAACTCTTTTATTTTAATTAATTATGAATCAATTCCATGTAAGAAAAGAAAAAAAAATCTTTTATTAAAGGAAACACGGATATTCTTTCCTATTCACAAATAAACTTCTTTATTTTGAATAATATGAAAACATATTTCATATCTGAATAAACTCCTTTATTTAAGGAAATTAGGATTCTCTTTCCTATTCACAAATAAACTTCTTTATTTTGAATAATATGAAATCATATTTCATATCTAAATAAACTCCTTTATTTAAGGAAAGATGGAATACAATTTCAACTCCAATTAGTTATCATGGAATCCAATTCCAACTCTAATTAGTTAGCATGAAATTCTAATTTTTAAAATTAAAATAAATTTTTATTTTTAAGATTAAAATGAACTTTTTATTTTAAAATTAAAATAAACTTTATTTTAATTCTAAAATTATTAAGAATAATATATATATAATTATTATATATATATATCCGTGAGTCACATGGCACGGATTGGAAGAAACGGAAATCAGTTGGTGTCCTGTTTTTCAATATCGTATATAATATATATCATATATATCATATATATATATATATAATGCCCGGTCCCCTTTTTCTTCTTTTTTTTTTCTTGGTATACGGAAATCAGTGACTCATACATTCTTAAGCCAGGAAGTTTATAAAAAAAAAAAATTCTGGTAATCCTTTTTTTTTTTTTTATTTTCCGTAAGTATCATTGAACAACCAACAACCAAAGAACCAAATGACAACTTGAATTAGTAAATGCGACATCTATGTTTTTTTTTTTTTTTTTAATGAATTTTATACAATAAAATTATGCCCAATTAAATTGTTCTAAACACATATCAATATACATATCAAATTTAAAACAATTAATAATTCGCATAAAGGTTTGGCTCTGATGCCCTTGTTAGGTTTGTAATATTCATGGGCGCAATCAAATTGCATAAAAATGCGGAAGTGTAGAAAATCAGAGTTTAAAAAATTTACAAACCATATACCCAGATCATCCTTTATGCACAATTATTAATTAAACGAAAAGATAAAGAATAAAATCATACCCTTGAAGATCAAGCTTCCTCGTGTACAAGTTCACCTCAAATCCTTTCGCGTTCAATCTTGAATCCACTTGGGGGTTTTGTTCCTTCCTTTGATCAACGTTAGCCACCCATATGTTTGGCCTCTAGAGGTGATGCACCAAGGAATAATAATGATTCAAGAAAAAGGGTGGTTGGCTAAACCCTAGTTTTTCTATCTCTATAGAAAGGGTGTACTCTCCCAACAATTGGAATTATGTCGTATGTTGAAAAAGTCAACAACCCCCATCACCCATAATAAGACTCCTCTTATTTATAGATGTGGGCAACCCACCTTAACAATTAAGGAATTGGGTTTTATTTAATTAATTAAATTCTTTTAATTAATTAAGCTCCCTAATCTTATTAGGGAAAATTAATTAAACTCCTTTAACTAATTTTCCTTCCTAATCCAATTAGGAATAAATGAGAGTACTTATATTAAATTAATTCCTAAACTCTTTTAGAAATTAAAATAATAATAATTGTAATAATATTAATAAGACTCCTCTTATTAATTTATATTTAATATTTCTAAAATATTAAATAATAAATATTAAGCTATTTAATTTATTCTATCACCATAGATTAAATTAAATATACATACTATATTATTACGATTATGCCATTAACTTCTTAAATAATTATTCTTCCTTTTATGGTGTGACCCTTTAGGTTCTCCATATTAAGCAGGGTTGTGAATAAATCAATTAGAACAATTCTAATCTTATTTAAATAAATAAATTAAATAATTAATTTATTTAAATAAATAATATTTATTCTACTGATAGGGATAAGCCTCCCTAGCGATCAACGACTTTCCGGATAATATAGATTTCAACATTAATCATTAAAGAACCTTTGAGTAAATAGTTACCGTACAATTCAATCCTTCCACCATCTGATGTCCCAATTAAATATAAGACATGGAATTCTTGTCAAGTCTTATTTTATTTAATTATATGTATTTCGATCCTTAAATGCACAACTCCAAATAATGCAAATTAGAAACTCCTTTCTAATTTCATTCTCGCCTTTCGCCAAGGACTCTTTGGGTTGTCATTTATCGAATCACATAGGACATTTCTCTTCTTTTATTAGAAGTGGTAGATTCTTTATTGATCATACATTATCTCCATGTATAACTTATTATACCCAAGCATATACCTTTGATATACCCTAAGGGTCTTAAGGAATAAGTCAAAGTATAACTCATCATACATAAGATACTATGATGATCTCAAGTCCAAGGATTACTTGTACTACTATCACTACTGAGAATTCCAATTGACAGCAAATAAAACTCCATTAGGTATTCCTTAGCGAGCCACGTTCGTTGAACTTATTCTCTAATAAGCACCTACATACTTGCTTTAGTGTCTCCACACAAATGATCATGAGATCAATCATCCTCATCCAATGAGCAAGCAGCGTATGTACCAATCTATCCGGATTCACTAATCCCCAATTTAGTAATCCAATGATTGGGAACTATTTTAGTTTTAAGCTTTCTAAGAATTTAGATCTCATTAGAATGATCATCATCATTATTCTAAAAGCATTGCTTAAAACTATGGGTTTATCACATATTATAAAACGAAGATCATGCGAGATAATTAAAAACCTTTAATAAATTAATACTTTTTATTAATAAATGAATAAGATTGTTACAAAGTATATGCTTTATCATCAAACATGATTGGCTTGTGTGCATACTACTTTCAATCTCCCACTTGCACTAAAGTCAATCGTCATGGTATCTCATACTCTTCTTCTCTAAGTGGCGATTATCCCTTTTGTTGGATAAGCTTTAATTAATGGATATGTAATGTTGTTCATGAGAGTCCACTATCTCTATAGTGATTTCCCATCTTTCAATGATTCTAATAATCAAATGAAAGTGCCACAACACATGTTTAGATCCAAGATGAGACTTAGGAACTATTCCTAGTTCTGTAATGAACTTTTAATCCAAACAATCAACTTGTAGCTTCATTTATAGCTATATACTTTGTCTTTATCACTAAACCGGTAACTCTTTCTTTGTTTGGAACCTTTCAATTCATCGCACCAACTGCTTGAGGTAGCCCTTTACCTTAAAGTGGATTTTTACGTCGTCTTGGTGCATGCGAAAAACTTGAGTCTGCATTAAGCCCTCTAGTTTTAATTTAGACCCACCATGAATATGATCACATCCTTAGTGCTTGGGTTAAGCACTTTAAGATGTTTTTCACTTACTCATAGTGAACTTCTCCATAATTTGGTCGATCGACATCGAGGTCTCGTATATTTCATTGCATACATGATTGTCACTCATGCGATCTCTCTTCTTTTAATAGTTTGTGGGGACTACTAGAGAGATACACTCCATAGCTCATCGACATGAGACATCTCTTGGAGTTTGCCATGCTAAACGACTTTAGCATCAAATGAATATACGTTCCTTGGGTTAAGTCGAGCATCCTTTTAAATCTATCTATATAGATTTATATCCCCAATTAAGATACTCTTCCAAATCATTCATGGAGGAATGTTTAGACAACTTTATCTTTACTGATTGTAGCATTGGTATGTAATTCCTCATCCGTAGTATATCAACATATAATACTAGAAATTTCACGACGCTCCCACTGACCCTTTTGTACACACTAGAACTCTTACCTCATCGTATGTAACTGGATCATCATCTTCTATGATGTGTACCTCATCATCATCATCCATGATGAATCCATACCTCCTGGGTATCTTCGATACTATTCGATTTCTGATTGATTTGTGGTACAATAGAATTCATCTCTGAGTTCCTCTTATTTGACTTATAGTGTTTTGTGGTTCTTGAACTTTTCAAGATCTATTATCCTCCCACTAGCCCCTTCAATGATAAACGCCTTTATCTTTAAAGCGGCGTGTTTCGTAACAAACACCTTTTTTGCTAAGTAGAATTATAGAACATATACCCTAAACTTACTTTAGGATGTCCCACAAATCGACACTTGTCAAATCTTGTCCCAAGCTTATCCTTTTGAAACCTTTTCACATAAGTTGGAACCCTTATCTTAACATACTTAAGATTGGGAATCCTCTCCACATCCATAACTTTTATGGAGTCTTGGAATAGGATTTTAAGGTTACCATTTTAAGTAGATATGCTGACCATTTCTAGGACATTATCCGGAAGGATTTGGAATGTCGAGTAAAATCATTATGGACCGCACCATGTCCAACAAGGTAAGATTTTTCATTCAGATACATCAATCAATTATTGCATATCGGGATGTGTCCATTATGAGAAAACTATTTGAGATGATCTAGAAACTTATTGCACAAGTATTTATCCTTGATCTAATCAAAGAATCTTAATACTTTGCCAATTTGTTTCATACAATTCTTTGAACCTTTCAAATAATTCACACTTGTATTTTAGCAAATACACATTCAACTCTTTGAATGATCATCTCCTTTTCTTATACTAATTTGTTCAATATGTAAAATTATTTTCATGTAAGTCAAGTATACAAAATTTATTAAGTAATATTCCGATTCTATACAAAACATTATTATTATAAATAGAACAACAATTGTTCTTAATTATAATACCAAAGTTTTCATTGTCCAACAATAAAATGGAAATAATATTTTTAACAAGGCTGGAATACAATAACAACTTATTGACTTAATAGATTTGCCGTAAGCGATCTGCTAAACTATAAGTTTCTATAGCTAATCAAGCAACCTTTGCTTCATTTTCCACACATAGGATTACTTATCTTTGTTTAACTTTCTATACTGCTTGGTCCCTTCATAAATCTATATTTATGATAACCAAAGTCGGTATCCAATACCCAAGTAGAACCTTGACTTAAAGAAAAATTATTTTAAATCATGAACAAATTTATATTTCTCTTAGAAACTTCACTAAGCTTCTTTTGGTTAGCCTCTCAAAGATGCTTTCTCATGATTTCTTTCCGGTGTCGGGCTTATTGCAGTGGAAGCAAACTCCTTTGCTATCCGTATCTGTTTTGTTCTTATTATCCTATGTTTTTGCCTTTTCATTCACCTTCTTTGAATCGTTCTTCTTTTCAGAAGATCCTTTGGCCCCTACCAGTAAGACTTAGTTTTTCTTGTTTGGAAAGTGACTCTCAACATTTTTCAATATGTTAAGCAAATCAGCGAAGCTGATATCTAGCTTGTTTATATGAAAAATTCACGACAATTGTGAAAGGAGTCCGGTAGTGAATGCAAGATCAAATCTTGGCTCAACTCTCTATCCATGACAAAACCAGTTGTCCTAATTGATCAATCAAATTGATAATGTTAAGGACTTTTATCTGTACTGTAGTGCCATTGGCCATTCTAGATCGGAAGAGCTCCTTAGATATCTAATATCTATCAGTCCTACTTTCCTCACCATCAACTACTTGATGTGCGGGAATATTGTAGGAGCATCCATAGTTTCATCTTGTCGATTTGAAGCTCGTTACTCATGGATGCGAGCATGATACATTGAGCCAATGTGCATCATCTTGCCACTTTCTAAAAGTAGCAATGTCTTCCTCTCGAGGCATTATGCGCAACCATTCTTGAGGATAGGCGTATTAAGGACATAAGATAGCTTTTGACTATGAGAACTATTCTCAAATTCCTTAACCAATCCGTTTAATTGGCCCGATTAATTTAGCATCTAATATGCTTTGCGTTGATAGTAATTTTAGACATTGTAAAATTACGTAAATGAATTTGTAATTAACAACATTTTAACATACATTCTATTATTAATGACCAAAATAAATTAGGTCTTGTTTTAAATTGGTATCTCCCACTATTTTCTTCAAACTATATTACCCTCAATATATATAGTTGGCAAAATCTAATTAAAGATACGCTAGTGAGAATAAGGATCCCATTTCAAATGTATATAGCCTTGTGGTGACACAACAAACTATATATAAATAAATAGGTAGACAACTTTTGTCAATTACATCAACTATGCAACTCCTTTTCTTTTGCCTCTTAGATTATTTTTGATCAAGTGGTGGCACATCCGAATCAAAATTATCCAAGTTAAGTCCGACCTAGCACTCCATATATTCAAAAAGAAAAATATCATCCTTGTGGTGACACAACAAAACAATATTGTTCAATTTTCTTTATAAGCATCAAATGTGATAAATTAACATCTTAAATACTTAATACTTGCCTTGTGGTGACACAACAAACTCATATTAAATATTTAATACTCTATTAATTTTATCATGCTAGAAGGCTGACGTTCGATATTCCAAATATCTTTGAGCGCTTAGGACTTAATATAAAAATTGAGGGGTTTGTTATTAATTTGTCTCATCTTGTTTTAGCGGCATTTATATATATATATATAAAATACGCGTCGTATTAATTAACATGCGAAGCATGTTTGCATAATATATAATATATATAGTATAAGCATGTACATATAGAATACTATATTCTACCCGGATTGATTATGGACTTTTATTCTAGTTTGGTTCACTAGAGCCACCAAGTGAACCAAAAGGTCAAACCCTAGGGGTGCAAGAAATAATATTTAAATATAACTATTACATTTAAACCCGGGCTCCATTACAAACGGGTCTTCAAGCGCTCCTTGCTCATTGATCTCCAATTTTTCAAAATAATTCTAATTATTCCTATTACAAAACTATTTTAAAATAAATAGAAACCTTGATCGTGATCGAGGGAAGTACATAGGAGGAGATAGAATTTACATTAAGAAAAATTAGAAGGACGAGTGTAGCAGACCCCATTTAATAAAACCCATACATTCATGCATCCAACTAAAATAAAATCCAATCATATTGGTGATAGTCCATAATCAATCCCATTTATTATCATACACATCACCATATGCATCGATAAATAACATTCATCTTATGAATAATAAACATTTAATATATATATTGATATCATTTAATGGGCAAATTTAGTTAGTATAAAATCTATTTTTGAATCAAAATAAACTCCTTTATTTTAATCCAAATTTAAATCAAAATAAAACTATTTTATTTTAATTTATCCAATTTTGAATAAAATAAACTATTTTATTTTAATCAAAATCTTTAATCAAAATAAACTCCTTTATTTTAATTAATTATGGAATCCAATTCCATGTAAAAAAATCTTTAATTAAAATAAACTCTTTTATTTTAATTAATTATGGAATCCAATTCCATGTAAGAAAAGAAAAAAATATCTTTTATTAAAGGAAACACGGATATTCTTTCCTATTCACTAATAAACTTCTTTATTTTGAATAATATGAAAACATATTTCATATCTGAATAAACTCCTTTATTTAAGGAAATTAGGATTCTCTTTCCTATTCACAAATAAACTTCTTTATTTTGAATAATATGAAATCATATTTCATATCTAAATAAACTCCTTTATTTAAGGAAAGATGGAATACAATTTCAACTCCAATTAGTTATCATGGAATCCAATTCCAACTCTAATTAGTTAGCATGAAATTCTAATTTTTAAAATTAAAATAAATTTTTATTTTTAAGATTAAAATGAACTTTTTATTTTAAAATTAAAATAAACTTTATTTTAATTCTAAAATTATTAAGAATAATATATATATAATTATTATATATATATCCGTGAGTCACATGGCACGGATTGGAAGAAACGGAAATCAGTTGGTGTCCTGTTTTTCAATACCGTATATAATATATATCATATATATCATATATATATATAATGCCCGGTCCCCTTTTTCTTCTTTTTTTTCTTCAGCGCACGGAAATCCGTGACTCATACATTGCCGACCGGAAGTTTATAAAAAAAAAAAAAAATTCTGGTAATCCTTTTTTTTTTTTTATTTTCCGTAAGTATCATTGAACAACCAACAACCAGCAACCAGCAACTTGAATTCCGTGCAGCATCTATGTTTCGTTTTTTTTTTTTTAATGAATTTTATACAATAAAATTATGCCCAATTAAATTGTTCTAAACACATATCAATATACATATCAAATTTAAAACAATTAATAATTCGCATAAAGGTTTGGCTCTGATGCCACTGTTAGGTTTGTAATATTCATGGGCGCAATCAAATTGCATAAAAATGCGGAAGCGTAGAAAATCAGAGTTTAAAAAATTTATAAACCATATACCCAGATCATCCTTTATGTACAATTATTAATTAAACGAAAAGATAAAGAATAAAATCATACCCTTGAAGATCGAGCTTCCTCAGGTACAAGTTCACCTCCAAATCCTTTCGCGTTCAATCTTGAATCCACCGGGGTTTTGTTCCTTCCTTTGATCAACGTTAGCCACCCATATGTTTGGCCTCTAGAGGTGATCCACCAAGGAATAATAATGATTCAAGAAAAGGGTGGTTAGCTAAACCCTAGTTTTTCTATCTCTATAGAAAGCGGTGTACTCTCCCAACAATTGGAATTATGTCAGTATGTTGAAAAAGTCAACAACCCCATCACCCATAATAAGACTCCTCTTATTTATAGATGTGGGCAACCCACCTTAACAATTAAGGAATTGGGTTTTATTTAATTAATTAAATTCTTTTAATTAATTAAGCTCCTAATCTTATTAGGGAAAATTAATTAAACTCCTTTAACTAATTTTCCTTCCTAATCCAATTAGAATAAATGAGAGTACTTATATTAAATTAATTCCTAAACTCTTTTAGAAATTAAAATAATAATAATTGTAATAATATTAATAAGACTCCTCTTATTAATTTATATTTAATATTTCTAAAATATTAAATAATAAATATTAAGCTATTTAATTTATTCTATCACCATAGATTAAATTAAATATACATAACATATTATTACGATTATGCCATTAACTTCTTAAATAATTATTCTTCCTTTTATGGTGTGACCCTTTAGGTTCTCCATATTAAACCTAGGTTGTGAATAAATCAATTAGAACAATTCTAATCTTATTTAAATAAATAAATTAAATAATTAATTTATTTAAATAAATAATATTTATTCTACAATAGGGATAAGCCTCCCTAGCGATCAACGACTTTCCAGATAATATAGATTTCAACATTAATCATTAAAGAACCTTTGAGTAAATAGTTACCGTGACAATTCAATCCTTCCACCATACAATGTCCCAATTAAATATAAGACATGGAATTCTTTGTCAAGTCTTATTTTATTTAATTATATGTATTTCGATCCTTAAATGCATAACTCCAAATAATGCAAATTAGAAACTCCTTTCTAATTTCATTACGCCTTGGCCAAGGACTCTTTGGGTTGTCATTTATCGAATCACATAGGACATTTCTCTTTTTTATTAGAAGTGGTAGATTCTTTATTGATCATACATTATCTCCATGTATAACTTATTATACCCAAGCATACCCTTTGATATACCCTAAGGGTCTTAAGGAATAAGTCAAAGTATAACTCATCATACATAAGATACTATGATGATCTTAAGTCCAAGGATTACTTGTACTACTATCACTACAGAATTCCTATTGACAGCAAATAAAACTCCATTAGGTATTCCTTAGCGAGCCATGCGTTCAAAGTGAACTTATTCTCTAATAAGCACCTACATACTTGCTTTAGTGTCTCCACACAAATGATCATGAGATCAATCATCCTCATCCAATGAGCAAGTTAAGCGTATGTACCAATCTATCTGGATTCACTAATCCCCAATTTAGTAATCCAATGATTGGGAACTATTTTAGTTTTAAGCTTTCTAAGAATTTAGATCTCATTAGAATGATCATCATCATTATTCTAAAAGCATTGCTTAAAACTATGGGTTTATCACATATTATAAAAAAAGACATGTAGATAATTAAAACCTTTAATAAATTAATATTTTTATTAATAAATGAATAAGATTGTTACAAAGTATATGCTTTATCATCAAACATGATTGCTTTGTGTGCATACTACTTTCATTTACTATAATAATGTTACCATTCAAATTATATAAAAAAACATACTATCATATAATAACATCATACTACTATAATATAATATTATAATAATATATTTAAAAGAATTATTGATTTGATAATTTGAAATACTGTGTAATAACAATTATTGAATCAAAAATATCAACGTAGCAATTATTGAATCAATAAACTATTAAACAATAATTATTGTAACAATTATTAAGTAGTGTCTTCTTACGTAAGAATCAATAATTCAAAAAAATACTGTGCAATACCGTGTGCTACTGTGCAACAACGCGTGTTACTGTATTTTAACCATCAGGTATTCCAACAGTGTTAACAGTAACACTTTTGCCGTTATTTTCATAAAAATATTTTTGTCGTTTTCTAACTCCGACAATAATTCCGTTGTGTGGTCCACCAATGATTGTGTCGTCGTATGAATATTCCCCGACAAAAAGAATATTCCCCGACCAAACGAATATTTTATAACAACTTGCGTACTTTGCAAAATTTATAAATATTACCCACAACTATAACATTATGTCAAATTCATTTTATAGAAAAATCATCTTTATTTAAAAAATTGGGGTCTTACATTTACCATTGGTGGAATTCTCCTACAATAACATTTATCAAGCAAGTATAGGCATGACTCCATTTAAGGCGTTGTATGGACGAAAGTGTCGTTCTCCAGTATGCTAGGACGAGGTGGGTGAAGCAACGTTGTTGGGACCTGTGACACCCCCAAATCCGGGTTACCTGACCCCCAAGTTTGGTGTTCACGATCCACAATATAATACCATTTAACTACCCATTCATATAGAAATAATAACACATACTACATTAACATATGTTGTTAATACATTAGTCCCAGGTCCACTAACCTTAACATTACAAACATTCCCCTTACATATACAAAAAGGGTTTACAAACATAACATAAAAATAATGCTATTTATAACTAATTTATAACTATGTCTTTGCCTTTATCCTTCGCAGCACCTCCTGCCACTTCGTCCCTTGTGACGCCCCCCAAATCCGGATCCTCTGGCCCCAGTTCGGTCATCACGATAAACTAAAAACATCCACCTCTAAACAACATACGATAACTAAGATGCGGAATATAATAAACGTACGTCGTTCATTCAAAAGGTGTTACTAGTCCCAAAATATGATAACCTTATTATCATTCTACAAACAAACCCTAAAATAAGCATTAGGGTTCATATTACATAATCGTAATTTAAAACTAAGCATAAGATAAATTCTGCTTCTTGTAATAATCCTACATCTTCCCTTTACCCTTGTCCTTTCTTGAGGTCTCGGGCTTAGCTGCAATATAATTCATGATATAGCAAGGATGAACAACAAGTTTGATCAACAAGTTTATGTACAACGATAAGGATATATCATGATGAATGGAAAAATGTCTGACAAAGGGTTCAACAGTATAATATCTAAAGGATTCAACAATATGAATATCATAAGCAAAGATAATGATTGCTTTTAGAATAATTGCTAGTCAAATAGACTTCGAACTATAGCACTCCAATGGAATCAATAGCTAATTGACCCTTTGGTTACTGGCTACAGAATAAGTACTTGAGGGGATCAGCCTCACGTACTCTACGTATATGCATAACATTTAACTCTGTTCATTTGTATCTTTATTAGATACCTGCAATCCCTTATCATAGAAAGGGGTGTTCTTTCAGTCTAAGAATCCTTACCATCAATTGGTTTGGATAGCTTTTATAAAACTTCATAGGCTTGTCTGACCGGACAAAGGTTCAAACTCTATTACTTGCGACACAATAAATTCAGATACTTGCTCAATATAATTTAGAGTAAGTTTAAGGAAAACTTGCTTATCAAAAGTAGGGTTCAAGGAACTTGCTTAACAAAAGTAGGGTTCAAGGAACTTGCTTACGGTATGCGTCGAATAAAGTAATGTAAGGGTTTAGGATACTTACATGTCTACTCAGCTGCAATATAATTCTTGTTTTAATTAACTTGCGTTGAAACGACCTAATATTAACAAGTTGGTCTTTCGATTAGCATGTGTAAACTAATACGAGTCTATACTTAAAAGAATCAAGTCATCACATAGCATGCTTCTCAACACATTATATGACATATTGGTCACACATCACAAAGTAAGTAATCATATAAGCATGCCTTAATACTTCAGACCAAAAACAGATTCTATTTATGACTACAGGACGGCGTAGCTGCGCCTAGTCTAGGCTTAGGGACGGCGCAGTTGCGCTGTCTCTTGGCCAGACCAAGGTTGAGCTTTTGCTCTCCTGACTTCAGTCCAACTCTAACACACTAATCACACATACATTTTAACGTACATACATGCTAGAGTATCACGTATAACACATGATCATACTTGAGTTCATTACCACAAGTTTAACTTACAACTTGTATGTCATTAAACATAAAAGGTCGTGTAATCCTCATGCTTTACGATCTTGTCAATACAATACTTGGTAGTCATGCTTGTATATAGATAACACATGTATACCTTACTCACATAATTCATATTCTAGAAATTTCCCTTTCTTTATGACTATGTGTGCATAAGTGAAAAACCATACATAAATCAAACTATGATCATGTCAATATGTCTATAGGCATAATGAATCCTAATACACATGCTTGAATGGTCATAACATACTATGCTTATTACTTAATGACATTAGCTTCCTCATTCTAACTTTCTTTGAATTTTACACTAAGTCAACTTAGTATATACAAGGCATCTTAACATGTAACTCTCATGCATTTACAACATATATTAAGGCCACATGCATTTTCAAATGGTCAGAACTTACTAGATAAAAGTATTGGTCAAGTTCACTTTTGAAATCATAAATCTCATTTCAATACCACAAGTGTTGTGTCCATTGTAGTTACTAACATGTTGATACTTGTTCATACAACATGCTTATGCTTATGTGTGAGTGTTAAATACTTTCCATGCTTGCTCTAACCAAGTGTCAACAAGTTATCACATCAGAATCATAGCAGAACACATCGGACACGATGCACGAGTAGATGCGCATTGTTGCTACCGCACCATAAGTACAATTAGGACGTAGCTGCGTCATGCTAGAAACAAAACTGACTTTGGGTTACGGCGCAGCTACACTGGACCCTAGTACAAATAAGGCGCAGATGCACCATGCACATGTCGAGAGGCGATGGCGAGACTACATCATTTGCAAGAGCCTTAACCAACTTTGATCCTTTTTAGTATAAACATGCTCCAATCCATCAATTAATAGTTAAAACATGTAGACAGATATCATAAACATATCATGGCATGATAATTAACATTGATTAACATATGGATTCAAGAAATTCTCAAGAAATTGACAAAACCCATTTCAAGAACACAAGTTAAGATTTTATACCTCTTGGCTTGAATTGGCTTCCTTATACACCAAGTATGCTCCCTCAGCAACTTAGAACTCTCAATATCAAACTTTAACAAACAACAAAACTAAATTTGGAGCTAGTATTTATAGAAGTATGAACTAGACATTGGCTTTACACAAAATTGGAGCTCATGGTGCAAAGGAAAAACACAATGGTTGTTAAGGAGTGGTTCACCAACTGATTTCTAGCCATCATCCCTACACAACTCTAGCCTTTTTGGAAAATACGCAATTTAGCTTCAAGCTACTATTCATGTACTTGGTGACAATCATTTTGGGACAAGGAAATAATTCTCAGCATTTTGCAAACCATG
Source organism: Panax quinquefolius (assembly GCA_020205615.1). Taxonomy (NCBI): domain Eukaryota; kingdom Viridiplantae; phylum Streptophyta; class Magnoliopsida; order Apiales; family Araliaceae; genus Panax; species Panax quinquefolius. The sequence goes on along the minus strand of CM035158.1, from coordinate 64,496,548 downwards.
AAATGCAACATTTGGCTTATACCTTAAACTCAAAATATAGACTTTGGTTATCAAATATGTCTAACAATTTATTTCACATAGCATAGGTTATAATGATTTAAATAGCATACAATGTGCTTTCTAATTACAAGGTATCTAGTAATGCACATACATATAATTCATGTACATTTTCAATTACCATGACTGTTATTATGCAACTCACATGAATGCAAAAAAGTTTTACTATATAGTCTATATATATTATATATAGACATATTAATGTATCACTTTGTACTTATATAAAATATATGGTTAACTACCATATAATAAAGGTTTACTATATTGTACAAATAAATCAAGTAACATATAATCATTTTATAAACTATTAATCTATTACACATTAATTATTATTTATTCATAATAATTATTAATTAATACATTATCAATTAATTTCTCAAAATTGTAATTAATCAATATGTTCAACTCTTGCTACTATATTCAAATAACTTGAATATTTAATTATTAATAATCTTATCAATTCCTTGATATTAAAATCTTAGGGTTAGTCCACTAATTTAAATCAACTATTAGTGACTCCCTTTAATCATTTCATAATTTCACATAACCACTTAAGGTTTAAATAAACTCACAAAACTAACTCATAAAAATTAAATCCCATTTTAATTAATAAGGAGTTCTTAAAAATTTCATGGTCGTTACATCCCTCCTCCCTTATAAAAACTCCATCCTTAGAATTATAAAAATAAGGTTACTCAAATAAAAACAGATAATTCGCTCTCATTTTCTCTTCTAGCTCCCACGTAGCTTCTTCTATTGCGTGATTCCTCTAGAGAATCTTAACGGAATGGATAATTTTATTCCTCAGCTTCTGTTCCTTCCTATCTAGTATCTGGACAGGAACTTCCTCGTACGATAAGTCTTTCTCGACTTGAATTGGTTCATAGGAGATAACGTGCTTGTAGTCCGGTTTATACGGTCGTAATACTGACACATGAAACACGTTGTGAATGTGCTCAAGTTCAGGAGGTAACGCTACCTCATACGCCACTTCACCGACTCGCCTCAGAATCTCGAACGGTCCTATGAACCTAGGGCTCAACTTACCTTTTTTCTCAAAATGAATCTTCCCTTTCCAGGGAGAAACATTCAGAAAAGCAAAGCTTCCTACTTCAAAATCTCTCTTCTTGCGATGTAAATCCGCATACTTTTTCTGGCGATCTTGAGCTGCTACTAATTGTGCTCTTATCACCCTGATGATTTCTACCTTCTGCTGTACCAATTCTGGTCCCAACAGTTAACGTTCTCCAACTTCATCCCAGCATAAGGGCGTTCTATATTTCCTACCATATAGTGCTTCATATGGCGGAATTCCAATATTGGCGTGATAACTATTGTTATATGCGACTTCTACTAATGGAAGGTGATCCTCCCAACTACCCTTGAAGTCCATCACACAAGCTCGGAGCATGTCTTCATGTGTCTGAATTGTTCTCTCACTCTGCCCATCGGTCTGCGGATGATACGCGGTACTCATTCGTAGTTATGTCCCCATTCTTTCTTGAAGACTCTTCCAGAAGTTTGACATGAATCGCGGATCTCTATCTGATACAATAGATACTGGCACCCCATGTCTCGAGATAATTTTCTTAACATATAATTTGGCTAACTGGTCCAAACTATACTTAATCCTAATCGGCAAAAAGTGAGCTGACTTAGTAAGACGATCTACAATTACCCATATGGCGTCGTGCCCTTTCTGCGTTGCTGGAAGTCCCACCACAAAGTCCATTGTGATGTGCTCCCATTTCCATTCTGGAATCTCTAATGGTTATAATAACCCACTTAGTCGTTGGTGCTCTGCCTTGATTCTCTGACAAGTTAGGCATCTACTATGGCATTCTGCAACCTCTCTCTTCATGTTTGGCCACCAAAATGGTGACGAAAATCTTGGTACATCTTCGTGCTTCCTGGGTGTGTCGAATATCTCTTACTGTGCGCTTCTTGCAAAATCTCTTCTCCCAGTTCTGGTACTAACGGTACCCAAATTCGTCCTTCAAATCTTAGCAGTCCCGTGCTATCAATCTTAAATTTCAACTCATCACCTTCAGTCAATCGCTTCTTGATGTTAATGCAATCTTCGTCCTTTTCTTGTGCTTCTTTAAACTTATCCAATAGAGTCGGACTCGTTGTCACTATAAATAATTATTTGTTGGCCTCCATCAGATATAGAATCTCCAAGTCTAGTCGTTCAAAATCTTTCACCAATTCTTCTTGAATGGTTAATTTCAATAACTTCTCTCTGCCTTTTCTGCTCAAGGCATCTGCCACTAAATTTGCTTTGCCTGGATGGTACAGAATCTCACAATCATAATCTTTGATCAATTCTAGCCATCGGCGCTGCCTCATGTTTAATTCCTTCTGCGTGAAGATATACTTCAGACTCTTGTGGTCCGTATGTATCCCACACTTCTCGCTATACAAATAATGCCTCCAAATCTTCAAGGCAAAAACTACCGCTGTTAACTCCAGATCATGAGTCGGATATCCCTTCTCATAATCTTTCAGCTGACGTGAAGCGTCTGTGAATGACCTATTTGTGTTGCATCAAGACCTGGCAAAGAGACCCTTGTGTGACGCATCACTATACACTATAAATTATCCCGTGTTGTCCGATAAGGCCAACACAGTTGCTTGACTAAGGCTCTTCTTCAATTCTAGGAAACTTTCTTCACACTTCTCCGTCCAAATAAACTTAACTGTCTTCTGGTAAGATTGGTCAATGGTGATGCTAATTTCGAAAAATCCTAAATAAATCTTCGATAGTATCCCGCCAATCCTAGGAAACTCCTGATTTCTATCGGCGTCTTCGGCTGCTCCCAATTGATAACCGCTTCTACCTTCTCTGGATCCACCGAAACACCATTCTTGTCGTTAACGTGCCCTAAAAATTGCAGTCTTTGTAACCAAAACTCACATTTGGAGAATTTTGCATACAACTTCTCCCTTCTTAATGTCTCCACCACTATTTGAAGATGCTCAGCGTGTTCTTCCTCCGTCTCTAAATATAGTAGAATGTCATCGATGAATATGACAACAAACTTATCCAGATACTGCTTGAACACTTTATTCATCAAATCTATAAAGGCTGCTGGCGCATTCGTCAAACCAAATGACATTACCAAAAACTCAAAGTGTCCGTACCGAGTTCTGAATGCCGTCTTTGGAATATCCTCCGGCCTCACTTTCAGTTGGTGATAACCGGTCCTCAAGTCAATCTTCGAAAAGTACTTTCCCCTTTTCAACTGATCAAGTAAATTGTCTATCCTGGGCAATGGGTACTTGTTCTTAATGGTGACCTTGTTCAACTCTCGGTAGTCGATACAAAGTCTTAGCGACCCATCTTTCTTCTTTACAAATAAGACTGGTGCTCCCCAAGGTGATACGCTCGGTCGAATGTATCCCTTAACTAACAACTCTTGTAATTGAGCCATCAGTTCTTTCATCTCTACCGGTGCCATAAGATACGACGCTTTGTATACCGGTGCTGTTATTGGTGCCAAATCAATAACAAACTCAATCTCTCTATCCGGTGGCAATCCCAGAATCTCGTCTGGGAAGACATCAATGAAATCCCTTACAATAGGTATCTTACTTAGTTCACCCTCGACTCGTCGAGTATCAACCACGTGAGCTAAATAACCTATACAACCCTTCCTAAGCAATCTCTGCGCTTGAACCATCGTCAGACAATGAGATTATCTCGGCGATTTACCACCATAAAATACCACCTTTGACTTATTCAGAGTCTTAAGGTGTACACACTTCTTCTTACAATCTATAACTGCTCCATGAACCGATAACCAATCCATTCCAAGGATTACATCAAACTCCCCCAAATGAATCAGTATCAAATCCACCTTGAGCTTAAATCCTCACAAATCGGTATAACAATTCCTATGAATGTATTCTATGGGAATAATTTCCTTGTTTGCTACTTCTATATTCATAGGGTGTTCTAATCTCTCACGGGATAAGTCTAACCTGTAAGACCCCAAATTATTAATAAATGAAATTTATTTTCCTCTATTTATTATTTTGAAATAGTAAGGGTTGACTTGATTAAGGTGGATAGTTATGGGTAAAATACGCAAATATTTTGAATAAGCAAGTGGTTATAAAATATTCATTATTGTCGGGGAATATTCGTTTGGTCGTGGAATATTAAATCTTTGTGGGAATATTCGTGATGCGACGGCGCAGCTTTTTGTGGGCCCCATAACTAAAAGCGATTGGATGAAGAAAACGACAAATATAAGTTGTTTATAAATACTTGGCGTAGTTATTACAGATTAATCTTGTTGGAATACCCGATTGGTTAAAACACACTAATACGCGTTGTTGAGAAGTAGCACGATGATTGCACCAATTATTGATTCTTACGTAAGAAGGCACTACTCAATAATTGATCTGATGAATTACTATTCAATTATTTTATTTTATTGATTCAATAATTCTTTGCATTGATATTTTATATTACTGTTGTTTCAATAAATTGTCATTACATGGTATTTTCCATTATCGGAGCAATATTTCATATTATCTGAATAATATTATTGGATAACATTATTGGCAATGTCTAGAAAGTTCTGTCTAAGGAGAGGTTTGGTCACCTAATTACGCGCCAGTAAGGAGAGATCCTTATTGGAAAGCCCCATCTTTCCTGGGAACGGCCTGGTTGCCAGTACTGTGATTCTGTAATATTATTTGTGAATAATTAATTATTGATTTATATGATGAGGAAAATATTGATTTTATGTGGATATAGATGGAGAAAATTTTTAATGTGACAATTGTTGAAAATTAATATTTTATCTTTTTCTGATAAAATAATTCATTTAAATATATTATTTTAATAATATATTAACGGTGATATTTTTATAATGAATGTGCGATATGTGAGTATATGAGGAGGAAGAGTATTTTTGTGGCATTAAATGATTAACACATGTTTTGTGTGTCGGTGGACCCCATTTCTTATTGAAATTTGATTATATTATAGCATGTAAAATCGCCCGTTTGTGGATTTCGGTCAATTTTTGTTTGGAATTTGGAAAAACTTTCTTCTGCAAAGTTGTAGAGAATTTAATTTCCTATACAAAATCGCGAGATTCGAATTTTCTGATAAAAGTGCTATTTATTATGAATTATTAAAGTTCCGAAGCTCCGAAATAATTGATTTTTGGAAGTTTAAAATATTTAAAATAGGAAAAACATTTTTGGAATGTTTAGGTGGCCTCATTTAACATGTGTAGGAGCTGAAATCAGTTGTCAAAATGTGCGTAGAGAATTTGTAATATATATAATATTATTATATTAAATTTTCTTCTTTGGTGTTCTAAGCATTTTCCTATAAATAGGGTGCTTAGGTTAGAATTGAAAATCACATGTAAATCGAAGTTTTCTCTCTATATTATCGGCGTATTCTTGTGAGTATTTTGAGTATACTTTGAGTATTGCTATACGGTGCAAGTTCAAGTCATAGCCTATATCTGGTGTTTCAACTAGAAGTACTATTCTTTCGAGGTAAGGGATGTTATTTTATTAGAAAATGATATTATTTCTTCAATATCATTATGCCGAAATATTGGTTGGAATTTTTTATCAAATTTGGAACTTTTTCATGTCGAGGTTACTATTCATGAGTTACAATTCACGAGTTACTATTCATGAGTTACTATTCACGAGTTACTATTCATGAGTACTATTCACTGAAGCGTGAAGATATTTTTTGTGAAATTTCTATCTTTTGGTGTTTGAGTTACTATTCACGATATCGGCACTATTCACGATATCTGAGACTATTCACGAAATACTAAGACTATTCATAGAAAAATGAAAATTCTTCTTTTTGTCCAAAATATCTATTATGGATACTAGCTTTGATTGTATCCATGTTTTGATCATTCTTGAATTTTACTCCACTCGATTACTTATGAAGTATTTTTGAACTTGGATTATTTAAAATACGAATCCTTAATATTTGTTCTTTTGTTTCCTTTGGATTCGTTTCCTTTAAAATATTTTTCATCATCCTCACCCTAAATGATGATATTACTGAATATCTTTGGTCTGTAGTGCAAAGATGAATGATTTTTTTGTTAATATCTTTGGCCCGTAGTGCAAAGATGAATAGGTGTTGAGATGAACATGACCGATCGATTAATATCTTTGGCCCGTAGTGCAAAGATGAGCAGTGTTTAGATGAACATGATTAATCGATGAATATCTTTGGCTCAGTAGTGCAAAGATGAATATTTGATTCGAGATATATATTGATTGATGTTAGGGGATAAAATATCGAAGATGAACTTTTAAATTCATATATAGAAGATAGTAGTTTGCATTCTCTACTTAACTCTTCTAATGAATTATTATTTCCGCTGCAAAGATTGATTTAAAACTGGTTGTCTGTTGTATTCTATTAGATTTTTTCCTGTTGGAGACTAACGATAATTTGTTTTATATTATCTTAGTCATAATATTCTTTATTGGGCTAGTTGAGCTCACCCTTTTCCTTTTTTGTTCCATTTTTCTTCTCAAGAGGCGAGAATGTAGCGAGTACGAGTCGGGGTATGGAATGATGGTTATAGAGAGAGTTGTTTATTAGTCCTCACCATTTTTGTATAATAATGTATAATAAATTGTGATGAGGATTTATTTGGGTATGTATATTGTCCAGAAGACAATAATTGTATTTAAACTCACAGTATATATGTTGTCGTATTTTGCACGACAAATGTATTAATAAAGTTGTAGTTATTTCTGTACTATGTATTTGGCAACTCAGAATGGGTTGGATGGAATGGACCTATTTTGGGGGCGTCACATAACCGTTTAGCAAATTCTTCGAAAACAAAAGAGCAGGTAGCACCTGAATCAAATAACACGTATGCATCTATATCATTGATTGGAACGATACCTGACACTACGTCCTTAGACTCCACCGCATCTGCATGACGGTCATGTTGAAGCGTTCGTCTGGTTGGTGCATTGGCTTATTTGACCATTTGGTCCTCCAATGTTCAGCTCATTTTTGTTGTTATTGCGGTTGTCGCTAGCTGCATCGCCCTTTTTATTCAGGCAGTCCTTAATTTGATGGTCTGTGGCTCCACGCGAGAAACATTTTCCTTTCTGCTTATTCGGACACTGAGGAGCCATGTGCCCCGGTTGTCCTCAACGATAACAAACACTCTTTCCTTTCATGCACTCCCCCAAGTGATTCCTCCCACAGTTGTTGCACTTCACACTTTTGTTGGCCTCCCCTCAGGACTTATTACCTCCAGAGGATTGACTCTCTGTCCATTTACGCTTGTTGGGGTTGCTGCCTTCGCTGCTTCCCCCTTTCTGTCCTTCCTGACCGGTCTTCTTTTCTTATTTAAATCGAGAGATGGCTTCATTACCTCCTTCGGTATTGATAGCCCTTTCAAAAAGATCAGAGTATGTCTTGATCTTTAACATGTCACTGCCTTCTGCACCCATGGTTTCAATCCTAGTTCGAACCTCCTTGCCTTCCTGGCCTCTGTGTCAACCTGATGTGAAGCGAATCGGGCTAACTCGTTAAATCTCGCCGCGTACTCTGCGACAGACATACTACCTTATTTAAGTTCCAGAAATATAACTTCCATATCCTGTTGTGTATTATCCGAGAAGTAATTCTCGAGGAATAGCTCCTTAAATCTCTCCCAAGGAATAACTCCTTCGTTTCCTCGGCCCCTATTAGCTTTCAACCAATAGTTAGCTTCGCCCTTCATCATGAAAGTGGCAAAACTTGTCCTATGTTCTTCAGCCAATCGTGCGACCTCAAACACCTTCTCCATCTCTTCTATCCATGTTTGGGCTTCAATTGGATCCAATGTTCCCCGGAATTCTAGTGGTCCTACCAATTTGAAGTCCTTAAAGCTAGCCAAGTGTTGTCCTGGCTGCCCTGCTGCTGGCGGGGGTCTGTTTTGCATTGCCTCAGTTAATAGTTAACAAAGTCTTGCATTGGATCGACGTTTGCCCCTCCACCATTGTTAATGGATCCTTCATCCCTCTGATTCCGCTGAACTCTCCTAGGCGGCATGATCTTAGAAAAGGAAGAAAATTATTAGGATTTATGTGATATGCTATCCATGTTAGCATTAAGAAGTTTAAGACGTCTATTAATCATTCTTGATTTAAATAAAAAAGATTAGTATCATAATAAAACTTGATGGATTTCCACAACCCATCACTTACATACTCTACTTGAGTTTTCTACTAAGGTTATAACCTAGGTTTCGCATTCCTAACGTTTATAACCTACAGCTTTGATACCAACATGTGACGCCCCCCGAATTCGGATCCTCTGACCCCGGTTCGGTCATCACTATAAACTAAAAACATCCACCTCTAAACAACATACGATAACTAAGATGCGGAATATAATAAACGTACGTCGTTCATTCAAAAGGTGTTACTAGTCCCAAGATACGATAACTTTATTATTATTCTACAAACATAACCTAAAATAAGCATTAGGGTTCATATTACATAATCATAATTTAAAACTAAGCATAAGATAAATTCTGCTTCTCGTAATAATCCTACATCTTCCCTTTACCCTTGTCCTTTCATGAGGTCTCGGGCTTAGCTGCAATATAATTCATGATATAGCAAGGATGAGAAATAAGTTTGCTCAACAAGTTTAAGTACAACAATAAGGATATATCATGATGAATGGAAAAATGTCTGACAAAGGGTTCAACAGTATAATATCTGAAGGATTCAACAATATGAATATCATAAGCAAAGATAATGATTGTTTTTAGAATAACTGCTAGTCAAATAGACTTCGAACTATAACACTCCAATGCAATCAATAGCTAATTGACCCATTGGTTACTAGCTACATAATAAGTACTCGAGGGGATCAGCCTCACGTACTCTATATATATGCATAACATTTAAATCTGTTCATTTGTATCTTTATTAGATACCTGCAATCCCTTATCATAGAAAGGGGTGTTCTTTCAGTCTAAGAATCCTTACCATCAATTGGTTTGGATAGCTTTTATAAAACTTCATAGGCTTGTCTGTCCGGACAAAGGTTCAAACTCTATTACTTGCAACACAATAAATTCGAATACTTGCTCAATATAATTTAAAGTAAGTTTAGGGAAAACTTTCTTAACAAAAGTAGGGTTCAAGGAACTTGCGTAACGAAAGTAGGGTTCAAGGAACTTGCTTACGGTAAGCGTCGAATAAAGTAATGCAAGGGTTTAGGATACTTGCATGTCTACCCAGCTACAATATAATTCTAGCTTTAATTAACTTGCATTGAAACAACCTAATATTAACAAGTCAGTCTTTCAATTAGCATGTGTAAACTAATACGAGTCTACACTTAAAAGAATCAAGTCATCACATAGCATGCTTCTCAACACATTATATGACATATTGGTCACACATCACAAAGTAAGTAATCATATAAGCATGCCTTAATACTTCAGACCAAAAACAAATTCTATTTGTGACTGCAGGACAGCGTAGCTACGCCTGGTCTAGGCTTAGGGACGGCACAGCTGCGCTGTCCCTTGGCCAGACCAAGGTTGAACTTTTGCTCTCCTGAATTCAATCCAACTCTAACACACTAATCACACGTACATTTTAAGATACATACATGCTAGAGTTTCATGTATAACACATGATCATACTTGAGTTCATTACCACAAGTTTAACTTACAACTTGTATGTCATTAAACATAAAAAGGTCGTGTAATCCTCATGCTTTACGATCTTGGCAATACAATTGTGGTGCCCCCAAAATTAGGTATACATCACCCATCTCGGGTCGCCACTTACATGGTACATAAATTCAAATACAAACTTAATTATACATCGTAGGTGTAACATACGACAATACATAAAGCGAGAGTTCTAATAGGAATATTATCATTTAGATAATATCCATACTCAAGAGTCCTCATTACATTTATTGTCACACTATTTAACGAGAATAGTGAGGACTACTAATGCTATCTTGGGACCATCACTCTTTTCCCCGGCTCGTCCCGACTATATTCTCATTTCTCAAGAGAACGGTGAAAGAAAGGGTGAGCTCAACTAGCCCAAGAAGAAATATTATAACTAAGATAATGCGAGAATAAATTTTCATTAGTCTTTAACAATGTTAAACCGATAAAATACAATAGACAAACCGGTTTAATCTATGATGAATATGCAATCCATTAAAAGAGTCAAGTAGAAAATAAAGTCTACTATCTTTAGGTTTTAAAAGGTTTTCATCAATTTTTATCACTAAGACTCGGTTTAATGAATAAACCATTAATATCTAATCATCCTTGTACCACGGTCAAGGATTTTCATCAAATTATCAATGGTCATGACTATACCAAATCACCCCCGGTCATAATCATACCAAAAACTATCCATCAACGCATTATACAGCCATCAAGACTTTTGTCACATCATTTATAACAAGCCGTGATTATACCGAATGATCCACGGTCATAATCATACTAAGTTCATCTATGCACGTAAGCCAAAGATAACATAATATAACATGAGGATGATGACAATGACATAATAATTCAATAAAACAAGTTCAAGAATTATTTTATCCAGGAATTATTAACGTCCAAATTGTCAACAAGATACTGTTTTGTAGAGTAAAATTCAAGAATGATCGGAAGAATATTTCCATGAAAGATCTTTGGATGAAACGCAAATATCAAGAATATTCTACTAATTTCATGGAGTATAGAAGTCAACGTTTTAACCAACTGGGTATAATAAAGAATGGAATAACAAAGGAAATCACCATACATGCGGTATTTTGCATAGACAGGTTATTCTAACAGAATAATAATAACGGAACCAGGTCAGGTGAAATTCACATCGATAGGATGTTCCAACAGAATAATAAAGATGGAACCAGATCCGGTGTAAAACACACAGATAGGATATTCCAACAGAATGATAAAGAGCGGAACCAGTCGGTGTAAAACACATGCACGAGGATGTTCCAGCAGAATAATAATAAAAGCGAAACTAGGTGGGTGTAAAACACATGTGCGGGATGTTCCAATGTAATAATAGAAGAATATCACCAAGTATAGGGTATGTCACATTATACTGAGTTATTCAACAGAATAATAAAGAATGGAATAATGAAGTTCTCTTCATGAATAAAAAGAATAACACCCCTTACAGGTACAACAAATAATATCCCTTCTAGTAAAAGACTTTGGATATCAAAGTAGTGAAGTACCGTAATACTCTTCTTCTTTCTCTCTATAGATTTTTCTCTCTATAGCTTCTCTCTATAATTTCTCTCTCTAGAGTTTTGAGTGAATTAAGTAAGAAAATAATGAAGGAATGAGCTTCTATTTATAGGAAAATAGAATGCATAGTAATTAATCCATGAACGGTCTGGATTGATTTACATTAATCCGATGGTCCATATTTAAAGCAAAATCTTTTAAATAAAATATCATATATTCTATTTATATAAAAATATTTTACTATGCAAACACTATGCAACACTATGCAAAACACTATGCAAAACACTATGCAACACTATGCATAATAAAATATAATATATTCTATTTATAGAATAACTTTAATAAAGTATTCATTTTATATAAAAGATGTTTCGCTTTTATTACGTTAATAATACGAATAAAACAAAACGTCATTATCATTATAATAATTCATATTATTAATCGATAATAATGGAATCAAACTGAGTGACTTCTCACATAAGCATCGATAATCAATCAATGGTGTGCTTCTACTATGCAACCACATATTGACATCGTACTTTTACTACCGAAAGTAGTTCAACAAATATCAGCGGTAAAACTTCCGCAGTTATTTCAATAAAATATTTTTGTCGTTTTCTCAATCCGACAATAATTACATTATGGGGTCCACCAATGATTGGTAGTTGTGCGAATATTCCCGCTAAACCAAGAATATTCCCCACCAATCGAATATAATATAACCACTTGCATACTTTGCAAAAATTTATAAATACTACCCACAACTATAATATTATCTCAAATTCACACCATAATATTAAAAATTATTTCGACAAAATTTAAATCTTTATTGATAAAATCTAGGGTCTCACAATCTCCCTCCTTATGGAATTTTGCCCTCGAAATTAGGGTGCGTGCACGATATGATAAAGAGGTGAGGATACCTTGAATACCTTTATCGTTAAAAATATTAAATTCATCTTCGCAATCCGGCTAAAGATATTCATTAACAATTCATCTTTTACCTTCTGGGCCAAAGATATACAATTGTAAAACCAATAATCTTTGAGACGCAGACTTAATAGTATCACGACCACGAATTATCTATGCACCAATCGCCAAGGATATTCGTGTTTTCAATTCTGATCATGATTATACCGAATAATCCTTGGTCATAATCATACCAAGTCTATCAATGCACTACGGCCAAAGATGACTTTTACCACATCCATGAATTAATATTTCATTGCTGAGACTCAGCTCAATAATTAATCCATATCATCGAATCATCCCTGCACTACAGGCCAAGGATATTCATTAGTATCACGACCACGAATTATCCATGCCTACTACTACCAAAGATAATCGTGTATTCATTAGTATCACGACCACAAATTATCCATGCACTACGGCCAAAGATAATCGTGTATTCATTAGTATCACGACCACAAATTATCCATACACTACGGCCAAAGATAATTGTGTATTCATTAGTATCACGACCACAAATTATCCATGCACTCTACCAAAGATAATTGTGTATTCATTAGTATCACGACCACAAATTATCCATGCACTACTACCAAAGATAATCGTGTATTCATTAGTATCACGACCACAAATTATCCATGCACTACGACCAAAGATAATCGTGTTTTCAATTATGGTTATGATTATACCAAACAATCACGGTCATAATCATACCAAGTCCATCTATGCACCACTACAGCCAGCCGAGATGACTTTCAACATAATATAAACATGAGGATAATGATATAAAGAATCAATCAAATGAGATAAAGGATAAATATTAAACATTTATAATATAATTTATCCGAGATTCAAGAATATCCCCATGTTATCAATCACTTAATAATCTCATAATCTAATATCATGAATATTATAACAATATTTTAATCACTTCTTAAATTTATAAACAATTTATCTCAATTGTTTACGCTTTACCACATAATGCATTTAATCATTCAAAATGTCATACTCATAAGATATCGCACCAATTATCAAATCCCTCATCAAAAAAAATATGCATATACTCTATATAGGATTCTCTAGCCATAAAATCCTATTTTCAACTTTGTTACTTCACATAACATATTTAACTCATATGTTAAGTAACTAAACTATTTTCATGAAAATACCAAATCAGTCCCAAAAATATTTCTTTTTCTGGGATTTAGCATAATATAGTCCCATAATGAAAAATATTTTTCTCGAATTTTTAAAATTCATTTACTATTTTTCAAAATTAATTTCTAATTAATTCCTTAAGAAATTTGCTACCTCAAGTTTAACTCCAAAATTCCCAAATCTTGGCAGGAGACCTTACACATGTTAATGTGAGCCTCGATTTAAATTTCATGGTCATCAGAGTTATAGAACTCCAGTTATAGCATTTTTCATCAAAAAAACCTAAATATTGAAATGGTCATAACTTGCTCATTTTAAGTCGAAATGAGATCATTTTTGGACACGATGTTCTTTATACCATATACTTTTATGTCCCAAAAGGCCTGAATTTTTGCCACTAATTAAGTGGCCGAAACAGCCCTTACAAAAACGTGGCAACAGCTTTTTGGACATTTTAAAGTTTTGACTCCTTTGCTAAAATCAGTCCACACGAAAATCTACAACACCTTTTTCATTGATTCCACTTGGATTAGTTAGGTAACTCATAGATCTAACTCTAGGACTTAACCACACTCAAAAATTCAAAATATAATAGGAGATTTGGTCAATTGAATTTCATGTTACGTTTTTCACCAAAATCTGGTTTTTAACTCCTTGTGAGTTTTAAGAAACTTTCATGTTTTCACATACTAACCAACATAACTCATCATAACACTTACTAATACCACGTATACCCATGATTTTCAGTAGTCCAATGTTTTTATTATGACTTTCATCATAAACCACGTAAACTGTTCATTTTAGTTGAAGAAATATTTGAGGGTTTAAGAAATGGGTTTTATCTTTGGGGGGTCAATCTGAAATTCGATTTCACGCTCTAAGTAGGCTAAGAAGTCTTCAAGAATACGCCAAGAAATTTATTAATAATAGAAATATTATTCAAAAGCGTGACTCTCATCCAAGACTTGGATAGTACGTCACATTGATACCAATGTGACTTCTATCCCTTAACCTAGATAGCACCTCACAATGATACCTATAAACTTGCCATCTTCATTCATGATGTAAGCCTACAGAAAGTCCGGCTTCGGTGCATTCCACACAAGGAAGTCAACAACGAAAGGTTAAAGGGCTCTTTACTTATGGCTTGATATGACAATAATTGACTTTAGTAGTTTGGTTACTTGAATTCGCTCGCACAACAAGTTGGTTATGAATATAAAAGCTAACAACCTTACGAAAAGCATGATGAGTAGTTAACCAATTGATTCCTAAAATCACATCAAAGGCAAATATTTTCAAAAGATAAGATCGACGAAGTAGCGTGAAAATGTTTATTTGAATGAAACAAGATTTAAAAATAGTAAGCGATAACGAAGGCTCCTACTAACGAAGTTTCAACGATAAGTCAAAGTCTAACTTCTCCGAGTCAAATTTAAAGCGTTGAGCATAGCAAGAGAGATAAAATAATGGGTAGAACCGGTATCTTATAAGGTATAGACTTACGCAATTTATAATTAACTAACTTGAGTGCTAACCCGTTCGGTTTACTCGCTTTTTGAGAAGTCATGAAAATGCACTTCCTAAAACCAACAACTTTGTTTTGTCCATATCCACCTTTGGTGCCACCGTCCGACTAGACTTGACTTTGGTGCACAACAAAATTGGGCTAAATGACCTTCTCTTCTTGCAATTTCCACTTCTATTATCTTTGCCATGATTACCACTAAAGTGGTTACCATTCTTGGCATGATAATTTCCCCCACGATGGTTATCATTATTCTGATAGTCGTTGCCACCAGTATGATTATTATCGTGTTGTTGTTCGTTACCTTTTGTTTGAGTGAATCAACACTCTCATGTGCTTCATTGCTTATCTCGGCATTTTAGGATGCCATTCTCAAACTTTGTCACAAAACAAGGGTTAATTAACATATCACATATTATCCCTATACTCGACCGACCAATTAAATACCAAATAAATTTAGGTAGGTCATACTAGCGAAGAATTCCGTCTCTCCTCCTAGTTCTTATCTCACATCTCACCTGGGATCATATCCTAAGCTCGGTACCAATTGTGGCGCCCCCAAAATTAGGTATACGTCACCCATCTTGGGTCGCCACTTACATGGTACATAAATTCAAATACAAACTTAATTATACATACGTAGGTGTAACATACGACAATACATAAAGCGAGAGTTCTAATAGGAATATTATCATTTAGACAATATCCATACTCAAGGAGTCCTCATTACATTTATTGTCACACTATTTACGAGAATAGTGAGGACTACTAATGCTATCTTTGGGACCATCACTCTTTTCCCGAGGCTCGTCCCGGCTATATTCTCATTTCTGAAGAGAACGGTGAAAGAAAGGGTGAGCTCAACTAGCCCAAGAAGAAATATTATAACTAAGATAATGCGAGAATAAATTATCATTAGTCTTTAACAATGTTAAAGCGATAAAATACAATAGACAACGGTTTAGCTGCAGCGGAATATGCAATCCATTAAAAGAGTTAAGTAGAAAATAAAGTCTACTATCTTTTAGGTTTTAAAAGGTTTTCATCAATTTTTATCACTAAGACTCAGTTTAATGAATAAACCACAATATCTAATCATCCCTGTACCACGGTCAAGGATTTTCATCAAATTATCAATGGTCATGACTATACCAAATCACCCCGGTCATAATCATACTAAAAACTATCCATCAACGCATTACGAGTGCCCTTCGAGGACTTTTATCACATCATTTATAACAAACCATGATTATACCGAATGATCCCTGGTCATAATCATACTAAGTTCATCTATGCACGTAAGCCAAAGATAACATAATATAACATGAGGATGATGACAATGACATAATAATTCAATAAAACAAGTTCAAGAATTATTTTATCCAGGAATTATTAACGCCCAAATTGTCAACAAGAATCTTTATTTTGTAGAGTAAAATTCAAGAATGATCGGAAGAATATTTCCATGAAAAGATCTTTGGATGAAACGCAAATATCAAGAATATTCTACTAATTTCATGGAGTATAGAAGTCAACGTTTTAACCAACTGTGTATAATAAAGAATGGAATAACAAAGGAAATCACCATACATGCAGTACTTCGCATAGACAGGTTATTCCAACAGAATAATAATAACAGAACTAGGTCAGGTGAAATTCACACCGACAAGATGTTACAACAGAATAATAAAGACGAAACCAGATCCGGTGTAAAACACATAGACAGGATATTCCAACAGAATGATAAAAAGGCGGAACCAGTAGGTGTAAAAACACATTGCATGAGGATGTTCCAATGAGAATAATAGAAGAATGTCACCAAGTATAGGGTATGCTGGCGTATGAGTTTTTCCAATAGAATAATAAAGAATGGAATAATGAAGTTATCTTCATGAATAAGAAAGAATAACACCCCTTACGGTACAACAAATAATATCCCTTACCTAGTAAAAGACTTTGGATATCAAAGTAGTGAAGTACCGAATACTCTTCTTCTTCTTTCTCTCTATAGATTTTCTCTCTATAGCTTCTCTCTATAATTTCTCTCTCTAGAGTTTCAAATTGAATTAAGTAAGAAAATAATGAAGGAATGAGCTTATTTATAGGAAAATAGAATGCATAGTAACTAATCCATGAACGGTCCAGATTGATTTACTTTAATCGACTATCCATATTTAAAGCAAAATCTTTTAAATAAAATATCATATATTCTATTTATATAAAAACATTTTACTATGCAAACACTATGCAAAATACTATGCAAAACACTATGCAACACTATGCATAATAAAATATAATATATTCTATTTATAGAATAACTTTAATAAAGTATTTTGTTTTATATAAAAGATGTTTACATTTTATTACGTTAATAATCTGAATAAAACAAAACGTCATTATCGCTATAATAATTCATATTATTAATCGACAATAATGGAATCAAACTGAGTGACTTCTCACATAAGCATCAATAATCAATACCGTGTGCTACTATGCAACCACACGTATTACTGTACTTTTACTACCGAGTAGTTCAACAGTATCAACGGTAAAACTTTTACTTGATGACATTAGCTTCCTCATTCTAACTTTCTTTGAATTTTACACTAAGTCAACTTAGTACATACAAGGCATCTTAACATGTAACTCTCATGCATTTACAACATATATTAAGGCCACATGCATTTTCAAATGGTCAGAACTTACTAGATAAAAGTATTGGTCAAGTTCACTTTTGAAATCACAAATCTCATTTCAATACCACAAGTGTTGTGTACATTGTAGTTACTAACATGTTTATACTTGTTCATACTACATGCTTATGCTTATGTGTGAGTGTTAAATACTGTTCATGCTTGCTCTAACCAAGTGTCAACAAGTTAGCACATTAGAATCATAGCAGAACACATCAGACCTGATGCAGGACTGGCGCAGCTGCGCTGTACCCTAGTACAATTAGGGCGTAGCTACGCCATGCTAGAAACAAAAGCCCGACACGGGTTCACGGTAGCATTCTGCACTGCACCCTAGTACAAATAAAGGCGCAGCAATTGCGTCGTTACTGTGTCGAGGCGAGAAGCGAGACGCATTTGCGAGCCTTAACTAACTTTGATCCTTTTTAGTATAAACATGCTCCAATCCATCAATTAAGAGTTCAAACATTTAGACATATATCATAAACATATCATGGCATGATAATTCACATTGATCAACATATGGATTCAAGAAATTCTCAAGAAATTGACAAAACCCATTTCAAGAACATAAGTTAAGATTTTATACCTCTTGGCTTGAATTGGCTTCCTTATACACCAAGTATGCTCCCAAACTTTCTCAGCATTTTAGAACTCTCAATATCAAACTTAAACAAACAATAAAACTGAATTTTGAGCTAGTATTTATAGAAGAAACTATGAACTAGACATTGTCTTTACACAAAATTGGAGCTCATGGTGCAAAGGAAAAACACAATGGTTGTTAAGGAGTGGTTCACCAACTGATTTCTAACCATCATCCCTACACAACTCTAGCCTTTTTGGAAAATATGCAATTTAGCTTCAAGCAACTATTCATGTACTTGGTGACAATCATTTTGGGACAAGGAAATAATTCGCAGCATTTTGCAAACCATGAAATGCAACATTTGGCATATACCTTAAACACATAATATAGACTTTGGTTATCAAATAGGTCTACACAATTTATTTCACATAGCATAGGTTATAATGATTTAAAGAGCATGTGACACCCCCAAATCTAGGTACTTCATTCCCACAGGATCTGGTGTTCACTTAATCAAACATTCATATCTAACTACCCAATCACAATAAAAATGGATAAATAGAACATTTCCCATTAAAGGGTTACATAATAAAATCTCCCAGGTTATCTAACCTTTAATTACAATCATTCAATGCGGAAATTAAATAAACATCATTAAAACAAGTCTAAGATCATCATAATATAAATCTAACATCTCAATCAAAGTAAAATTACAAGTCTTGATCACTTGCACACTTTTCCCTTTCCTTTGCTAGACGAAGGTTCATCTACTTTCTCTTCTTTAGCTGCAATGAGTTTTAAAATATGCAAGAGTGAGCAAAATAATTTCTCACTGGATATAATATAGAATCAACAGGAGTATAACAATAATAACTACCAAAATAGGCTTATCAACAAGGAATAGTACTGTATCAACAATAACCAAAAACTGAAATCCAAAATGTGGAATAAATATAACTAAGGGTCATAAGACCATGAACTATGTCCACAATTGGGAGTAATCTTTTAACTCCAACTTTAACAGTCATAAGACTATAAGGACTCCTCGTACTTAGGGGGATCAGCCCTTCGTACCATGTATTGTGCACAAACATTTAACGCTACGCGTAAGTTATCCCCTAATAATAATAGGGTTGTTCATCTCAATATTTGGAGTACAAGTCCGCACCAAAGAGACTTTGGTTTGGATAAGCTTTCAAGGATAATTTGAAGTTCAACGATCATCAACTAGAGGACTAGTTGAATTAATAACATCATATTACAGAATAATCGTGATTGAATCAACATGGTAAATCAAAATCATGCTTTAGGAATAATCTAATAGCATATACTTTGAATAACAATAACATGCCTTGCTTGAACAATATTAAGTCAAGGTTAATTAGAATTGAATAGTAAGCATGCATAACAGTTTGAACGATAAAATTGCTCGACATTAGTATAAATAATTGTGCATGCTAAACAACAAGTTAAATACAAGAATAACTTGTCGACATCAAACCAAAGTTTAGGAAGCTTGCATCATTTATTAAGTGACTGAATTGAATAAATAGTTCAACAAGATAAAGAATTAGAAAACTTGAATTATTATATTGAGACCAATAATTGATTCCAATTACAAAAGTAGAGTTAGAGAACTTGCCTTGTTCGTGGACTAAATCGAACAATTCAAACCACAATATCCTATAAACATATGTCATAATGACATAATTAGTCATTACCATCTTACAAACATAACTAAGTACGTTCATCATTTAAAAATTTGATTTTTAATCGCATAATCGAGTTATAACACAAGTTAATCGTTAAATTCATAGTACAAGAATACTAAAATCAACATTTAGCAGTCTTATTATCAACACATAACTTTTTTTAAAATTTTGTGTACAAAAAGTACAATGTCGGACCTTACGCTAACTTCATGGCATGGCTCCACAATTACTTTGTGGTCGTATTTGCGGCATAGGTATGGCGCTACTGTTGTGACGACGACGAGCTACAAATATGGCTGTTGGCATGAGCATAACTCGGCTCTGTGGTGCCACAAAGGTCTTCAGAAGTCCGTACATGGCAACTGAGATTATGAACCTCGGCGAACAACCTCGGCAACAGCATAGAAAAAGCCAATTTTGGCCTATAAGCTCATTTCTAACAGACCAAAAAGCATGTAAATCATACGACAACTTCATGTAAACATATTTCACAAACTCTAAACATGATTCTACCCATACAACAACATAAATAACAAAATTAACACACCCAAATTCACTGTTTTTGGCTAAAACTCATTTTTTTATATTTCAATGAAAATAAACATTGTAACTTTTGTTTTTTTAACCAAAACCACTAATTCAAAGTGTCTTTATCAAAGATTATACATACTCTAACAAATTAAACGATCAATTTATCAACTACACCACTAATTCACCCTCAATTTCTACTTTAAGCTAAACAATATATTTTCATAAAAACTCTCTGTAAAAACATTTTCTTCACAAACATATACATAACCACAATACATTGATTATAATCATATATATCCTATGAAAATAACCTTACAACACTAGTTTATCACATGAACACACATAAAATCAACTATATTAACACAAGAATTTTCTGAGAGAAATAGAGAAGAGAAAACTAAAACTTTTAAAACTAAAAGGGTAGAAGAATACCTTGATAGAAGATGATGGCCAACCCTTTTTGATTCTCAAGCTTCTTCTTTTCTCCAATCCCCTAGCCTTTCTTCCTCTCTTCTTTCTCTCTCACTTTTCTTCTTCTCTTTCTCTTCTTCTTTGAGTTTTTTGTGTTTTTCTCCCTAACTCTAACTACGTACTAGATATCTAACAGTATGATAATAATAATAATATTAAATATATAATATAATACTAACTTAACTGACATCAGTTATGTTTTATTTGAAAATCAAAAGCCATAAGGCTTGTTTGGCTAAACACTAAAATAATAATCAATTAATCCTTATGCCTTATTTGGTTAAACCCAATTAGAATAAAGACTTAATAAGCAATAAGTCTTGTTTGGCAAAACTAAATTAAAACTCCTTTAAGTTATTTTAATAACTACTTTATAAAAGGTTATTTGTCACAATTTATTAAATTAAATTAATCATAATAACAATTTATTAAATCACTTCATCACATAAATCAATACCACCAAAATTATAATTTTCTATATAATTATAACTTTTATTTAATCCACCAACACATCCTTTTTAATTACAAATTCCAATAAAAGAATAGTAATTCAATTAATCAAAATTCTCTAACTTAATAATTAAATTAAATTAGCAAAATAATTAATTTTCCTTAATTATTTATTTAACAAATAATTAACCACATCAATTCAAATTTGAACAATAATTTATTCAACAATAACCACATCCATTAAATATTTAAATAATTCAATAAATATTTAATATAACAATTAAAATTCTAGAATGTTCTGAGAGCATACAATGTGCTTCCTAATTACAAGGTATCTAGTAGTGCACATATATATAATTCATGTACATTTTCAATTACCATATTTCATTATTATGCAACTCACATGAATACAAATAAGTCTTACTATATAGTTTATATATATAATATATAGACATATTAATGTATAACTTTGTATTATATAAAATATATGGTTAACTACCATATAATAAAGGTTTACTATATTGCACAAATAAATCAAGTAACATATAATCATTTTATAAACTATTAATCTATTACACATTAATTATTATTTATTCACAATAATTATTAATTAACACATTATCAATTAATTTCTCAAAATTACAATTAATCAATATGTTCAACTCTTACTACTATATTCAAATAACTTGAATATGTAATTATTAATAATCTTATCAATTCCTTGATATTAAAATCTTAGGGTTACTAATTTAAATCAACTATTAGTGACTCCATTCAATCATTTCATAATTTCACATAACCATTTAAAGTTTAAATAAACTCACAAAACTAACTCATAAAAATTAAATCCGATTTTAATTAATAAGGAGTTTTTAAAAATTTCATGGTCGTTACATCCCTCCCCCCTTATAAAAATTTCGTCCTCGGAATTATAAAAATAAGGTTACTCAAATAAAAACGGATAATTCGCTCTCATTTTCTCTTCTAGCTCCCACGTAGCTTCTTCTACTGCGTGATTCCTCCAGAGAATCTTAACGGAATGGATAATTTTATTCCTCACTACATTTCCTTCCTATCTAGTACACGGACGGGGAACTTCCTCGTACGATAAGTCTTTCTCGACTTGAATTGGTTCATAGGAGATAACGTGCTTGTAGTCCGGTTTATACGGTCGTAATACTAACACATGAAACACGTTGTGAATGTGCTCAAGTTCAGGAGGTAACGCTACCTCGTACGCCACTTCACCGACTCACCTCAGAATCTCGAACGGTCCTATGAACCTAGGGCTCAACTTGCCCTTTTTCCCAAAATGAATCTTCCCTTTCCAGGGAGAAACTTTCAGAAAAGCAAAGCTTCCTACTTCAAAATCTCTCTTCTTGCGATGTAAATCCGCATACTTTTTCTGGCGATCTTGAGCTGCTACTAAACGTGCTCTTATCACCCTGATGATTTCTACCGTCTACTTTACCAATTCTGGTCCCAACAGTCGATTTTTTCCAACTTTGTCCCAGCATAAGGGCATTCTACATTTCCTACCACACAGTGCTTCGTATGGTAGCATTCCAATACTGGCGTGATAACTATTGTTATATGCGAATTCTACTAATGGAAGGTGATCTTCCCAACTACCCTTGAAGTCTATCACACAAGCTCGGAGCATGTCTTCATGTGTCTGAATCGTTCTCTCACTCTGCCCATCGGTCTGCGGATGTTACGCGGTACTCATTCGTAGTTGTGTCCCCATTTTTTCTTGAAGACACTTCTAGAAGTTTGACGTGAATCGCGGATCTCTATCTGATACAATAGATAACGGTACCCCATGTCTCGAGATAATTTCCTTAACATATAATTTGGCTAACTGCTTCAAACTATACTTAATCCTAATCGGCAAAAAGTTAGCTGACTTAGTAAGACGATCTAAAATTACCCATATAGCGTCGTGCCCTTTCTGCGTTGCTGGAAGTCCCACCACAAAGTCCATTGTGATGTGCTCCTATTTCCATTCTGGAATCTCTAATGGTTGTAATAACCCATTTGGTCGTTGGTGCTCTGCCTTGACTCTCTGACAAGTTAGGCATCTACTCACGCAATCTGTAACCTCTCTCTTTATGTTTGGCCACCAGAAATGGTGACACAAATCTTGGTACATCTTTGTGCTTCCTGGGTGTGTCGAATATCTCGTACTGTGCACTTCTTGCAAAATCTCTTCTCTCAGTTCTGGTACTAACGGTACCCAAATTTGTACTTCTAATCTTAGCAGTCCAGTGCTATCAATCTTAAATTTCAACTCATCACCTTCAGTCAATCGCTTCTTGATGTTAATGCAATCTTCGTCCTTTTCTTGTGCTTCTTTAACCTTATCCAATAGAGTCGGACTCGCTGTCACTATAAATAATTATTTGTTGGCCTCCATCGGATATCGAATCTCCAAGTCTAGTCGTTTGAAATCTTTCACCAATTCTTCTTGAATGGTTAAATTTAAAAACTTCTCTCTGCCTTTTCTGCTCAAGGCATCTGCCACTACATTTACTTTGCCTGGATGGTACAGAATCTCACAATTATAATCTTTGATCAATTCTAGCCATCGGCGCTGCCTTATGTTTAATTCCTTCTTCGTGAAGATATACTTCAGACTCTTGTGGTGCGTATGTATCTCACACTTCTCGCCATACAAATAATGCCTCCAAATCTTCAAGGCAAAAACTACCGCTGCTAACTCAAGATCATGAGTCGGATATCCCTTCTTATAATCTTTTAGCTGACGTGAAGCGTACACAATGACCCTGCCGTGTTGCATCAGTACACAACCAAGACCCTTGTGTGATGCATCACTATACACTACAAACTCTCCCGTGTTGTCCGATAAGGCCAACACAGGTGCTTGACTAAGCCTCTTCTTCAATTCTAGGAAACTTTCTTCACACTTCTCTGTCCAAATAAACTTAACTGTCTTTCTGGTAAGATTGGTCAACGGTGATGCTAATTTCAAAAAATCCCAAATAAATCTTTGATTGTATCCTGCCAATCCTAGGAAACTCTTGATTTATGTCAGCGTCTTCAGCTGCTCCCAATTGATAACCACTTCTACCTTCGTTGGATCCACCGAAACACCATTCTTGTCGACAACGTGCCCTAAAAATTGCACTCTTTGTAACCAAAACTCACATTTGGAGAATTTTGCATATAGCTTCTCCCTTCTTAATGTCTCCAACACTATCCGAAGATGCTCGGCGTGTTCTTCCACTGTCTCTGAATATAGTAGAATGTCATCGATGAATACGACAACAAACTTATCCAGATACAGCTTGAACACTCTGTTCATCAAATCCACAAAGGCTGCTGGCGCATTCGTCAAACCAAATGACATTACCAGAAACTCAAAGTGTCCATACTGAGTTCTGAATGCCATCTTTGGAATATCCTCCAACCTCACTTTCAGTTGGTGATAACCGGTCCTCAAGTCAGTCTTCGAAAAGTACTTTGCCTCCTTCAACTGATCAAATAAATCATCTATCCTGGGCAACGGGTACTTGTTCTTAATGGTGACCTTGTTCAACTCTCGGTAGTCGATACAAAGTCTTAGCGACCCATCTTTCTTCTTTACGAATAAGACTGGTGCTCCCTAAAGTGATACGCTAGGTCGAATTTATCTCTTATCTAACAACTCTTGTAATTGAGCCATCAGTTCTTTCATCTCTACTGGTGTCATACGATACGACGCTTTATATACTGGTGTTGTTCCTGGTGCCAAATCAATAACAAACTTAATCTCTCTATCCGGTGGCAATCCCGGAATCTCGTCTGGGAAGACATCAACGAAATCCCTTACAATTGGTATATTACTTAGTTCACCCTCGACTCGTCGAGTATCAACCACGTGAGCCAAATAACCTATACAACCCTTCCTAAGCAATCTCTGCGCTTGAACCATCGTCAGATAATGAGATTGTCTCGGCGATTTACCACCATAAAATACAACCTTTGACTTATTCAGAGTCTTAAGGTATACACATTTCTTCTTACAAGCTATAACTGCTCTATGAACTGATAACCAATCCATTCCAAGGATTACATCGAACTCCCCCAAACGAATCGGTATCAAATCCACCTTGAGCTTAAATTCTCACAAATCGGTATAACAATTCCTATGAATATATTCTACGGGAATAATTTCCTTGTTCGCTACTTCTACGTTCATAGGGTGTTCTAATCTCTCACGGGGTAAGTCTAACCGTTTAGCAAATTCTTCGGAAACAAAAGAGTAGGTAGCACCCGAATCAAATAACACGTATGCATCTATATCATTGATCGGAACGATACCTGACACTACGTCCTTAAACTCCACTTCATCCTGTACGGTCATGTTGAACGTTCGTGTCATTGGTCTGTTGGCTTGACTGGCTGGTCCTCCAATGTTCAGCCCATTTTTGTTGTTATTGCAATTGCCGCTAGCTGCATCGCCCTTTTTCTTTGGGCAGTCCTTAATTTGATGGTTCGTGGCTCCACACGAGAAACATTCTCCCTTCTGCTTATTCGGACACTGAGGAGCCATGTGCCCCGGTTGTCCGAAACAATAACAAACACTCTTTCCTTTCATGCACTCCCCCGAGTGATTCCTCCCACAGTTGTTTCACTTCACACTTTTCTTGGCCTCCCCTCCGGACTTATTACCTCCAGAGGATTAACTCTCTGTCCATTTATACTTGTTGGGGTTGCTGCCTCCACTACTTCCTCATTTCTGCCCATCCTGACCGGTCTTCCTTTCTTGTTTAAATCGAGCGATGGCTTCATTGCCTCCTTCGGCAATGATGGCTCTTTCAAAAAGATCACAGTAAGTCTTGATCTTTTACACGACCACTGACTTCTGCACCCATGGTTTTAGTCCTAGTTCGAACCTCCTTGTCTTCCTGGCCTCCGTGTCAACCTGATGTGAAGCGAATCGGGCTAACTCATTAAATCTCGCCGCGTACTCTACGACAGACATACAACCTTATTTTAGTTCTAGAAACTTAACTTCTATATCCTGTTATGTATTCTCCGAGAAGTAATTCTCGAGGAATAGCTCCTTAAATCTCTCCCAAGGAATAACTCCTTCGTCTGCTCGGCCCCTATTACATTTCCACCAATAGTTAACTTCTCCCTTCATCATGAAAGTGGCAAAACTCGTCTTCTATTCTTCAACCACTCGTACAACCTCAAACACCTTCTCCATCTCTTCTATCCATGTTTGGGCTTCAATTGGATCCAATGTTCCCCGGAATTCCGGTGGTCCTACCAATTTGAAGTCCTTCAAGCTAGCCAAGTCCTTAAAGTTATCTAGTAGTGCAAATACATATAATTCATGTAAATTTTCAATTACCATGACTGTTATTATGTAACTCACATGAATGCAAATAACTCTTACTATATAGTCTATATATATAATATATAGACATATTAATGTATCACTTTGTACTATATAAAATATATGGTTAACTACCATATAATAAAGGTTTACTATATTATATAAACAAATCAAGTAACATATAATCATTTTATAAACTATTAATCTATTACACATTAATTATTATTTATTCATAATAGTTATTAATTAACACATTATCAATTAATTTCTCAAAATTGCAATTAATCAATATGTTCAACTCTTGTTACTATATTCAAATAACTTGAATATTTAATTATTACTAATCTTATCAATTCCTTGATATTAAAATCTTAGGGTTAGTCCACTAATTTAAATCAACTATTAGTGACTCCCTTTAATCATTTCATAATTTTACATAACCACTTAAGGTTTAAATAAACTCATAAAACTAACTCATAAAAATTAAATCCCATTTTAATTAATAAGGAGTTTTTAAAAATTTCATGGTCGTTACATCCCTCCCCCTTATAAAAATTCCGTCCTCGGAATTATAAAAATAAGGTTACTCAAATAAAAACGGATAATTTGCTCTCATTTTCTCTTCTAGCTCCCACGTAGCTTCTTCTACTTCGTGATTCATCAAGAGAATCTTAATGGAATGGATAATTTTATTCCTCAGCTTCTGCTCCTTCCTATCTAGTATCTGGACAGGAACTTCCTCGTACGATAAATCTTTCTCGACTTGAATTGGTTAATAAGAGATAACGTGCTTATAGTCCGATTTATATGGTCGTAATACTGACACATGAAACACGTTGTGAATGTGCTCAAGTTCAGGAGGTTATGCTACCTCGTACGCCACTTCACCGACTCGCCTCAAAATCTCAAATGGTACTATGAACCTAGGGCTTAACTTGCCCTTTTTCCCAAAATGAATCTTCCCTTTCCAGGGAGAAACTTTCAGAAAAGCAAAGCTTCCTACTTCAAAATCTCTCTTCTTGCAATGTAAATCCGCATACTTCATCTGGCGATCTTGAACTGCTACTAATCATGCTCTTATCACCTTGATGATTTCTACCGTTTGCTGTACCAATTCTGGTCCCAACAGTCGACGTTCTCCAACTTCGTCCTAGCATAAGGGTGTTCTACATTTCCTACCATACAGTGCTTTGTATGGCGGCATTTCAATACTGGCGTGATAACTATTGTTATATGCGAATTCTACTAATGGAAGGTGATCCTCCCAACTACCCTTGAAGTCCATCACACAAGCTCGGAGTATGTCTTCAAGTGTCTGATTCGTTCTTTCACTCTGCCCATCGGTCTGCGGAAGATACGCGGTACTCATTCGTAGTTGTGTCCCCATTCTTTCTTGAAGGCTCTTCCAGAAGTTTGATGTGAATCGCGGATCACAGTCAATCTTCTCCTATACACATTATCACATAGCCACATAAGTGTTTATAACTTATATAAACACTTATCAAGTCTAACTAGTTCGGTCTGGTTTGACTTCGGTCTCATCTCGGTGTTCTAGTCACCCTATCCGAGAATTAACACAGTTATTGTCAAGTAAATTTGGTTTCAAAGCTTCAATATTACATTAGATAAGTCATATATCATTTATAATATTTTTTGGAAGCCTTTAATAATTTATAAACAATTATTATAATTTATAATAATATTTTAAACACCGGAATCATTATAAAATGATTTAAATACTAATCAATTCCATCATCATTAATATTTAATAATATTAAAATATTAATGACACACTTATCAAAATATTAAAGTTATTATTAATAACTTAAAATATTTTAAATCATCAATATTCTACATAAATAATTTTTAAAGTAATTAAAATCATTTTTAAATCATCACCATTAATATTTAAATATTAATAAAATTATCATCCAAATACTAAAAGTCATTAACTACAACTTAAAATATTTTTAAATCATTTTCTCTTCTTTAAATGATTTTTAAATCCATAAAATCATTTTTAATTCCTTTATTTAATATAATAATTAAACAAGCTAATATCATTAATATTAATTTATTAATGAGAATTCTAAAAAATATTTAAAATTATATTTTATAATTTAAAATATTTTATAACACTTTCATCTCGTTTAAAATGATTTTTAAATCAATAAATTCATTTTTAACTTATTTATTTAATTTAATAATTAAATAAATCTAATATCATTAATATTAAATTATTAATTAAAATTCTCTAAAAATATTAAAAGTTACATTTATAACTCAAAATATTTTTAAACACTTTATTCTTATTTAAAATGATTTTCATAATATTAAATCATTTTCTCTAATTTATTTAATACACTAATTAAATAAATTAAATATCATTAATATCCAAATAATTATAAATATTAATGAAAAATATTCCAAATAGTAAAAAATTATTTTTCATAATTTAAAATAATTTTTAAAACCATTTTTGGTAATTTTTTATAATTTATTTTTATTTTTAAATAATTTCCAGAAAATCAAAAATTAGAAAATAAATAAACCATTGCTATAGCCCTTTAGCGACACTTTCTGTCGTCTTAGGTGTTCTTGAGCTAAACAACACTGTCAGACCCGAGTTCAAGGGTCATGGTTTGACTGGCTTTAAATCACCAATTAAAAATGTTTCTGGGTTAAGTTAAGTATTGATCATGTAGTGTTTATGTAACACTACATGAAATAATCTTCATCTCGGTCATATAACAAACTAACAAGAAGATCTGGGCGATCAAACCTCTTATCAGAGCGTTTCTGGGTTTTCCCAGAAACCAAGCAGTCCGAGTGGACACTTTGTAGCTCGATTTAACTTAGGTTCTTTTCATGATTCATGTGTTCTCATGGTCCAATCTTGTAGTTGGCATTTCATAGAGCATATATATAACAATAGATCAGTCCAACAACAACAAACTCACAAGATATGACTCAGTCAAACATTGTCAGAAAGTTTGTTCATCAAATTTCTGGGTTTTTCCATAAAGGTAAAATCAGTTCGGGTGGCCCACTTTGACCACCTGCTACGTTCGATTTGTTCAAGTTTTAAGGCATATAAAGGCATTTGGCTATATTCCAGACAACAGGCTACACTTTGATTACAACAACATCATCAACCGACATCATATCTGGCAGATCTGGACCTTCAAAAATCATGTCAAACACTGGAAAACGATTTCTGGGTTACCCAGAAATCGTCCGGTCATGCCCGGTCAACGGGTTTTGACCAAGAATAAAATGAAATCTAGACATCAAATAACTGTTATTTCAATTACAAAACAAAGACCTTATACCAGACTACTGATCCATAACATAAAACAACAAAAATCATAAATAGACAAAGATCTACAGCCCCTGACATTTCGTTGTCAGACTACTTTTCAAACTCAAGAAAAGTTTTTGAAAAACACCATTTTTAAGCCATTTGATGCTATGGATCCATCATGGATCATCATAGATCAACTAAAAACAACTTCTAACACAAATATAAACACATAAACATAAAATTTTTCTAAGCATGTAAGATCAAAATAGGTTAGGGCTTTTAAACCTTCTTAATTCCGATCTTTGATCTATGCTTTCCTTAACTGTTTATGGTTTTCTAGTAACTGATTATATTACTGAGAGACTTAAAGAATTCGGAGGTTTGAAGAGAGGAAAAGTTGTTGAGAGCTAAAGTGTAAAATAAGCAAATGTGTATACTTTCTCTCTCTCAATCCTTTATAATCTCTTGAATGTAATATAAAGTCTTATATAGCTGTCATGTAGGGGCTGAAATGCTGAGATTTAAAGTCACCAAGTCAACATATAGTTGGTTACCAACTAAAGTTTCTAGCAATTTTTACAAGTCACCAATTAAAGAAATGAAAAAGGGCATTTTGGTCTTTAGCATTATAATTTTAATGGCTTTCTTGTCCTTTGACCAAACCCTTAGGGTTCTAACCCTAAGGTTTTACAACTTTAGCTTCTATAATTGTTTTCTAATTAGGGTTTTAATTAGAAAATTAAGATTTCTAAAACTATAATTAGAGTTTCCTAATTAAATTAGATTTTTCTAATCATATTAACATTTAATAAACACATTAAGTTTGCCAATGAGGATTAGGGTTTCCTAATTAGGGTTTAGGATTACCGAATTTTAAATTAGGGTTTCTCAGCATACAATTAGGGTTTTTAACTGCGCGTTAGGGTTTTTAATCCTGAGGTTAGGGTTTCTAATCTCCTATTAGGATTTATAAATTTTAAATCTTATCTGATCAATTGTTAATCCAAATCTC
The DNA here is from genome assembly GCA_020205615.1 of Panax quinquefolius. Classification (NCBI taxonomy): domain Eukaryota; kingdom Viridiplantae; phylum Streptophyta; class Magnoliopsida; order Apiales; family Araliaceae; genus Panax; species Panax quinquefolius. The sequence goes on along the minus strand of CM035158.1, from coordinate 64,465,460 downwards.
TATACAGTACAAACACGTATTCATTGATACAATTATTTTAATTGCATTTTCTATCGAATCCCTATCCAGAAATTAGGGTTAGGGTTTCTAAAGCTATTAAGCACAACTCTACTCTTATTTATCAGTCAATACACAAATTGACAACTTCTCGAGACTCGTATCATAGATACACAATACAATATTAACAGTCAATATCAATATTAACAAAAAATTCGTAAAATTTGGATTATTCGAAATCCCGGGTTATTACAGGACCAGAAATGGTACGCATGACTACGAAAAAGATTCAAATGATCCAGCAACGTATACAAACCTTACAAGATCGACAAAAGAGTTATGGCGATCTTCATCGAAGGGACGTAGAATTCAATGTTGGAGATCATGTATTGTTACTTTTTTTCTCCATGGAAAGGAGTTACAAGATTTGGAAAGAGAGGAAAGCTCAACCCTCGATTCATTGGTCGATTTGAAATCCTTGATCGAGTAAGAACTATGGCCTATAGACTCGCTTTAACAACAAGTATGTCTCGTGTTCATAACATTTTTCACATATACATGCTACGTAAATATATGGAAGACCCAAAGAACATTATTGAGTTAGAACCAAACGACATAGCAGAAGATTTAACGTATGAAGAGGTACCTATTAAAATATTGGATAAGAAGGAACATATTTTATGATCAAAGGTTATACCTCAAGTCAAAGTTTTATGGAGAAACCACGTTATTGAGGAAATGACCTTGGAGTTAGAATTTGAAATTAAAACAAGGTATCCTCACCTCTTCGTCATACCAGGTACGTACATCAATTTCGAGGATGAAATTTCATAAAGAGGGGAGGTTGTAAGACCCCAACTTTTTATGAATAAAGATTTAATTTCTCTAATTATTATTTTGAATAATAAGGTGTTGGTTTGATATAATGCTTTAGTTATGGGTGATATGTGTAAATTTACCAAAGTAAGCAAGTAGTCATATAATATTCGTTTGGTCAGGGAATATTCTTTTTTATCGAGGAATATCCGTACGACGACGCAATCATTGGTGGACCACATAATGGAATAAATGTCAGATATAGACATCGACAGAAATAACCTTTTTATAAAAAATAACTTCGAAAGAATAACACGCGTAGTTGCACAGTAGCACACGGTATTGCACAGTATATCTGATTATTGATTCTTGCGTAAGAAGTCACTCAGTTTCATTCAATAATTGCCACAATAATTATTGCATAGTATCTCATATTATTGATTCAATTATTGTCATAGTATAATCTGCACAATATTTTATATTATTAAATCAATAATTGATATGACATAATTATTCATATCATTAGTTAGCATTATTGGCAATGTCTAGAAAATATTGAGGAAGAAAAGTCACTGACTGACACCGACACTGAATCTGAAGACGATGATGGTTATGAATCTCCAAACTGTATACAAGATGATTCTGACTAAAAAATAGGATGTATGTTTAATATTACTTGTACTACTTCCAATTATACATATATACATATTCGTTATATATATCATTATCCTGTTTATGTATCTTTCATTTATTAATGTGTTGTAGTTAACTATTTCATACCATTACATGTAATTATTGCCATTTTATTTTTATATGTACTCAAATATATCAGCGTATTAACATCATGAAATATGTTTTTACAAATGACGGATGAACCAGCTGCAAGAAAGCGCGGCTTGGGTAGGGGTCCTAATCACGTGCCAAAGGCCCTAACTAATCCGGATGAGCGGATTCTTATACATATCCGTCCTCTTCTGGACAACATGTATATTAAACATTTATATATCCCCAATTTATATTTCAATTGTTTAAGATATATACTAATGTAACTTGCTTAAAATATTATAATCAAATGGCCGTATTTAATGTAAATTGTTGTATATTGTAGTGATTTTTGTGATGGCAAAATTGTGAAGTACGTTTCAAAATTATGCTTACAGAACTGGCCTACGCTAGTGTTTACATGTGCGAGCACACCTAGCGCCCACAAGGATGCTATTTGGGCTGAATTTCAGGTATAATTTATTTTAATGCTCATCACAATATAATTAATAACTTTTCTAATATTATTAATGCTTGTTTTATTTGCAGAAGAGATATACATGGGACGACGCACATACATCAATTATTCAGACATTATTTTGACAGAAGTGTGTCGTTCGAACCAAAGACATTCTAAATAAGGAAAGACAAAAAGCCATTCATAATTGCATGGATTGACCATCCACGACAAGGTGTGACACCCCTAAATTCGGGTATCTTCTAACCCGACATATGGTGCTCCACGGTGCTACAGTTTGCACAAACATTCAATTGAAATACCTCAAAAGAATGAATATGTCTTATATATATTCCAAAACCATATTACCATTCCCTAGGTTCGTTATAACCGTTACATTTTTTCTTGTCATAATATCAAATAGTATCATTACAAACCTATACTATTACATAAGTAAATCTATAGATTCGTCTTCGCCTTTCGTTTATCCTTGTCGGATCCTTCGGTCCATTCGGTCTTAGCTGCATTCATATGGTTCAAGCAAGAGTGAGCATGACTAGCTCAGCAAGTACAACAATTCTATGTAACAATATGCTTAAATCATACAAATCATATATCTTCAATAACTGAACAATAGTTATGAAATACTATCAATAATTCAAAATAGCACTTCTCTTTTCTTTAAAAAATTTTACAATGACAATATTCAATAAAACATCAATTCCGGTCCAAGACCTTGAGCATTTCATACTCTCTTGAAAAAGGATATCCCGGCACAAAGTCCGTAAGTGCGGCATTTCTTAAAAGCACGTCTAGGTGATCAACCTATAGTACTCTATGTTGATCAACACTACATTCATTAAACGTATATACATTTAAGTTGTGGCAACCTCACGTGCCTGTCGTTTGATGACAAAACATTTTAGCATACTCAGTCTTCATTTGAAAACCACACCAATATAACTTGTTAAAACATTGACCACACTTTGATAGATTATAAAAAATTCAACATATCATAAGTTTAGCTGAAAGAATTGGCTTTGACTTCATCATACAACAATTTATGTGTAAGAATACATGAACCACAAAGCTTGTCTAGATTGAACATAGACAAGGGTTAGAATACTTGCCTTCAACGTCTGCTATTGTTATTACACGTTTCACTTTAAGTCTTTAAGGTCTCTACAGTAGATGATCACATCACATAACACATTAGGTCATGATTAACATACATGGTTCCTAAAGAATCATACCCTTCTTCTCAATTTAATCATATCTTAGACTTGTTACTATAGGTTCTGGCTTTCCAATATAGTTCACATTGTAATTACGTTCATGTTTAATTACTTATCTTCAACGTTTATGCATCATAATTAAGGTTTAACAAAGCATTAACAATGTTATATTTAAGTTTTACTTTATTGTTAATCATCTATTATTCATGTTATACATGTAACCATTCCTTACTGTGCATTCCTTAAGACTGGCGCCATGGCTACTAATCATTACTATACAACTTCACACGGTAGCAAGTTGAGTTAGCGATGTATGGCGGGACTCGGGCTGCGGCGCAAGTCCCGGTTCTATATGTCGCGATGTGGTATGACTCCTCAGTAGGTCAAGACACTATGCACGTACCACAAAGACCAAACATTGGCCTTGAAATTTGGTCTTGCATGATGCCACCGAATGCACCAAACAGTTAGAAATTTTTCTTTGCATAACGAACTTCCCAGACTCCAAATTTTATCATTTAAAGTCCGAATTGGATCGTTCAAAAGCCATTAGCTCACAAATCACATACTCTACATGATCATGCAAGGATTTTATATTTTTTACTTTGTTAACTCAAAATTCACCTATTGGTTCATTTTTAACGAAAACGATAAACGTCCGTGAACGTTCAACGCTCGTTTCTTCGTTCTAAGTCGGAATTTGGCAATTTTTGAGTTCGCAACTCTATAATGCCAAATAAGAATTGCTCCCATCGAAAACCAATGTTTTGGAGCTCAAAATCAATATTTGACCTCTAATCCGAGAATTTCACGAATTTGACGATTATCATCCAATCGTGAGAATTTCATCATAGCTTCGTGTTTATGATTTGATTATCAATTCAAATGGACTCTATTCATCATATTAACATCTCAACCTACATATTACATTAACTTATTTTCATGATAAGTTATGACTTATTCTTCATTAGCTTATAACTTATCAAAGTATAAACTACATATAACTTTGCTTCACATGACTTATGATAGTTTAAGTCCTTTAACAAACATTCTTACATCTTATTAACATATAACTTCAATTATGTAAACATGTTACAAGTCTTACAAGTTATTCCTTAGTTCATAACTTATCCATGAACAAAGTACTTATTCTCGGCTTATTAAGACTTAAGTCCTTAGATTATTTATTCCTATCATTCTTATCATATATATGTCCATTAATCCAAACTTCTCTTATCAACCTACAATGGTAGAGATGGAAGACTAATAGACAAGAGTCTTACCCTTGATGATCACTTGAAACTTTCTTGTTCTTACTTCTTGCTTCAAAGTCTAACTTTTCCTAACTTATTATCTCTAACTAATAAGCACTTTGTAATATAAAGTAGTTGGATTAAATGAGCAACTAACAAATGAAATCTAAGTTCTCTATTTATAGGATTGCTAAGGTTAGGGTAGTTTAGTCATTTAGGCCATCCCACCTCCTTAATCAAGCCTCCTTACTATTCATTACTTACTTACTAAGTTAACTTGGCCTCCACAAAACTTATCCATTGCTTGGTCATTACATAATTATCTTGGACACCAAGAATAACCACATGATCATGGGTTGCCCCATGGATCACCTCAATTCAATGGATCATAGCTTGGGCTTAGGTTTAAATTTGATTAACTTAAGCTTTGGGCTTATATTGACAACTTACTTGGCTTTATATTAACAAACACTTGGGCTTGCACATTCAATTCTATTGGACTCTATAAATTACTACACAATCCTACAAGTCCAATTCATTTGGCTTAAAGCCTTATAACGTATTGTTTACGTATTATTCTCGTATTCTAATTTATATACTCATTCATAATATTCAATATTCCATCCTTCATAAACACTTGTACAATACTTCGTATCATACTCATATTCTTTACCTCGTAAAATACATACGTATCATACGATCATCACATTAGCTTCTAACGCTTCATTTTCCCTAACATTCTCGAATTATGTCCGCATGCAAAAAATTGCGTTTTCTATACTTCAATTATTATTACATAATCCAACTTACTTTGATATTCTATCGTTACGTATTTCTTAGAATTTCAAAAATAATTCCCGAGCAGAAATCAATGAATAGTGTTTTTTGGAAAATATCTCGGAAAACTTTTATTTTCGTCTTGGAAATTCAAACACTTTAATTCTCTTACATAGTCAAAATACTATGACGTTTCGATGTTTCTAGGTTATAGAATGCCATTCATCTTACTAACACATAACAATAATAAATAATATAATTTTATTCATTATTTTATTTATTAAAATTATTTTACAAAGGATCTGAATTTATCGGTAGTTACATTCTTCCCCCCTTATAAAGATTCTATCCCCAGAATCTCATCTCCTACTATACAAACAAATGAGCGTAATCCTTTTTCATCTTTTCTTCCAATTCCCACATTGCTTCTTCTGCATCGTGGTTCTTTCATAACACCTTCACGGAAGGTATAACTTTGTTCCGCAGAACTTGCTCTTTTCTATCAATAATTTGAATCAGCATCTCTTCGTACGTTAAGTCCTTCTCGATATGAATAGGCTCATACTCTATTACGTGCTTATAATCCATCTTATAAGGACGTAACACAGATACGTGAAACACGTTATGTATTCATTCTTAGTCTGGAGGTAATGCTATCATATAAGCTACCTCACCTACCCGTTTCAACACTTCAAAAGGTCCTATAAACCTTGGACATAACTTTCACTTCTTTCCAAAGCGTATCTTTCCTTTCCAGGGAGATACCTTTAGAAACACATAAGAGCCTACTTCAAACTCCCTATTTTCTCGATGCAAGTCCGCATACTTCTTCTGTCTGTCTTGAGCTGCTACGAGACACATTCGTATCAACTTCACCACATCCGCTGTTTGCTGCACGAATTCTAGCCCTAGGATATGACGTTCTCCCACTTCGTCCCATCACAGTGGTGCTCTGCACTTCCTTCCGTACAAAGCTTCGTAAGGAGGTATACCTATGCTTGCATTATAACTATTGTTATACGCAAACTCTACTAATGGTAGATGATCATCCCAACTACTTTTGAAATCCATGACACAAGATCTTAACATATCTTCTAACGTTTGAATTGTTCTCTAGCTCTGTCCATCAGTTTATGGATGATATGCCGTACTCAACTTTAATTGCGTTCCCAACTGCTCCTATAGACTTCTCCAAAAGTTCGATGTCAATCGTGGATCACGATCTGACACAATCGAAACTGGTACTCCATGTCTGGAAATTATTTCCTTAACATAAAGTTTAGCTAACTGGTCCAAGTTATACTTGACCCTAATTGGCAAAAAGTGAGCCAACTTCGTCAACCGGTCAACTATTACCCAAATCGCCTCATACCCTTTCGTTGTAGTTGGAAGTCCCACCACAAAGTCCATCGTGATATGCTCCCACTTCAACTCCGGAATCTCCAATGAATGTAACAAGCCACTTGGTCGTTGATGTTCGGCCTTAACTTTCTGACAAGTTAAGCAGCTACTCACATACTTTGCTATCTCTCTCTTCATGGTTGGCCACCAAAAACTCTGCCGAAGATCTTGATACATCTTAGTACTACTAGGATGAATCGAGAACCTTGAACTATGAGCCTCTTGTAATACCTGCTCCTTTAATTTCGCCTCATTCGGAACCCAAAATCTTCCTTCAAATCACAATAACCCCTCGTTGTCAAGACTGTACTTAATATCTTTTTCATTAGTTAGCCGCTCCTTTACCCGGTCACACTCATAAGTTTTGAGTTGCACCTCCTTGACTCTCTCTACAATGGTAGATTGAATTTCTGTCGTAAATAGTATCTGCCCCGATTCACTTGGCAACTTCACTTCTATTTCCATCCTAGCCATCTCTGTTATTAACTCAGTTTGAGCCGGTGACATAGATAACTTCTCCCGACCCTTCCTACTTAAGGCATCAGCAACTACATTATCTTTTCCAAGGTGATATAGGATTTCACAGTCGTAATCCTTTATCAACTCCAGCTCTCTCCTCTGTCTCATATTCAACTCCTTCTGTGTGAAGATATATTTTAGACTCTTATGGTCCATGTATATCTCACATTTCTCTCCGTAAAGATAATGTCTCCATATCTTTAAGGCAAAAACTACTGCGGTCAGGTCCAGATCATAAGTACGATAAACTTTCTCATAATCCTTCAACTGCCTTGATGCATACGCAATGACCTTACTATGTTGTATGAGCATGCAACCAAGTCCTCTATGCGAAGCATCGCTATAAACTACGAAGTTTCCGGTGTCATCGGGTAATGACAAAATAGGCGATTCACTCAACCTTTTCTTCAGTTCTTGAAAACTATCCTCGCATTTATCAGTCCACACGTATTTCACCGTCTTCCTTGTCAAGTTAGTCAACGGAGTAGCTATCTTTGAAAAATCCTGGATAAATCTCTGATAGTATCCCGCTAACCCTAGGAAACTCTGCACCTCGGTCGGCATTTTTAGTTGTTCCCAATTCATCACGGCTTCCACTTTCGCTGGATCTACCGAAATCCCCTCATGGTCAATGACATGACCTAAAAATTGTACCTTTTCCAACCAAAATTCACACTTAGTGAACTTTGCATACAACTTCTCCTTCCTCAGTGTCTCCAATACTATTCTTAGGTGTTTAACATGATCTTCTGGCATCTTAGAATAGACTAGAATATCATCAATAAACACTACGACAAACTTGTTCAAATATTATTCGAACACTCTGTTCATCATATCCATAAATGCAGCTGGTGCATTAGTCAACCTAAATAACATCACCAGAAACTCGTAATGACCATAAAGAGTCCTGAATGCCGTCTTTGGTACATCCTTCTTCCTAACCTTCAACTAGTGATACCCCGTCCTTAAGTCTATTTTAGAAAAATACTTAGCCCCTTTCAACTGATCAAAAAGATAATCGATCCTGGGTAATGGGTATTTATTATTTATTGTTAACTTGTTCAACTCTCTGTAGTCAATACAAAGTCTTAACAATCCATCCTTGTAATGCCCCAGAAAATCGAACCTTTGAAAATACTTTTAATAATGAATGAAATAATATTATTTATTATTACTACGTATTGATAAGATGAATGTCGTTCTAAAACCTAGAAACGTTGGAATGTCGTAGTATTTTAACTGCGTGAATGAATTAAAGTGTTTGAATTTCTAAGACAAAAATTAAGGCTTTCTGAGAAATTTTCCAAAAAACACTATTCATTGATTTATGCTCGAAAATTATTTTTGAACTTCCAAGAAATACGTAACGTTATAATATCAATATGAGATGGATTATGTAATAATAATCTAAGTATGGAAAACATAATATTTCGCATGCGGACTTAATTAGAGAACGTTAGGATTATTAAGCGTTAAGTAGAGAAAGTATTAATCGTATGATGCGTAGGCATTATGCGAGGTATTGGACGTAAGTATGATACGACGTATTATACGAGTATGTATGAAGAATAGAATAATGTATATTACGAATTAGTATATGAGCTAGCATACGAGAATTATACGTGGTATATTTATGTCAAGGTTCTTAATTAAAGGGAATGGACTTGTAGGATTAGTAGAATAATGGTAGAAGTACAATAGAAAGTGATACTCAAGCCCAAGTGTTTGATATGTCATGAGTCCAAACTATTGTAGTATAAGCCCAACAAGGAATTAGCTAGATTAATTAGCAAGCCCAATGAATTAGCCATGATCCATGGAGCAAACCATGTTAATGTGGGTAGTCTTGATGGGCAAGCATTTTGTGTGGTGATTAAGTGTTGTGATGAGCAAGAAAAGTGAGTGCTAAACAAGTTAACTTAGTTGTAAAGTAATTAATAGTAAGGAGGTGGGATTAAGGAGGTTAGTTGAGGAGGTGCAATGCCTAATTGGCCATTCTACCCTAACTTTGGGCTGCCTATAAATAGAGAGCTCTCAATTCATTTGATTGCTTGATTAAAATTCCTCTCAACTCCTTTCAAGTTAAGTAACTTATTGGTTAGAGAGAATAAGCCACATAAGTTAAGAATAAGTCAAAAGTTCTTTGCTAGTTTCCAAAGAGAAGAGAAGTACAAGTGCTTCTAGGGTAAGACACTTGTCTAATATATATTCATCTCTATCATTATAGGGTGATAAGACAAGTATGATTGTATGCTAAGAACATATAAGAAGTTATTGATGAATGAACTTAAGTCAAATAAGTTGAATAAGCAACTTGAACCTAAATAAGTTGATAAACTTGTACAAAACTTATCATATGTTTGTCATATGATGTTAGTATGTACAATATAGTATGAGAACATTGATTGATGGAGTTAAGTTCATAGTAAGTCATAAGCATAAGAATTATAGTTCATAAGTTAAATAAGTCATTGACTTATGAGAATAAGTCAAAACCTACTTTGACAATAAGTGGTGTAATAAGTAACTTGAAATGTTTATATGTTGATTAAAATCCATTTAGAATGATTAGTAATAAGGTTTCGTCGGAATTCACACGATTGGACGATAATTGTCGAATTCGTGAAATTCTCAGAATGGAAGTCATATTTGGCATTATAGAGTTGCGAACTCAAAAAATGACCGAATTCTGACTTTGAACAAAGAAACGAGCGTTGAACGTTCATAGAAGTTTATCGTTTTCATTAAAAATGAACTAATCGGTGAAATTTTAGCAAACGAAGTTAAATACATAAAATTCTTGCATAAACGCATAGAGTTATGTAATTTGTGAACCGTAGCCTTTTGAACGAGCCAATTCGGACTTATAACGAAGAAGTTATGAGTCCGGGAGTTTCGTAAAATTTTTAAATTTTGCAAATTGACTGAGGCACATAGTTGGCACCGCGGCGCCAACCCAAGGCCAAATGGATGGCGCAGCAGCGCCGGTACAGTGTTTGAGCACACTTCTAATTCGTGCCGCAGCGCGACATGAAGGGTAAGGACTCGCACTTGTGGCAATGCCGAGTCCTGGCCTCGAGCATCTCTTGTTAACTTCAGCCATGCAACGACTTACAGAGCAATGGGTGGCGCCGCAGCTCCAACCTTAGGAAGTGGACAGTAAAGAATGTTTATGAGTACAACTTGAATAGTAACTCAGTAATAATAAACTGAGAAACTTAATAAGATATTATAAGGTACTTTTAAACCTTATGTATGATTATTAGAGTTAATAACCAATTGAATGTGAACGTAATGTGAATGACGTAATGAAAAGCCGGAACCATAAATAACAGATCTAAGTCAGGATTTAGATTGAGATGAAGGGTAAGATATAGTAGTATACTTACTTGATTACATATGACCTAATATGGTACGTTATATGATCATGTATTATAGAGACTTAGAGACTTAAAGTGTACGTGTGATAATCAGTAAGCAGACGCTGAAGGCAAGTATTCTAACCCTTGTTCTAGTTCAGTCTGGATAAGCTATGTGATTCATGTATTCTTTCGCATGAAGTCTTGAATGATGAAGTCAAAGCCAATTCTTTCAGCTAGACTTATATTATGATTTTGTCAAGCATGATTAATGTTTACCAAGCTATATTGGTGTGGTTTTCAATCGAAGACCGAGTATGCTAAAATTGTTTTTGCCGTTTAACGACAGGCACGTGAGGTTAACACAACTTAAACGTATACATGTTTAATGAATGTAGTGTTGGTAGTATTGATAGGCAAGCATTTTGTGTGGTGATCAAGGGTTGTGATGAGCAAGAAAAGCGAGTGCTAGACAAGTTAACTTAGTTGTAAAGTAATGAATAGTAAGGAGGTGGGATTAAGTAGGTTAGTTGAGGAGGTGCAATGCCTAATTGACCATTCTACCCTTACTTTGGGTTGCCTATAAATAGAGAGCTCTCAATTCATTTAATTGCTTGATTAAAATTCCTCTCAACTCCTCTCAAGTTAAGTAACTTATTGGTTAGAGAGAATAAGCCACATAAGTCAAGAATAAGTTAAAAGTTCTTTTCTAGTTTCCAAGGAGAAGAGAAGTACAAGTGCTTCTAGGGTAAGACTCTTGTCTAATATATATTCATCTCTATCATTATAGGGTGATAAGACAAGTATGATTGTATGCTAAGAACATATAAGATGTCATTGATGAATAAACTTAAGCCGAATAAGTTGAATAAGCAACTTGAACCTAAATAAGTTGATAAACTTGTACAAAACTTATCATATATTTGTCATATGATGTTAGTATATTCAATATAACCTGAGAAAATTGATTGATGGACTTAAGTTCATAGTAAGTCATAAGCATGAGAATTGTAGTTCATAAGTTAAATAAGTCATTGACTTATGAGAATAAGTCAAAACCTACTTTGACAATAAGTTGGTGTAATAAGTAACTTGAAATGTTTATATGCTGATTAAAATCCATTTAGAATGATTAGTAATGAGGTTTCGTCGGAATTCACACGATTGGATGATAATCGTCGAATTCGTGAAATTCTCGAAACGAAAGTCGTATTTTGTGTTTGAAGTCAGAAACGTTAGTTTTCGATGGAGACATGTCATATTTGGCATTATAGAGTTGCGAACTCGAAAATGACCGAATACTGACTTAGAATGAAGAAACGAGAGCTGAACGTTCACGGACGTTTATCGTTTTTATTAAAAATGAACTAATAGGTGAAATTTTAGCAAACGAAGTTAAATAGATAAAATTCTTGCATAAACGCATAGAGTATGTAATTTGTGAACCGTAGGCTTTTGAACGAGCCAATTCAGACTTATAACGAAGAAGTTATGAGTCAGGGAGTTTAGTAAAATTTTCAAATTTTGCAAATTGTCTGAGGCATAGAGTTGGCGCCGCGGCGCCAACCCAAGGCCAAATGGGTGGCGCTTGATGGCCAGCATAAGTATCTGAACACACTGCTAAGCGGCACCTTGCAGTCATGACATGAAGGGTAAGGACTCATTGTGTAAGCCGCAAGTCCGTCTCGAGCATCTTGTTAACTCGCATCGTTGCGCGACTTACAGAGCAATGGGTGGCGCCGTAGCGCCAACCCTAGGAAGTGGACAGTAAAGAATGTTTATGAGTACAACTTGAACAGTAACTCAGTAATAATAAACTGAGGAAGTTAATAAGATATTATAAGGTACTTTTAAACCTTATGTATGATGATTAGAGTTGATAACCAATTGAATGTGAGCGTAATGTAAATGACATAATGAAAAGCCAGAACCATAAATAATAGATCTAAGTCAAGATTTAGATTTAGATGAAGGGTAAGATATATTAGTATACTTACTTGATTACATGTGACCTAATATGGTACGTTATATGATCATATATTGTAGAGACTTAGAGATTTAAAGATTACGTGTGATAATCAGTAAGCAGACGCTAAAGGCAAGTATTCTAACCCTTGTTCTACTTCAGTGTGGACAAGCTTTATGAGTCATGTATTCTTTCGCATGAAGTCTTGAATGATTAAGTCAAAGCCAATTCTTTCGGCTAGACTTATATTATGATTCTGTCAAGCATGATTAATGTGTACCGAGCTATATTGGTGCGGTTTTCAATCGAAGACCGAGTATGCTAAAAATGTTTTTGGCGTTTAACGACAGGCACGTGAGTCTGCCACAACTTAAACATATACACGTTTAATGAATGTAGTGTTGATCAACATAGAGTACTATAGGCTGATCACCTAGACGTGCTCGTAAGTAATGTCAGACTTACAAACTTAGTGACGGGATGTCCTTTTCAAAAGAACTTATGAAATGCTCAAGGTCTTGGACCGGAATTGATGTTTTACTGAATATTGTTGTTGTAAAACATTTTGAATGAAAAGAAGTGTTATTTTTAATTATCAATAATACTTCATAACTATTGTTCAGTTATTGAAGATATATGAGTTCTATGTTTCAAGCATGTTGTTTATTAGAATTGTAGTACTTGCTAAGCTAGTCATGCTCACTCTTGCTTGAACCATATGAACACAGCTAAGATCGAACGAACCGAAGGCTCCGGCAAGGATAAAGGCAAGGCGAAGACGAACCCTTAAAGTTCTTATGTAATAGTATAGGTAAACGATTGTAATATATTTGATATTATGACAAGAACAAATGTATGGGTTATAAAGAACATGGGGGAATGTAATATTATTTTTAATATATAGAAGATATATTCGTTCTTTTAAGACTTTTCAATTGAATGTATGTGTGAATGGTAGTACCGTGTAGCACCATCTGTCGGGTTAGAAGATACCCGGATTTGGGGGCGTCACAGTCCTTCTTCTTTGTAAATAATACTGGTGCTCCCCACGGCGAAACACTCGATTGTATGTACTTCCTGTCCAACAGTTCTTGTAACTGTACCATTAACTCCTTCATCTCCACTGGTGCCATACGATAAGTTGCCCTGGAAACTGGTGTCGCTCCTGGCACAATGTCTATTACAAACTCGCCCTATCCGGTGGAAGACCCAGCAATTCACTCGAAAATACATCAGTGAATTCTTTAACTATATGTATTTGTTCCATGGTTGCTACCACTCTCTAGGTATCAGCAACATGGCATATATAACCTACACATCCCTTCCTCAATAATTTCCTAGTTTATGTTATTGTAAGACAACACGAATGACCCAACGATGTATTCCCATAAAATACTACCCGAGGTTGTCTCAACGTTCTAATGTTCCCACATTTCTTCTGACAATCTATAATTGCCTCATGGTTAACCAACCAATCCATTGTGAGAATTACATCGAATTCTTCTAACTTTATCGGTATTAAATCTACCGATAATTTACAACCCCGTATGTCTACACAACAACTCCTATGAATATCTTCAATAGGAATTATCTCTTCGTTTACTACCTTAATATTTAAAGGTATAGGCAACTTTTTGGGAAGTAATCCTAATCGTCTAGCAAAATCACATGCTATAAACGAACAAGTAGCACCCGAATCAAATAGTACGTAAGCATTTATTTTGTTGATCGAAATAATACATTCGACTACGTCCCCTGATGCAACTACATCTTGGACTGTCATGTTAAAGGTACGGCCCAACGGCCTACCCGACTGCGCTGGACCACTAATAGATAACTTACCACTATTAGCGCCCTTATTCCCGTCTGTCCCCTTCTTTGGGCAATTATTTGCCATGTGGTCAGTTGACCCACACACAAAGCATCCGTGGTTTCTCTTTAAAGTTGGACAGTTAGGAGAAATGTTTTAGACCCCGAATTTTATAAAATGAAAGTATTCAATTTTCTTATAATTATTCTATTTAGTAAATGGTTAAATTGATAAAGGTTAAAGTTAAGGGTGATATTTGAAAATTTTGCAAAGTATGCAAGTTGTTATAAAATATTCGTTGTGTCGGGGAATATTTGTTGTGTCGGGGAATATTCGATTGGTCGAGGAATATTCATTTTAACAGGGAATATTCGTACAACGGCATAATCATTGGTGGACCCCACAACGGAAGTATTGTCGTAGTTAGAAAATGACAGAATTATCTTTTTATAAAAATAACGGCAAAAGTGTTACCGTTAAAATTGTTGAACCACTCAATAGTAAAAGTACAAGAATGTCTGTGGTTGGTTAAGTAGTAGCACATGAAGATTGATTATTGATGCTTATGTAAGAAGTCACTCAGTTATACTCAATTATTGCTATAGTAACTGCTGCATCATATCTCTCATATTATTGATTCAATTATTGTCACAGTATCATCTGCATAATATGTTATATTATTAAATCAATAATTGAGACGACAAAGTTATTCATAATATTATTTGCAATATTGATGATGTACAGAAGTTACATCGAGGAGAGGTTTGGTCACCTAATTGCGGCGCATGATAAGGGAAATCCTTATTGGAAAGCCCCCTCTTTCTTGGGAACGACCTAGTTGTTAAATATTGTGAGTTATAATATTAATGATGATTTTTATAAAAAAAATCAAATTTTAGTTCAGAGTTGAATTTGGAGACGCGAACATGATATTTGAGTCCGGAACGATGAAATTAGTAGAAATAGACTATAAACACAAATTTTGTCGGGGTTGACTTTTTGGTCAAAAAGTCAACAGTTGACTTTTTCAAAAAAAAATCAAACTTTGAAATTTCAAAAATGAAATTTTTGAGAAAAATATTTTCATTGTGTTGGGATTGTTAGTGTTAGTGGAAATCGACATTTATTTCGATAATAATTGATGTCTAGAGGTTATATTGACCAATCGGGTAATTAATCGAATAAATGAGCAATTAATTGTTATTAATTCACATGATTATAAATATTTGTTCACATGTGTGTACTATTGATTCATATTCATGTACTATTAGGGGAGGTGGTGTAAGATTGATAATACTTGCATGCCGAAGTTAATAATGGAGGTTTAGATGGAGGTACATACTGTAATTCGTATTTTCACATAATTATAACTATTGATTCACATGATTGAACTATTGATTCACATTATTTACTATTAGGGGAGGTGTGCAAGTTTTATAATACTTGCAGGATGACTAAATTAAAAATGAAGAAAAAGAGGAAGGTATTATACTGTAATATTTTAAGCCCCAAAACGTACAATTATCGAAACTATATTTTTCTATAAATAGAAGCTCATTCTTCCTTCATTTCTGACCAATTCACTAAAGCTATAGAGCAATTATTATAGAGAGAAATTATATAGAGAAAGAAGAAGAGAAGTCTGCTACCTCACTATTCTAGTATCTAGTTTTTTCTAAGGTAAGGGGTATTATTCTTTTGTATTCATGAAGAGAGTTATTTTCTTTCAATACTCGTAAGGGTTGTTATTCCATTCTTTATTATTATGTTGGAAAAACCTGTCTATGCGAAGTACCGCATACATAGTGAATTTCTTATGTTATTCCATTCTTTATTATTATGTTGGAATAACCTGTCTATTCGAAGTACCGCATACATGGTGAAATTCTTCTGTTATTCCATTCTTTATTATTTTGTTGGAATAACCTGTTTGTGCGGTCTATCGCATGCCTGATGAATTCATTGTTATTCCATTCTTTATTATTACATTGGAATATCACATGCATGCGGATTACGCATCACCGATTTCATTCTTTTTATTATTCGTTGGAATAACTTTATGCATGCGGTCTATCGTATACCGGTGAATTACATTGTTATTCCATTCTTTATTATTATGTTAGAATATCATATGCATGCGGATTACGCACGTGACACAGTTCCATTCTTTATTATTGGTTGGGAATAACCACATGCATATGATTCTATCGCATGCATGGTGAATTCTTCTGTTATTCCATTCTTTATTATTCTGTTAGAATAACATGTCTATGTGGATTACCGCATGCATGGTGAATGATCCCTTGTATTCATTCCTTATTAAATTGTGGAAATGATCTGTCTACGTGGATTACCGCATGGCGGGCGAAAATCCATTTGCAGTTTCGTAATTTTTCTGACCCTCCAAAATTTTGGAAAATTTTGAAATAATATTTTGTTGAGTTTTCTAGATTGTGTCCAAAAATGGCGATTTTTGGATGTATATATTAGGAGTTATGAATTTTATGGGAAAAGACTATTTTAAAAGTAAACCCTTATAACTCCTTGTGGTTAACTCTAAAATTCGTGAAATTTTTATTGGGAGTACATGTATATAACAGGAATATACCCTGTAAATTTTGGTATTTTTGGACAAAAGTATAATTTATGATAAATATCTAAATATTCGACAGTTTTGGCCATATGAAAAATAGTAAATGAATTTTAAAAATTTTGAGAAAAATATATGTTCAATATGGGACTATATTCTGCTAAATTCCAGAAAAGAAATATTTTTGGAACTGATTTGGTATTTTTCACGAAAATGAACTAGTTATGAGTAAATGAATTAAATATGTTATGCGAAGTAACAAAATTGGAAAATAGGATTTTATGGCTTGGGAATCCTATATAACGTATATGCAAATTTTTGATCAGGGATTTAATCATTGGTGATGAAATCTTATGAGTATGACATTTTTGAATGATTAAATGCATTATTTGGTTAAGTGTAAATAACTAAAATAAATTGTTTATAAGTTTAAAAAGTGATTAAAATTTTGTTATAATATTAATAATATTAGATTATGAGTTTATTAAGTAATTGATAATATTTGGATAAATTTAAAGTCTTTAATATTTATCCTTGTTTTCGTTTGATTAATGCTTATATCTGTGACGAATGAATTGTTTGAATTGTGATTCCGAGGACAGAATCATTGTAAGGAGGGAATGATATAACATTCCAGAATTTTTAATTGTTATATTAAATATTTATTGAATTATTTAAGTATTTAATGGATGTGTTTATTGTTGAATAAATAATTGTTCAAATTTGATTCAATTTGGTTAACTATTTGTTAAATAAATAATTAAGGAAATTAATTATTTTATGCTAATTTAATTTAATTATTAAGTTAGAGAGTTTTGATTAATTGAATTGTTATTCTTTTTATTTGAATTTGTAATTAAAAGGATGTGTTAGTTGATTAAATAAAGTTATAATTATATAGAAAATTATAATTTTGTGGTATTGATTTATATGATGAAGTAATTTAATAAGTTGTTATTGGAATTAATTTAGTTAATTAAAAGTGTGACAAATAACCTTTTATAAAATAGTTATTAAAATAACTTAAAGGAGTTTAATTGTGTTTTACCAAACAAGACCTATTTCTTATTAAGTCTTTATTCTAATTGTGTTTTACCAAACAAGGCATAAGGGTTAATTTATTATATTTTGGTAAGTAACCAAACAAGCCTTATGGCTTTTGAGTTTCAAATAAAAATAACTGATGTCAGTTAAGTTAAAATTATATTATATATTTAATATCTATATTATTATTATACGTTATAATCCTAAGACGTGAGATTAGAATAGAGAGGGAAGAGAGAAGAAGAGAGTTTGCAGAGAAGAAAAAGAAGAGAGGAAGAAAGGCTAAGGAAGTTGAGAGAGAGATTGGAGAAAATAAGTTTGAGAATCAAAAGTAATAGCCATCATCATCATCTTCTTCAAGGTATCATCCTATTTTTTTAGTTTTAAAAG
The DNA here is from genome assembly GCA_020205615.1 of Panax quinquefolius. Lineage (NCBI taxonomy): Eukaryota > Viridiplantae > Streptophyta > Magnoliopsida > Apiales > Araliaceae > Panax > Panax quinquefolius. Next base: position 64,447,084 of record CM035158.1, on the reverse strand, counting down.
TTTAGATTTTTCTCTTCCCTAATTCTCTGTAGAATCCTTGTGTAAGGATAAATTATTGTTGTTATGTGGCTTAATATGATATATTAATGATGTTAAAACTATTTTCATAATTTATAGTCAATGAATTGATGATATGTATGTAATTTGTGAAGAAAAATATTTTTTCAGAGAGTTTTTGTGAATATATATTGTTTGGTTTAAGGTAGAAGTTAAGGGTTAATTAGTTATTTAGTTGATAAATTGGTTATTGAATGTTGTAGAGTATGTATAAACATTGATAAAGTGCTTTGAATGAACTATTTTGGTTGGAAAACAAAATCACAGTGTCTATTTTCATTAAAAAATGAGTTTTTATCAAAAACAGTGAAATTGTATGATTTAAATTAGTTGTTTATATTGTTTTATGAGTAGAAACATGTTTACAATCTTTGAAATATGTTTATGTGAAGTCTCTATAGGAATTACATGAAAATTAAGCTGTTAGAAAGGAACTTGTAGGCCAAAATTGGCTTTTGTTCATATTATTCTTTGAAGTTGTCGATTAAAGAAGGCTAAGATTTGTAGCCATGACATGTTCATTGATTTTCGGCCAAATATTCTCAATTGTCGCAGCATGTCAATGGCTTCATAGCTTAACTATATAGCATAACGTATCATCATCTTATTGCAGTTACCTGATATAAAGATAAATCGTAGAAATATATGTATGAATTATTAATGAATATATTTGACAAAGTGTACTTTTTTGTACTCGAAATTTGAAGGAATTATTATGTGATAATAGTAGGACTGTAAAATGTTGATTTCAGTCTTTCTATACTATGAATGAGCCTGTTATTAACAATTAAATTGTCTTGTAACTTGATTATGTGATTAAAAATCCAATTTTTACATGACGAATGTACTTAGTTATGTTTGTAAGGTGGTAATGACTAATTATGTCATGATGACATATGTTTATAAGATATTGTGATTTGAATTGTTCGATTTAGCCCACGAGCAAGGCAAGTTCTCTAATTTATTTTTTTATTAAAGCAATTATTGTTTCCAATTCGATTCCAATATAATGGTGCAAGATTTCTGAACTTTATTTTTATTGATCAAGTTATTCTTGTATTTAACTTGTTATTTAGCATGCACAATTATACATACTAATGTTCAACAGTTTTATCGTTCAAATTTGCTACGCATGCTTAGTATTCGATTTTAAATAACCTTGGCTTAACATTGTTCAAGCAAGGTGTGTTATAGTTATTCAAGGTGTATGCTATTAGATTATTCATAAAGCATGATTTTAATTTAACATGACGATTCAATTACGAGTATTCTATAGCATGATGTCATTAGTATTAATTCAACTAGTCCTCTAGTTGATGATCGTTGAACTTCAAATTTCCCTTGAAAGCTTATCCAAACCAAACTCTCTTTGGCGCGGACTTGTACTCTAAATACTGAGATGAACAACCCTTTTATTAGGGGATAACTTATGTGTGGCGTTAAATGTTTGTGCAGAATACATGGTACGAAGGGCTGATCCCCCTAAGTACGAGGAGTCCTTATAGTATTATGACTGTTAAAGTTGGAGTTGAAAGATTACTCGCAACTGTGGACATAGTTCATGGTCTTATGACCTTCAGTTATGTTTATTCCATACTTTGGATTTCAGTTCCTGATTATCATTGTTAGAGTACAATCTAGTTTTGATAAGCCTATTCATTGGCAGTTATTATTTTTATTCTTCTGTTGATTCATTATTTTATCCAGTGAGCAATTGTTTTGCTCACTCTTGCATATTTATAAACTCATTGCAGCTAAAGTGGAGAAGGTAGATAAACCTTCAACTAGCAAAGGACAGGGAAAATTATACAAGTGATGCTGATTTGTACTTTTATTATTGTGATGATCTTAGACTTCTTAATAATGATGTTATGTAATAATTTTAATTCCGCATTTGAATGATTGTATTTAAAGGTTAGACAATCTGGGAGATTTTTATTATGTAACCCTTTAATGGGAATGGTTTTCATTATTCAATTTGATTATGATTGGGTAGTTAGATATGAATGTTTGATTAAGTGAACACCAAATCCTGTGGGAATGAAGTTCCTGGGTTTGGGGGTGTCACAAGTTGGTATCAAAGCCTTAGGTTATGAACCTTAGGTGGGGAAAAGCCTTAGGAAGTAACCTTCGAAAAGATAGTGATGATAAACTCTTATCAAGTTTTAAGGAAGAAGTAATAAAACACTTATGTGCTTATGTGATTATAACTTATGTGCTCGTGAGTGTCGACTAGTAATGATTAGTAATTAAACTTAAAAATTTGGTTGACAGGATGGCTAATATAAGAGGATCCAGTCAGGCTAGGGAGGAAGGATCCCAGATGGCTAGAGAGGAGGAGCCTCGAGATATTCAGGTGGTGTGGGAGCAACTACTGCCACGGGAAGCAACTCCGTTGGTCACAGTAGTTGAGCAGAAAAGAATACCTGATGAAGATAATGAGATAGAGACAGACGAGGAGGATTCAGTGGAGCTTCCATAGACGGATGAAGAGGACGAGGAGGAAAGGATTCCACTTAACTCGATAGCTGGCCGTATATACGATGAGGTGCATGACCACAATGTGGAACTTCAAGATATTGTCGAGGAGTTACAAGAGATAGTAGCTGAGCAACAGGCCTCGATGGCATAGAAGGACGACGAGATCTAGGATCTAGAAGAACGACTGAACAATGTTGAAGAGAAGCTGATTCACACTGAAGGAGAGAACGAGCAAATGAGAGCAGAGATTGCAGAGTTGAAGAGCAAGTTGAGAGAAGAATCTGCAAAAAGGGCAAGAGCCAAAGACACGTACAGTGAAGCTTATTAACAAAATTTGGGCAATGAGAGGAGACGCGCTTTACAAGCAAAGAGAAGGAAGATGGAAGAGATGGATAACGTGTTCAACATCGTGATCAATCGAGCTCAAGATCGGGTCATAGGTTACCCAATTCAGTTTGAGACACTGCCATCGTACATACTAGATCGTCGAACCATGTTTCGAATTATGGAAGAAGAGAGTCGTAAGGCTTTGCAGTATCTTAATAGGACATCATAGGGAGTGTACTTGATTTATGATTTATGTTATGATAAGTATTATGTAAATCCCAAGTGTTATGTAACTTGTGGATATGATGATGATGTCCTGAAACTTTAGTAGTTTAGAAAATAAAAATAATGTAAATAGCGGTGATTTATGGATATGATGTTTTCAAAGAATTAAGTATAAATAAAAGTTATTATCTTCTTTTATCCAAAGTGTTATGTGTTATGTGGTGATTATTTTGGGGGCAAGTTAATTAGAAGTTACTTGAAAGAGTTGAGTAATAATCTAATGAGTGTATTTTTAACAGAAAATGCCTCAATACATCAACCACCCGTCGAGAACCATTGAAGGAACCAACAATGATAATCTTTGAAGCTAACCCAGATTCGATGGTGGTGGCGTTCTTGACATGTGCACTACAGATTCAACCGCAGAACTAACAACAAAATCAAGCTACAACATTTAAGGACTTTAAGGCGGTTGGACCACCAGAATTCTGTGGGTCCATAAACCCGATTGAGGCACAGACTTGGGTCATGGAGATAGAGAAAGTGTTCGATGTTGCGGGAGTAGAAAAAGATCAGAAGACTGCTTTTGCAACATTTATGTTGAAAGCAGAGGCTAGTTATTGGTGGCAGGCCAATAAAACCCGAGGAGGACCAGGAGTTATGACTTGGGAAAGGTTTAAGGAGGTTTTCTTCGAGACCTATTTCCCAAAGAGTTCGAAGAGTCAGCTAGAGGTGCAGTTTTTAGAACTGAAACAGGGAACGATGATGGTGTCGGAGTATGCCACAAAATTCAACGAGTTGGCGAGGTTTGGGCCATACCAAGTCAAGATGAGATGAACCTTGGCGAAGAGGTTTGAGCAGGGTGAAGCCACAGTTGTTTAGTAGGGTTTCCTTATTCCAGTTGAGGACGTTTACAGCCGTGATGGAAAAGGCAATTCTCACTGAAGGTGGCAGAGAGGCGGTAACCAAGTTCAATCAGGAACAAAAAAAGAAGAAGGATGAAGTGGAGGTGAAGAATGGAGGTGGTGGTAGTGGGAATGGTAATAATAATCTGAAAAGGAAGTGGAATGGAAATGTGGGTGCTGGGAATCAACAAGGTAACCAGCAGAATAAGAAGTTTGAAGCATGTGCTACATGCGGGAAGTTTCACAAGGGTGTATGCTTAATGGGGAAGCGTGTAATGCTTTAACTGCGGCCAGGAGGGTCACATCGCCCCAAACTGCAATCAACCCAAGAAGAATGTTTGCTACACTTGCGGGTCCAAGGATCACTTTGCTCGTGAGTGCCCTAAGAAGAAAGTTGGAGAAATAACATGAAGCAAGGGAGGTAGCAGTGGAGGTACTTGGGCCATTCTTTGGACCCAACGACATCAAACAAACCTCTGCCCGGAACCTTTAACATGTGGCATGCAAGATCTTTGTGCAATCAAAAGATGTGGTGTCAAGTATTATCCCAATCAATGATGTTGATGCTTATGTATTATTTGATTCGGGTGCTACTTGTTCATTTATATCTGATGAATTTGCTATGAGATTAGGATTGCCTAGTGAAGAATTGAATTTCCCTTTAAATATAGAAATTGTGAATAAGGAAGTAATTCCAGTTAGGTTCGTATACAAGAACTGTAGAGTGAATATTAAGGGAAATATTATGATGATAGATTTAATTCCGATTATGATTGGAGAGTTTGATGTTATTTTGGGAATGGATTGGTTGTTCAATTGTGGAGCGATAATTGACTGCCAAAAGAAATGTGTAAGCCTTATGACTTCGTCAAAGGTAGTTTTCAATGGTAGCAAATCGCCTAGACAAATGAGATGTCTGACGATTATGCAGGCCAAGAAGTTGTTGAGTCAAGGGTGTGTGGGTTATTTAGCTTACATAGTCGATACTCAAAAGAAGGGTGCAAAATTGGAAGAAATACCGGTGGTTAGGGAATTTGTAGATGTGTTTCCGGTGGATTTGCCAGGACTTCCGCCTGACAGAAAAATCGAGTTTGTGAACGACTTAGCGCCAGGAACCGCTCTGATATCGAAAGCCCCGTACAGAATGGCTCCGATAGAGATGAAGGAATTGATGGTACAACTGCAGGAGCTGTTGGACAAGAAATACATTTAATGAGAGTGTGTCACCATGGAGAACACGGTGTTATTAAGTAAAGAAGAAGGTTGGGTCAATACGTCTTTGCATTGATTATAGGGAGTTAAACAAAGTCACTATTAAGAATAAATACCCATTGCCGAGAATAGATGATTTGTTTGACCAGTTGAAGGGTGCTAGATATTTCTCAAAGATAGATTTGAGGAGTGGGTATCACCAACTGAAAGTAAGGAAAGAGGATGTCTAGAAGATGGCATTAGAACTTCATTTATGGACATTACGAATTTTTGGTGATGTCTTTTGGTTTGACAAACACCCCTACAGCGTTCATGGATTTGATGAACAGGGTGTTTAAACCATTTTTAGATAAGTTTGTGCTGGTGTTTATTAACGATATTCTATTGTACTCTAGAACTCAAGAAGAACACGTGGAACACTTACGTCTAACACTAGAGACGCTAAGAAAGGAAAAGTTGTACGCAAAATTCTCTAATTGTGAATTTTGGTTGGAACGTGTATAATTTCTTGGGCACATAATTGACAATGATGGAATTTCAGTGGATCCATCAAAGGTCGAAGCTGTGATAAATTGGGAACAACCAAGAACTCCATCAGAAGTAAGAAGTTTCTTGGGATTGGCAGGGTATTACAGACGATTTATCCAGGATTTCTCCAAGATTGCCACTCCGTTGACAAATTTGTTGAGGAAATCTATAAAATTTGTTTGGATGGAGAAATGTGAAGGAAGTTATCAGGAATTGAAAAAGAAGCTAAGTATGGCACCTGTGTTGTCATTACAGATAATCTGAGGAAATTTTGTGGTGTATGTGTGATGCTTCACACAAAGGATTAGGATGTGTCCTTATGCAGAACAGAAAAGTCATCGCGTATGCATCAAGGCAATTGAAGGACTACGAAAAAGGGTATTCGACTGATGATTTAGAGTTGGCGGCAATTGTGTTTGCTTTAAAAATATGGAGACACTATCTCTATGGAGAGAAATGTGAGATTTACACAGACCATAAGAGTCTGAAGTACATTTTCACTCAAAAAGACCTGAACATACGTCAAAGGAGATGGATGGAATTGATAAAGGATTATGATTATGAGATCTTTTATCATCCAGGCAAAGTAAACGTGGTTGCAGATGCCTTGAGTAGGAAAGGCAGGGAAAGATGTTGTTAACTGATAAGGAGGAGCTTATTTCAGCAATGTCAAGGTTAGAGTTGGAAATCAAATTTCCAAAAGAATTCGATGAGAAATTATTCCAGATGGAAGCCAGTCCAACTTTGGTGGACAAAGTGAAGAACGCTCAACTGCAGGATGAGGAATGCAGAAAAATAAGAGAAAGTGTTGTCGATGGAAAAGAAGTGAAATACAAGGTTGATACCAATGGAATACTGAGATTTGAGGGACGAATCTCGGTTCCAGCAGTAGCAGATATTAAAGAAGACATCTTGACAGAAGCTCATAGCTCAAGATATTCGATTCATCCAGGAAGTATGAAGATGTATCAAGATTTCCAATGACATTTTTGGTGGCCAAATATGAAAAGAGATGTTGCAGAATGCGTTACAAAATGCTTAACATGTCAGAAAGTCAAGGCCGAGCATCAAAGGCCAAGCGGATTACTTCAACCATTAGAAATACCAGAATGGAAATGGGAACATATCACAATGGATTTTGTGGTAGTTCTTCCACCGACTCAGAAAAGATATGATGCGATTTGGGTGATAGTGGACAGATTGACAAAATCTGCACACTTTTTGCCAATAAAGGTTAGATTCCATCTTGATCAGCTGGAAAAGTTATATGTTAAAGAGATCGTGTCAATACATGGAGTTCCAGTGTTAATTATGTCAGATAGAGATTCGAGGTTCACATCAAACTTCTGGAAGAGACTACAAGAATGTATGGGAATACAACTGTGAATGAGTACGGCATATCATCCGCAAATAAATGGCCAAAGCGAACGAACGATTCAGACATTGGAAGATATGTTGACAGCATGGGTCATGGATTTCATAGAAAGCTGGGATGAACAATTATCATTGGTAGAATTTGCCTACAATAACAGTTACCATGCAAGCATCGGCATGCCGCCTTACGAAGCATTATACGGCAGAAAGTGCAGAACTCCACTGTGTTGGGATGAAGTCGATGAACATCAACTGTTAGGACCAGAACTGGTACAAAAAACTGCTGAGGTTGTCAAACTCATCAGAACAAGATTGATAGCTGCTCAAGATAGACAAAAGAAATATGTTGATCAACACAGATAAGATCGTGAATTCAACGTAGGAAATTACGTTTTCCTAAAAGTTTCACCTTGGAAGGGAAAAATTCGATTTGGTAAGAAGGGGAAACTAAGCTCGAGGTTTATTGGACCCTTTGAAGTGCTGCAAAAAGTTAGAGAGGTGGCTTATGAGGTAGCTCTACCTCCAGAATTGCAAAACATTCATAATGTTTTTCACTTTTCGGTGTTACGACCATATTAGACCGATTACAAGCACGTGATCAAGTACGAACCATTACAGTTTGAGAAAGACTTGTCCTATGAAGAGGTTCCTATCCAGATAGTCGACAGGAAAGAATAAGTGCTCAGAAATAAAGTGATACCTTATATGAATGTGATATGGAGGAACCACAATGTCGAAGAGGGTACGTGGGAACTCAAAGCTGAAATGATGAAGAATTACCTTGAGTTATTTGTTTAATCTATGTCTTCGATTCTGGGGACAGAATCTTTATAAGTAGAGGAGAATGTGATGAATGAATTATTTGAATTGTGATTTTGAAGACAGAATCCTTGTAAGGAGGGAATGATGTAACATTCTAGAATTTTTAATTGTTATATTAAATATTTATTAAATTATTTAAGTATTTAATGGATGTGTTTATTGTTGAATAAATAATTGTTCAAATTTAATTCAATTTGGTTAACTATTTGTTAAATAAATAATTAAGGAAATTAATTATTTTATGCTAATTTAATTTAATTATTAAGTTAGAGAGTTTTGATTAATTGAATTGTTATTCTTTTTATTTGAATTTGTAATTAAAAGGATGTGTTAGTTGATTAAATAAAGTTATAATTATATAGAAAATTATAATTTTGTGATATTGATTTATGTGATGAAGTAATTTAATAAGTTGTTATTTGAATTAATTTAGTTAATTAAAAGTGTGACAAATAACCTTTTATAAAGAAGTTATTAAAATAACTTAAAAGAGTTTAATTGTGTTTTACAAACAAACTGTACTATTAAGCCTATTGTGCCAATTAAGTCTTTATTCTAATTGTGTTTTACCAAACAAGGAATAAGGGTTAATTGATTATATTGTGTTAAGTTAGAATTATATTATATATTTAATATCTATATTATTATTATACGTTATAATCCTAAGACGTGAGATTAGAATAAAGAGGGAAGAGAGAAGAAGAGAGTTTGCAGAGAAGAAAAAGAAGATAGGAAGAAAGGCTAAGGAAGTTGAGAGAGAGATTGGAGAAAAGAAGTTTCAGAATCAAAAGTAATAGCCATCATCATCATCTTCTTCAAGGTATCATCCTATTTTTTTTAGTTTTAAAAGTTTAGTTTTTCTCTTCTATAATTCTCTGTATAATCCTTGTGTAAGGATAAATTGTTGTTGTTATGTGGCCTAATATGATATACTAATGATGTTAAAACTATTTTCATAAGTTATAGTCAATGAATTGATGATATGTATGTAATTTGTGAAGAAAAATATTTTTTCAGAGAGTTTTTGTGAATATATATTGTTTGGTTTAAGGTAGAAATTAAGGGTTAATTAGTTGTTTAGTTGATAAATTGGTTATTGAATGTGGTAGAGTATGTATAAACATTGATAAAGTGCTTTGAATCAACTATTTTGGTTGGAAAACAAAATCATAGTGTCTATTTTCATTAAAAACATTAAAAAAATGAGTTTTTATCAAAAACAGTGAAATTGTATGATTTAAATTAGTTGTTTATATTGTTTTATGAGTAGAAACATGTTTAAAATCTTTGAACTATGTTTATGTGAAGTCTCTATAGGAATTACATGATAATTAGGCTGTTAGAAAGGAACTTTTAGGCCAAAATTGGCTTTTGTTCATACTGTTGTCGAAGTCATCAATCGAAGGCGCGGTTTAGCGCCCTTGACTACCGAAAGCAATTCAATTGTCGTAGCAGTAACACCGCAAGACTACATACATGCAAAGACGGCTTTTTATAGCTTAACTCTCATACATTAATACCCTGTATATATAAAGCGTAGCATGCATGCATGAAAGAGTTAAGAACGGCTTTGATGTTGTACTTTTCGAAATTTGAAGGAATTGTTATGTGATAATAATAGGACTGTAAAATGTTGATTTTAATATTTTGATACTATGAATGAGCCTGTTATTAACAATTAAATTGTCTTGTAACTTGATTATGTGATTAAAAATCCAATTTTTACATGATGAACGTACTTAGTTATGTTTGTAAGGTGGTAATGACTAATTTTGTCAAGATGACATATGTTTATAGGATATTGTGATTTGAATTGTTCGGTTTAGCTCAAGAGCAAGGCAAGTTATCTAATCTATTTTCTTATTGAAGCAATTATTGTTTCCAATTCGATTCCAATATAATGCTGCAAGATTTCTGAACTTTATTTTTATCGAGCAAGTTATTCTTGTATTTAACTTGTTGTTTAGCATGCACAATTATACATACTAATGTTGAACAGTTTTATCGTTCAAATTTGCTACGCATGCTTAGTATTCGATTTTAAATAACCTTGGCTTAACATTATTCAAGCAAGGTGTGTTATAGTTATTCAAGGTGTATGCTATTAGATTATTCCTAAAGCATGATTTTAATTTACCATGATGATTCAATTACGAGAATTCTATAGTATGATGTTATTAGTATTAATTCAACTAGTCCTCTAGTTGATGATCGTGGAACTTCAAATTTCCCTTGAAAGCTTATCCAAACCAAACTCTCTTTGGCGCGGACTTGTACTCTAAATACTGAGATGAACAACCCTATTATTAGGGGATAACTTACGCGTAGCGTTAAATGTTTGTGCACAATACATGGTACGAAGGGCTGATCCCCTTAAGTACGAGGAGTCCTTATAGTCTTATGACTGTTAAAGTTGGAGTTGAAAGATTACTCGTAACTGTGGACATAGTTCATGGTCTTATGACCATCAGTTATGTTTAGTACATACTTTGGATTTCAGTTCCTGATTATCATTGTTAGAGTACTATCTAGTTTTGATGAGCCTATTCATTAGCAGTTATTATTTTTATTCTTCTGTTGATTCATTATTTTATCCAGTGAGCAATTGTTTTGCTCACTCTTGCATATTTATAAACTCCTTGCAGCTAAAGTGGAGAAGGTAGATGAACCTTCAACTAGCAAAGGAAAGGGAAAATTGTACAAGTGATGCTGATTTGTACTTTTATTATTGTGATGATCTTAGACTTCTTAATAATGATGTTATGTAATAATTTTAATTCCACATTTGAATGATTGTACTTAAAGGTTAGACAACCTGGGAGATTTTTATTATGTAACCCTTTAATGGGAAAGGTTTTCATTATTCAATTTGACTATGATTGGGTAGTTAGATATGAATGTTTGATTAAGTGAACACCAAATCCTGTGGGAATGAAGTACCTGGGTTTGGGGATGTCACAATATCATTGTCATCATCCTCATGCTTATATTGTGATGAAAGTCATCTTTGGCTTACGTGCAAAGATGGAATGTTGATTATTAATTTTACAATTGTATATTTTTGGCTTACGTGCAAAGATGGACTGTTGATTATTGGTTTTACAATTGTATATCTTTGGCTTACGTGCAAGGATGGACTGTTGATTATTGGTTTTACAGTTGTATATCTTTGGCTTACGTGCAAAGATGAACTATTAATTGATGAGTATCTTTAGCTTATATGCATAGATGAACTATTTATTTGGTATGATTATGACCAGGGATCATTTGATATAATCATGACCCGTAATGTTATAGATGATGTGGTAAAAGTCCTCATTGGCCTGTAATGCATTGATGGACAGTTATTGGTATGATTATAACCATGGATTATTCAGTATAATCATGACCATTGATGATTACATGAATATCCTTGGATGTAGTGCAGGGATGATTCGATGATGTGGATTATTTATTAAGCTGAGTCTCAGCCATAAAATATTGATTATACACTTTTAATTCGTAAAAGATAGTAGATATCATGCTCTACTTGACTCTTCTAAAATACAGATGTATGTCTTTGGCCCGTAGTGCAAAGTTGAATTGTTAATGAATATCTTTGGTCGTAGTGCAAAGATGAATTTATTAGTATGATTATGAGCAAGAATTTTGATTTGGTATAACCTTGATTTTTGATGTTTCAGGTGAAGATAGGTGATGAAAATTATCTTCGTCCTGGGTGCGAAGAGGAAGTTAGAATCACAATTATGATTATGAGTTAATCATATGATTGTGGACAGGAATTGTTGATTGATGTTACAGGGATAAAACATTATTGGTGGACTTTTAACATAGAAAAGATAATAGATATGATGGTCTATTTGACTCTTCTAATGGATTGCTCGTTCCGCTGCAACTATGGTTGAAAAGTTTTATCATCTACCATATGTTCTAAATCTCTGATTTATTACTGATGAAGGCTATTGATGATGTAAATTATCTTTAGTTATGATATTCTTTACTGGGCTAATTGTGTTCACCCTTTTGCTTCACAATTCCTTTCAGGTAATAAGAGTGTAGCTGGGTCGAGTGGGGGTAACAGGAGAATAGAACGATGGTCTATAGCTGTTGAGGTTCTCCCTAAATAGTATGGAAATAATTTTATTGAGAAGTTTAGATAAGTGTGTCGTATTGTATACGTCATTTGATATTTAATTTTGGTGAACCGAATAGGGTGAGGTGAACCCAACTATGGAAGGGTGTTTTGCCACTATCAGACAACCTCGTGTTATTATAAGACAGGGTTGTGCACATCCACTTGCTGAGTATATCTACGAGCACTATCTATATAATCTTGGATTTTGTTTGAAATATGATTCTCAATTGGAGACAATGGAGATAATTATAAGTCAAGAGAAGACTCACCATTGGAAAGAAGATGATAGCAATCTTCTTATTTTTCTTTGGGGACTATTGGGTCAACCAAGGATAATTCTGTGGACATATGATATCTATCATAACCTAGATGCATGGCCTCCCATGTACGAAGGTTTCCTTGAGTATTTTCCAAAGATTTTAATTTCTAAAATAGTTATTGACTGTACTTTTATGTAAAGTACCATTGTAAGGTTGTGGTCGAGGCACCATGAGAGTTACATACATTTGTATTAAAACTCACAGTTTAATTGTGGTCATATTTTGTACGACAGTTCAACAGTTGTATAAATGAAGTTTGTAAATGATTTTTATAGTGTGATATCTGGCGACTCAGAATGGGTCGTGTGGACCTATTTTGGGGGCGTCACAAATGGTATCAGAGCTTAGTGATATGGTCGTTGGTGGAGATATGAGTCTAGAACTAGGAAGGGAGAGACGAGTAATATACTTCACTAGTGTGTGACTTACCTAAGCCGAAATTTTTACTTGATAAGTTGACAATTTGTGATATGTCAATTAACCTTTGTTTTAAAGATATATTCTATAATGATATCTGAAATACAGGAGATGAGCAATGGAAAAATCATGATACAGAGGATATAACCGGGAAGGTACAATCCAAAAAGGAAGCAAGGAATTCTCATCTCTTCGAGCTACCAGGTACGTAAATTTCGAGGGCAAAATTTCATAAGGAGGGGAGATTGTGAGACCCTGAATTTTATGAAATGAAATTATTCAATTTTCTTATAATTATTCTATTTAGTAAATGATTAGATTGATAAAGGTTAAAGTTATGGGTGATATTTGAAAATTTTTCAAAGTATGCAAGTTGTTATAAAATATTCGTTGTGTTGGGGAATATTCGATTGGTCGAGGAATATTCATTTTAACAAGAAATATTCGTACGACGACATAATCATTGGTGGACCCCACAACGGAAGTATTATCGTAGTTAGAAAACGATAGAATTATCTTTTTATAAAAATAACGGCGAAAGTGTTACCATTAAAACTGTTGAATTACTCGGTAGTAAAAGTACAATAATATACGTGGTTGCATAGTAGCACACGGTATTGATTATTGATGCTTACGTAAGAAGTTACTCAGTTATACTCAATTATTGCTACAGTAACTGCTGCATCATATCTCTCATATTATTGATTTATTTATTGTCACAGTATCATCTGCATAATATGTTATATTATTAAATCAATAATTGAGATGGCAAAGTTATTCATATTTTTATTTTTAATATTGATAATGTCTAGAAGTTCTGTCAAGGAGAGGTATGGTCACCTAATTGCACGCCAATAAGGAGAAATCCTTATCGGAAAGCCCCCTTTTTCCTAGATACGACCTGGTTGTTAAATTTTGTGAGTTATAAAATTAATGATGAATGTTATAAAAAATCAAATTTGAGTTCGGAGTTGAATTTGGAGACGTGGACGTGATATTTGAGTCCAAAACGATGAAATTAGTAGAAATAGACTATAAACACAAAATTTGTCGGGGTTGGCTTTTTGGTCAAAAAAGTCAATAGTTGACTTTTTCAGAAAAAGTCAAACTTTAAAATTTCAAAAATGAAATTTTTGAGAAAAATATTTCCATTGTGTTGGGATTGTTAGTGTTAGTGGAAATCGATATTTATTTATAATAATTGATGTCCTGGAGGTTATATTGACCCGATCGGGTAATTAATCGAATAAATGAGCAATTAATTTCTATTAATTCACATGATTATAACTATTTGTTCACATGTGTGTACTATTGATTCACATTCATGTAATATTAAGGGAGGTGGTGCAAGATTGATAATACTTGCATGACTAAGTTAAAAATGGAGGTATAGATGGAGGTACTATACTGTAATTCGTATTTTCACATAATTATAACTATTGATTCACATGATTGAACTATTGATTCACATTATTTACTATTAGGGGAGGTGGTACAAGTTTGATAATACTTGCAGGACTAAATTAAAAATGAAGAAAAAGAGGAAGGTATTATACTGTAATATTTTGAGCCCCAAAACATGCAATTATCGAAATTATATTTTCCTATAAATAGAAGCTCATTCTTCCTTCATTTCTCACCAATTCACTAAAGCTATAGAGTAATTATTATAGAGAAAAATTATAGAGAGAAAGAAGAAGAGAAGTCTGCTACCTCACTATTCCAGTATCCAGTTTTTTATAAGGTAAAGGGTATTATTCTTTTGTATTCATGAAGAGAGTTATTTTCTTTCAATACTCGTAAGGGTTGTTATTCCATTCTTTATTATTATATTGGAATAACTTTGTCTATCTGCAATCACCGCATACATGGTGAAATTCTTACATTATTCCATTCTTTATTATTATATTGGAATAACTTTTAATACATGCCAATACCGCATACGTGGTGAAATTCTTACATTATTCCATTCTTTATTATTACATTGAAATAACCCGTGTGTGTGGTTTATCGCATGCCCAGTGAATTACGTTGTTATTCTATTCTTTATTATTACATTTGGAATATCCTCATCATGCGAATTACGCGTGATTCTGGTTCCATTCTTTATTCTTCTGTTAGAATATCGTATGCATGTGCGGATTCTGGCATGACCAGTTCCATTCTTTATTATTACATTGGAATATCATATATGTGTGGATTACGCATGACTTGGTTCCATTCTTTATTATTCGATGGAATAACACCATGCATGCGATTCTATCGTATGCACTGGTGAATTCATTGTTATTCCATTCTTTATTATTATGTTGGAATATCGTATGCATGCGGATTACGCATGACCTGGTTCCATTCTTTATTATTCTTTTGGGAATAACCTGTCTGTGCGGTCTATCGCATGCTTGGTGAATTCTTCTGTTATTCCATTCTTTATTATTATGTTGGAAT
The DNA here is from genome assembly GCA_020205615.1 of Panax quinquefolius. Classification (NCBI taxonomy): domain Eukaryota; kingdom Viridiplantae; phylum Streptophyta; class Magnoliopsida; order Apiales; family Araliaceae; genus Panax; species Panax quinquefolius. The sequence continues at coordinate 64,431,833 of CM035158.1, read as the reverse complement.
AACATGTCTATGTGGATTACCGCATGCATGGTGAATTATCCCTTGTATTCATTCCTTATTAAATTATGGAAATTATCTGTCTACGTGGATTACCGCATGGCGGGCGAAAATCCATTTGCAGTTTCGTAATTTTTCTGACCCTCAAAAATTTTGGAAAAATTTTAAATGATACTTTGTTGAGTTTTCTAGATTGTGTCCAAAAATGACGATTTTTGGATGCATGGATTAGGAGTTATAAATTTTATGGGAAAAACTATTTTAAAAGTAAACCCTTATAACTCCTTGCGGTTAACTCCAAAATTGGTAAAATTTTTATTGGGAGTACATGTGTATAACAGGAGTATACCCTGTAAATTTCTGAATTTTTGGACAAAAGTATAATTTATGATAAATGTCTAAATATTCGACAGTTTTGGCCATATGAAAAATAGTAAATGAATTTTAAAAATTCTGAGAAAAATATATGTTCAATATGGAACTATGTTCTGCTAAATCCCAGAAAAGAAATATTTTTGGAACTGATTTGATATTTTTCATGAAAATGAACTAGTTATGAGTAAATGAATTAAATATGTTATTTGAAGTAATAAAATTGGAAAATAGGATTTTATGGCTTGAGAATCCTATAATATAGATTTTTGATGAGGGATTTGATCATTGGTGATGAAATCTTATGAGTATGGCATTTTTGAATGATTAAATGCATTATTTGGTAAAGTGTAAACAATTAAAATAAATTGTTTATAAGTTTAAGAAATGATTAAAATATTGTTATAATATTAATAATATTAAATTATGAGTTTATTAAGTGATTGATAATATTTGGATAAATTTAAAGTCTATAATATTTATCCTTGTTTTTGTTTGATTAATGCTTATATCATTGTCATCATCCTCATGCTTATATTGTGATGAAAGTCATCTTTGGCTTACGTGCAAAGATGGACTGTTGATTATTGATTTTACAGTTGTATATCTTTGGCTTACGTGCAAGGATAGATTGTTGATTATTGGTTTTACAGTTGTATATCTTTGGCTTATGTGCAAATATGAACTATTGATTGATGAGTATCTTTGGCTTATATGCATAGATGAACTGTTTATTGGTATGATTATGACCAGGGATCATTCGGTATAATCATGACCCGTAATGTTATAGATGAAGTGGTAAAAGTCCTCATTGACCTGTAGTGCATTGATGGACAGTTATTGGTATGATTATAACCATGGATTATTCTGTATAATCATGCCCATTGATGATTACATGAATATCCTTGGTTGTAGTGCAGGGATGATTCGATGATGTGGATTATTTATTAAGCTGAGTCTCAGCAATAAAATATTAATTATACACTTTTAATTCGTAAAAGATCATAGATATCATGCTCTACTTGACTCTTCCAAAATACAGTTGTATATCTTTGGCCTGTAGTGAAAATATGAATTGTTAATGAATATCTTTGGCCGTAGTGCAAAGATGAATTTATTAGTATGATTATGAGCAGAAATTTTGATTTCGTATAACCATGATTTTTGATGTTTCAAGTGAAGATAGGTGATGAAAATTATCTTCGTCCTGGGTGTGAAGAGGAAGTTAAAATCACAATTATGATTATGCGTTATTCATATGATTGTGGACAGGAATTGTTGATTGATGTTACAGGGATAAAATATTATTGGTAGACTTTTAACATGGAGAAGATACTAGATCTAATGGTCTATTTGACTCTTCTAATGGATTGCTCGTTCCGCTGCAACTATGGTTGAAAAGTTTTATCATCAACCATATGTTCTAAATCTCTGATTTATTAATGATGAAGGCTATTGATGATGTAAATTATCTTTAGTCATGATATTCTTTACTGAGCTAGTTGTGCTCACCCTTTTGCTTCAAAATTCCTTTCAGGTAAGAAGAGTGTAGCTAGGTCGAGCGGGGGTAACAGGAGAATAGAACGGTGGTCTATAGATGTTGAGGTTCTCCCTAAATAGTATAGAAATAATTTTATTGAGAACTTTAGATAAGTGTGTCGTATTGTATACGTCATTTGATATTTAATTTTTGTGAACCGAATAGAATGAGGTGAACCCAACTTTGAAAGGGTGTTTTGTCACTATCATACAAGATGTCTAATGACATACAACCTCGTGTTATCATAAGACAAGGTTGTGCACATCCACTTGCTGAGTATATCTACGAGCACTACCTATATAATCTTGGAGTTTGTTTGAAATATAATTCTCAATTGGAGACAATGGAGATAATTATAAGTCAAGAGAAGACTCACCATTGGAAAGAAGATGATAGCAATCTTCTTGTTTTTCTTTGGGGACTATTGGGTCAACCAAGGATAATTCTATGGACATATGATATCTTTCATAACCTAGACGCATGGCCTCCCATGTACGAAGGTTTCCTTGAGTATTTTCCAAAGATTTTAATTTCTAAAACAATTATTGACTGTACTTTAATGTAAAGTACCATTGTAAGGTTGCGGTGGAGGCACCATGAGAGTTACATACATTTGTACTAAAACTCACAGTTTAAGCGTAGTGATTATTCGCATTGACGTTCAACGATTGTATAAATGAAGTTTGTAAATGATTTTTATAGTGTGATATCTGGCGACTCAGATTAGGTAGTGTGGACCTATTTTGGGGGCGTCACAAAATGTGCCCCTCCTGTCCATAATTGTAGCATACGACCTTCCCCTTGAGATAGACTCCCAGAGGAGTCTTCCCACAGGTTTTGCAGGCCTCCATTCTCCTTTTTAGATCCCCTTGCTTCACTCCGGTATTCCCAAAGTTGAACACTTTTCGCTTCTGTCCCTCGCCACTCCTGTTGGCTCCTTCTATCTTCACTTCCCCATCAACCTTCCCCTTATTCTTCTTATCCTTGTGGTACTGGCTTAGAGTCTGGCTACCACCTTCGGCGATTATTGCCTTCTCTAAAATAGCCCCAAATGAAGTACTTTGGAACATAGATATACGGTTGTAGAGCCAGGGTTTCTAGCCCTGCTCGAACTGTCGAGCTTTCTTAACCTCGGTGTCCACTTAGTGTGGAGCAAACCTTTCCAATTCATTAAACTTGGCAGCATATTGGGGAAGCGTCATGTCCCCTTGTTTCAAATCCAAAAATCGCATCTCTGTCCTTCCCTGCATACTCGTGGGAAATTAGTTCTCAAAGAATATCTCCTTGAACCTTACCCACATCACATTTTCAATACCAGCTCTAACCTGGTTAGCCTCCCACCAAAAATTGGCTTCACCATTCATCATATAGGTTGCAAAGGAAAGCTTCTGACCCTCTTCAACATTTGCTATGACAAATGTCTTCTCAATTTCCTTTACCCATGTATGGGCTTCTATGGGATCCGTAGTTCCTTTAAACTCCGGCGGACCGACACTTTTAAAATCCTTGAAAGTAGTAGCTCGTGCTACTCCCGGATTTACAGGGATATTAGCCCCATTTCTATTAAACTCGACTATTAATAAATTAACAAATTCCTACATTGGGTTAACCGGACCTCCTTCTGGATGATTTACATTAGTACCTTGGTTTCGTTGCCCTCTTCTTGGCGGCATTTTGCTGTTACAATAAACAACACATTGCGTTATTATTTCTTTCTTATTAGTTAGTTATTATTCCAGGTTAAACAATAACTTTATATCCATTACTCAATATGTTCCATAAAAAGGCTTATATTGATTCATTTATTGTTGTATAATACTACATCATTTTATTACACCGCCTAAGCTGATTACATTACCATCCCGCAATTGCTTTCCAAAATTTGGGATTTACAAAAGACTACCCTTTAATATAAAAAAGAGGGTTTTACGTCACTACTAGATACTGATAGTTGGTTTTATACCTACTTATTCAGTATTTGTTACTTGAATTAGTTTCTTATACTCATGTTTCTTAGTTACTTTGCATGCATTTTGTGTTCATTTTGTAGATCTTATGCTTGGGAACGATGTGATCGACTATTGGTATGAAAATGCAAGGAAAAGCAATCCAGACAACATTTGGGCTATCATATTCATTTCATGTTCTTGGCTTGGAACATGGATTATGTTGTAGAGCTTCTTCTTATCTTTTTGGAACATCTTGAATCATTCCAATCGGAGTTCGGATGCAAGTGTTATGACCTTTATACCAATGAATGTTGAACGTCACTGTTTTGGATGGCCATTTGCATAGCTGTAACTTCCAACCGAATTTTGGCCTTCATCCATGAATTATTTCTCAATTCTAAAAGAATGAAAGTATTAGAGCTCGTCGACAGCTTCGATTTGATAGGTGGCAGGCCTCGTAACCCTTCCCATATCAAAAGTTATTGTCGTTTTACAAGAGGACACAACAGTAGAAAATCCTTGGCGCGTGCGCGCGGATTTCTAGTGTATTTTAGGTACGGCCGCGCCAATCCCTGGAGAAAAAAAATGTGATTTGATACTTGAGCACGGGCGCGCCCAACTTCAGGCCAATTCCAGCGCGGCCGCGCCACTTCGAAAGTTGACCAGAGATGACTTTTCACTATATAGTGCGATTGAAGCGTAACTTAGAGGGGGGGGGGTTCAATTAGGGCTTATAAAAGAGACATATTTTCATGATGTAAAGGGGGATTCCACCCTTGGGGGATCAATCTACATTACATATGCCCCTTTTTTTTCTTTAATTTCCTTATTAGATTAGAGTGAATTAGAACCCTAGAAGAGCTAAGATTTGGGGATTGAAGCAATTGAAGATCCTTGAAAGTTCAGAAGTGAAACAAGAGAAGAAACTCAGATTTGTTATTCTTAATCCCTAACTCTCTTTACTTCTATTTGTATCTTTCAATGTATATTCAATAGTGGAATTCAACTATGAGTTAAACTCTATTTTGGGATTGCAATGGAATCTATTGCCTAGTTTATTTTGACATACTTCATTGTTAGTCTTATTAATTGTTATGAGATTGTCTATTAAGATTCATGCTTATTTGCTTAGTTGATTGGCCATCAATTATTGTGATAATCCATATGAACTTGAAAAATGAAGTATGGGTTTAGATCTGATCTTGATAGCTTGTGTTTGTATGTTCTACATGGTGATGGAATGTATGATTCATGCTTAGGATAGACATATACCGAAGCACCACTCGTAGTCAATTGAGAGCTTGGGCTTAAATCCTATTTATTTGTAAATTGCATAGACATATAGCGATTTAGATAATGTGGGTGTTCATGTGTATTTTATCAATTGTGGATTACATGTGATATAGGTATGGTACATCGAGAGATGGCTATATTTCACTTTTGTGTTCTTGACTAACAATCCACTATAATTAATTTGGCTTAACAGGAACTGTGTCGATTTAAATGATTCAATAGGGGAAATTGTAATCTCGAGTCTTCATTATCTAGTTTCATTCTAGGGATAGTTAGTATTATTTAATTTTATAGTTTTCATCACTATATTAAATCATTCGTTTAAATAAGACTGAAATGGTTATGGGTTAGTGCTTGGTAAATTTTATTAGTTAATTCTCCGTGGTAACGATACTTTACTTACTCTTTATTACTTGTTGACCGTTTATACTTGCACGTATATATTGATCGATAAAATGACCAACAAGTTTTTGGCGCCGTTGCCAGAGAATTATTTTAATAATTTTTGCCAACATTAATTTCAATCAAATTAGTCTTAATTTAAACGTTTTATTTTATTTTAATTATCTTCCTATATTTTTCTCTTTTCAGGCATCATGGATGACTTTGCTTATCAATGGCCTTATGCAAATAGGATTCAACCAAGGGACACAAGAACTGAAGGACTCAATGTATTTTCTACATTGTCAGCACAAATTGCAACACTTTCGGAGAGGTTGGATGTTCTTGCAGCCCAACGCACTCGAGAGTTACATGTGAATATTGTGCTGGCGAGCATCCGAGTTATCAGTGTGACATCAGAGTTGGACAAGTATAGTTTGGGGGTGATTACCTCAACAACTATGTTTATCCCAATTATCATCATGGTTAGGGGTATCACCCAGATTATGAATGGAATTGTAACTATCAAGACCAAGACTGCGTTCTAGGTCCAACATATCCATCAGATTTCTCATATACACCTCCAATGCAACAAGAAGAAAATTCAAGGCTGGAGGAATTCATGTCAAAAAGCATAGCAGACCATGAAGAGATGATGATGAGTCAGGAGTTATCAAGCCAAAATCTTAATAGACAGATGGAACAACTCATTAACTCCTCGATGAATGGTCCTCAATACATGGATTTTGAAACTGAACAAGATAATTCAAGATTGGAGGATTTGTGGTTCAAATTTGTAGCATCAACTGAAGAGAAGATGATTGAGCAAGATAGGTCAATTCGAAATCTACAGAATCATATGGATCAAATGTTCGAAGCCTTGAACAATCGCCCTCCAAACAATTGGTGCTATGACATGGACAATGAAACTGATGGAGAACCAGAAGTGTACATGCCACTGAATGAACTGAAAGGAGTGGACATTGAGGAGACAACTGGGGGTATGGGGAATGAAGAACATGAGCTGACTTGTATTATGCCCCAAGTGCCTTCTCAGTTAGAGTTAAAAAATTCAGTGAACTTTGTACACCCATGTCCCCTTGGTAGTCACATCCAAAGCAAGAATTTCTGCGATTAAGAGGCCTCTTACAAACCATGGTGGGCAGAGGAAGAGATAATAGAAGAAGTAAAGCCCGTTGAATCTTTCATTCCTCAATGCAAAAATCTATTCACAGATACAACGGGAGAAGCACCTGGCGATGCAATAGAAATGGAGACATCATGTATAGGAAATATGCTAGGTTATTTCAATTCACAGACTCTCATGATGGGGAACCTACCTACACACGTTGCAGTTCTAATGGATGGAGGGTTACTAGCTTATCGTAGAGGAATTGGATAGTGGTGTCAAGAAAAGAGTCCAGCTAACGGACTATAAACCGAGCGCTAGATGGTAGGCACCCCATCCAATCTTCCAACCCGACATATGGTGCTCCACGATGCTACAGTTCGCACAAATATTCAATTGAAATGCCTCAAAAGAACGAATGTCTTTTATATTCCAAAATAATATTACCATTCCTCAGGTTCGTTATAACCATTATATTTGTTCTTGTCATAATATCAGATATTATCAGTACAAACCTATACTATTACATAAGTAAATCTATAGATTTGTCTTCGCCTTTCCTTTATCCTTGCTGGATCCTTTGGTTTGTTTGGTCTTAACTGCATTCATATGGTTCAAGCAAGAATGAGCATGACTAGCTCAGCAAGTACAACAATTCTATTTAACAATATGCTTAAATTATACAAATCATATATCTTCAAAAACTGAACAATAGTTATGAAGTACTATCGATAATTCAAAATAGCACTTCTCTTTTCTTTAAAACATTTTACAATGACAATATTCAGTAAAACATCAATTCCGGTCCAAGACCTTGAGCATTTCATACTTTCTTTAAAAAGGCCATCTCGGAACAAAGTTCGTAAGTCCGACATTTCTTACAAGCACGTCTAGGTGATCAGCCTATAGTACTCTATGTTGATCAACACTACATTCATTAAACGTATGTACGTTTAAGTTGTGGCAACCTCACGTGCCTGTCGTTTGACGACAAAATATTTTAGCATACTTAGTCTTCATTTGAAAACCACACCGATATAACTTGGTAAAACATTGACCACACGTTTATAGATTATAAGAAATCCAACATATCATAAGTTTAGCTAGATTGGCTATGACTTCATCACACAACAATTTATGCGTAAGAATACATGAACCACAAAGCTTGTCTAGATTGAACATAGACAAGGGTTAGAATACTTGCCTTCAACGTCTGCTACTGTTATTACACGTTTCACGTTAAGTCTTTAAGGTCTCTACAGTAGATGATCACATCACATAACACATTAGGTCATGATTAACATACATGGTTCCTAAAGAATCTTTCCCTTCTTCTCAATCTAATCATATCTTAGACTTGTTACTATAGGTTCCGACTTTCCAATATAATTCACATTGTAATTACGTTCATGTTTGATTACTTATCTTCAACATTTATGGATCATAATTAAGGTTTAACAAAGCATTAACAATGTTATCTTTAAGCTTTACTTTATTGTTAATCATCTATTATTCATGTTATACTTATAACCATTCCTTACGGTACATTCATTAAGGTAGTATTATAGTGCAGCCAATCATTACTATACAACTTCGTGCTACTGGTAGCAAGTTAAAAATGTGTGTATGGACCGGATTTGGTCATAATGCGAGTCTTAAGGAATGCAGTGTGTATGGTCTGTATATGGCCATGTATACCACACATTATTATGATGACCCCAAATCCAGGTCCCAAATCACCACGGATCTGGTACAATCATTCTATAACTATTGCAGAAGATATAAATATAAATTTTTTATACATTAAACTTTACACACTAATCCCCAAGGTCGAGTAACCTTAACATATACACAATTCATTATCCTATCTGACATACAAAGATATTATCATACATTACTGTTACAAAGTTAGTTGCACACAAAAACTAACGCTGTAATTGTCTTTAACCTTTCCTTGTATCCGCTGTATTCACCTTAATCTGCAATATTTATCATGATATAGCAAGGGTGAGCATGAAGGTTGCCCAGCAAGTTTAAATTTATATAAGGATATATCATGATTGAAAGAGTCGGAATAATAAGTTGGCTATAAGTCAACAATATAGTTGTGAATTAGCGCGGACAAACTTTTGACTGAACAAGTATTAAACATGAACAAATATATCTGGACCGAATGGTAATGAAGGTGATCAGCCTTTCATACCTGACTTATACATGCAATATGTACATAGTACAATTCTATAATGGCAATCAGTAATGATTAACCATAAGCATATCTGAATGAAACAACTCTAAGTAGAGTTAAGAAAAACTTGCATGTTCGGTCGATTACTGTTACGCAATTTATTAAGCTTTGACTGAAGACCTAATATATAAATAATATCGATATACAAATTAGAATAATATCATCACAATATTTAAAATAACCTAAACATATTAACACATAATCTTATCAGTCTATACAGCACATAAGACCTAGCATCAAATCAAACTATTTCAGTCTGACTTAAATCCGACACAATTCTAATATCCTGACGGTCTAGTCGGATAATTCACGAGTTTAGGTTCAATTAAACTCTGCCTTAACACTTAACAATTATCTAAGATAATCATATTATTAATCAAAATAATTTTCCAAGTCTCATAATAATTTTTAATTAATTATTATCATTTAAAATGATTTTCCAATCATTAATATCATACTTATCTAATTTAAATACCACAATATTCTAATATCATTAATATTTATTTAATATTAAATATTAATGAAATACATGCCAAAATATTATAATATATTTATAGTATCTCATAGTATTTTTAATACTTTATTATTTCCTTTAAATATTTTTAAAGTAATTAAAAACATTTTTCAATAATCTGTTATTAATATAAATACCATATTATTCTCTTTATCATTAATATTTATTTAATATTAAATATTAATGAAAATCATAACATAATATTATAATATATTTATATTATATCAAAGTATTTTCAATACCTTAAAATCATATTTTATGAGTTTTAAACACTTAAATCCATTATCCGATAATTCCTTTTAATATTAAAATATTAATATTTTCATGACAAAATATCAAAAGTTATATTTTATAACTTTAAATATTTTTCTAACACTTAAATCATTTTTATATGATTTTTAAATCATTAATTATATTTTCCATAATTTATTTAATATATTTATTAAATAAACTAATTACCATTAATATTAATTTATTAATGAATTTCATCATTAAAATATCTAAAGTTATTAAAATAACTTAAAATATTTTCTTATACCATAATATATTTTTAATTGATTTTCATATATTAAAATCATTTTAAAATAATTTATTAAATAATATAATTAAATAAATTAAATACCATTTATATTCCAAAAATATTAAATATTTATGAAATATACTCAAAATAATTAAAAACTAATTTTCGGACTTTAAAATATTTTTTAGGAATTTATTTTGTATTTTTAATAATTAAAAATCATTTTTTTATTTATTAACTAAAATAAATAATTGAGAAATAAAATGTCACTAAAAGTGCCCTATAGCGACAGAACCATCGCTATAGGTATTCTTGAATGTTCTTGAGCATTTTTCCAGGTTTCATGTCAGTCACTAAGTGGGCATGTTTGACCAGCATTTGATTCATGATTATAAGGTTTCTTGGCTAGGTTATGTGTTATAATTATAGTATAAGTGTAATACTACAACTATTAACTAAGATCCTGCCTAATTCTCAATATATCATAGAGATCTAAGCTCATCAATTCGCTGTCAGACCTGTTCTTCAATTTCTGGGTTTTCCAGAATTGAAGAACAGTCGAGGTACCTACTTTCCATTCCTTAAAACGTGCAATCTGGGCTTGCTTTGTACGATATAAAGGTTCAATCATGAAGTAGGGATGTCAAGGTACATGTATACAACCTTAAACCAGTTTATCATCAATACATTAAAGAGATCTAAGGCGGTCAAACTTTGACAGAAAACATATTCTTGAACTTTCTGGGTTTTCCAGAAATGTTCATAAGGTTGGTGGTCAACCCTTGTTTGACAACCCATATTTGTGATTTTGTTAATGATCTGAGTGAACTAAAGACTTCATCATGTAGTATTCATGTCAGGCTACAACAATAAAACAACAACTTGACCAAATACATTACTAGAAGCAAGATCCATGGCCTTCAAAATCATTGTCAGACTTTTTTTAGTAATCTGGGTTACCCAGAAACAGTCAGTCGTGGCCGGTCAACGTAGTTTGACTGCATATAACTTATGATCTATACATGCTATGAGCCGGTTTTTCAATTCCAGATCATAGGCAACATGGCATACTAGAGATCTATAACTTCAAACACACTAAACAACAAACAGATAAAGATCTAGAGGCCCTGACATTAGGCTGGCAGGCCTTATTTTTCCACTTTTCCAGATTTAAGAAATCTTCTATTTCAAGCACTTTGATGTTATGGATCTGGGATATAACAACCCAGCTCACTAAATAACATCTTATTACACAACATTAAACAACAAATTATAAAATATAACATCAGATCATAAGATTTCTAAAATTTAGGATTTATACCACTTTGATGCTTGAGCTTTGATTCTAGTCATTGATCCTGATCCGTGAGAACTCAGATATGATATTATCTTATATTATCACACCCTTTCACTCTCAAATCCGAAAATCTAGAGAGAGAATGATCTTGGCTATTTTTGAAAACTAAAGGGAGCTTTCTCTCACTCAATCCTTAATATTTCTTTGAAGTAATGAACTTGGATAGACAAAATGGCTGATATAATGTGATATAAGTCACATGCTAGAGCTAGGTTTGGTGAACAACTCACATAAAGTCAAAATCTACACACGAACTTTATAAAAAATACAAAAAGGGCATTATGGTCATTTTGCTTCAAATTTTAATACCAAAGTTGTGACGCCCCCAAAATAGGTATACATCACCTATTTTGAGTCGTCAAATACATGGTACAGAATACGAATACAATCTTTAATATACAACAAGAGAGCTGTGAGTTTTAATATAATTATTGTCTTCTAGACAATATTCACTCTCAGAATAAGTCCTCATTACATTTATTGTCACACTATTTAACAGAATAGTGAGGACTACTAATACTATCATCTGCACCGTCACTCCATTCCCCGATTAGTCCCGGCTACGTTCTCATTTCCTGAAGAGAACAGTGAAAGAAAGGGTGAGCTCAACTAGCTCAGTAATAAATATTATGACTAAGATAATGCAAAATAAATTATCATTAGTCTTCAACAATGTTAAACTGATAAAATACAATAGACATCAAGTTTAACTGCAGCGAAACATGCAATCCATTAAAAGAGTCAAGTAGAGAATAAAATCTACTATCTTTTATGATTTAAAAAGGTTTTTCATCACTTTTATCATTTGGGACTCAAATTTTAATAAATAATCCACATCATCCCCGCACTACTCGCCAAGGATATTCATTAGTATCACAACCACAAATTATCCATGCACTACGTGCTAAGGATATTCGTGTATTGAAAAATGGTCATGATCATGCCAACAACTATCCATCAATGCAGTACGGGCCAATGAGGACTTTTATCACATCATTTGTAACATTACGGTCACGATTACACCGAATAATCCCTGGTCATAATCGTACCAAGTCCATCTATGCACTACAGGCCACAGATGACTTTCAATAAAATATAAACATGAGGATGATGACAATGATATAAGAATTCAATAAAACAAGTTCAAGAATTAATTTATCCAGTAACTAATAACTTTCAAATTGTCAACATGATACTTCTTTGTAGAGTAAAATTCAAGAATGCTCAGAAGAATATTTTCATGAAAAGATACTGGATGAAGCGCAAATATCAAGGATATTCCACTAATTTCATGGAGTATAGAAGTCAAAACTTTAACCAACTGAGTATAATAAAGAATGGAATAACAAAAGAAATCACCATGCACGCAGTACTTTGCATAGACAGGTTATTCCAATAGAATAATAAATAATGGAACTAGGTCAGGCGTAATACGCACTGACAGGATATTCCAACAGAATAATAAAGAATGAAATAACAACAGAAATCACCATGCATGCGGTACTTCGCATAGACAGGTTATTCCAACATAATAATAAATAATGGAATCACGTCCCGGCAGTAAAAACGCATGCAATTTGGATATTCCATCGTAATAATAAAGGCGGAACTAGGTCCCAAAAAACGCATGCATGTGATATTCAAATAAAATAATAAAGACAAAACCAGTATGCACGAAACACATGACATGTGATGTTCCAAAATGTAATAATAAAGAATGGAATAAAAGCAAAATCACCAAGTATAGGTAGATTGCTGATACAAAAGTTATTCAAATGTAATAATAAAGAATGGAATAATGAAGTTCTTTTCATGAATATAAAAAATATAATACCCTTACCTTATAAAGAAGAAACCTGGATATAGAAGTGGTGAAGTAGCGCGAATATTTTTTCTTCTTTCTCTCTATAGTTTTCTCTCTAGAGTTTCAATGAATTTGTAAGAAATAATGAAGAAATGAACTTCTATTTATAGGAAAATGGACTGAATAGTAACTAATTCCTGAACGATCCAGATTGATTTACTTTTAAACGGACGGTCCAGATTGGTTTTTACTATAAAATATAAAAATCTTTTAAATAAAATATAATATATATTATATATTATATATATATAAGTTCACAAGTTATCACCCCGTGACTTCATTTAATCAACCCATGCCCATTTTGTCAAACTTGTACATATATATATATATATATATATATATATATATATATATATATATACACTCCGTGTGCCAAACCCCCCCACATGCAAAAACAATCATCATATATTATATATATATATATATATATAATCAATCATCATATATATATAATTATTACACTACCCACCATAAAAACAACTCCCATGAAAACATCAGCCAACTTCTTGCTTCAATTTCAAACGTGGGCCCCGTAGTGGCCCCCCACCTTTTATTATATTAAATAATTTTCTACCAATTATTTTAAAAAATGGGTAAATGGGGGTCCATAAAATAATCAAAATTTACATCAAATACTTCATAAAAATCCCCTTAATATTTTTAATAACATTTATCATCATTATTATAATTCATAATATTAATCGACTAGGTCATTCCTCAGAAAGAGGGGCTTTCAATAAGGATTTCTCCTATCATGCGCCGCAATTAGGTGACCAAACCTCTCCTTGGCAGAACTTCTAGACATCGTTAATATTGCAAATAATAATATTAATAACTCTGTCATCTCAATTATTGATTTAATAATATATAAAATATCGACAATAATTAAATCAATTAACGTGAGATACTATGGAACAATTACTGAAGCAATAATTGAACAAAACTGAGTGACTTCTCACGTAAGCATCAATAATCAATACCGTGTGCTACTATGCAACCACGCGTATTACTATACTTTTAACACCGGGTGTTTCAACAGTTAACGGTAAAACTTCCGCCGTTATTTTCACAAAAAATATTTTTATCGTTTTCTCAATCCGAAAATAATTCCGTTGTGGGGTCCACCAATGATTGTGCCGTCTTACGAATATTCCCTGTTAAAATGAATATTCTCCGACCAATCGAATATTGTATAACAATTTGCGTACTTTGCAAAATTTATAAATATTATCCACAACTATAAAATTATATCAAATTTATTCCATAATATTCAAAAATGATATTTATAGAAAATTCATTTTTATTCATAAAAGTTGGGGTCTTACAATCTCCCCTTCTTATGAAATTTCGCCCTCAAAATTAGGGTACATATCTGGTATGTCGAAGAGGTAAGGATACCTTGATTTCATTTCAGATTCTAACTCCCAGGTCATTTCTTCAACATCGTGGTTTCTCCACAAAACTTTGACTTGAGGTATAACCTCGAGCGTAGAATATGTTCCTTCTTATCCAAGATTTGAACAGGGAACCTCTTCATACGCCAAATCTTCCGCTATTTCATCTCGGTTCTAACTCAATAATGTGGTTCGGGTCTTCCACATATTTACGTAACATGGATATATGAAAAACATTATGAACACGAGACATACTTACAAGCAAAGCGAGTCTATACGCCTACAGTTCCTACTCGATCGAGGATTAAAAAAGGGCCAATGAATCGAGGATTGAGCTTTCCTCTCTTTCCAAATCTCATAACTCCTTTCCATGGAGCAACACGTAATAACACATGATCTCCAATATCGAATTCCACGTCCTTTCGATGAAGATCAGCATAACTCTTTTGTCGATCTTGTGAGGTTTTTATACATTCTCGTATCGTTTGACTCTTTTTCGTAGTCATACGTACCAACTCCGGTACCAACAACGTTGTTTCACCCACCTCATCCTAGCATACTGGAGAACGACACTTTCTTCCATACAACACTTCGAATGGAGCCATGCCAATGCTTACTTGATAACTGTTGTTGTAGGAAAACTCCACTAATGGTAAGAACTTGTCCCAACTTCCCTTGAAGTCAAGGACACAGAGACTTAATAAATCTTCAAGAGTTTGAATAGTCCTCTCTGATTGTCCGTCCGTTTGAGGATGATGTGCCGAACTAAATCGTAAATCTGTGCCCATAGTTTTTTGAAACTAACCCAAAATCGTGAAGTGAATCTTGGGTCTCGATCAGAAACTATGGATACTGGCATACTATGTAATCTTACAACCTCGTTTATGTACATACGAGCAAGACATTCAAGTGTAAAAGTTTCTCGTATAGGTAAGAAATGAGCAGACTTGGTCAATCTATCAACAATGACCCAAATTATATCTATACCCTGAGAAACCTTGGGAAGACCAGTAACGAAATCCATGGTAATGTGCTCCCACTTCCATTCTAGAATTCCAAGTGGTTGCAATGGACCTTTTGGTACTTGATGCTCCGCCTTGACTCGTTGACAAGTTAAACACCTTGAGATAAACAGCGCTATCTCCCTCTTCATATTGCCCCATGAAAATGTATGTCGAAGATCATGATACATTTTGGTACTCCCAGGATGGATTGCAAACGTTGTGTTATGCGCCTCCATCATGATTTTATACTTTAAATCAGGGTCGTTAGGAACACAAAGTCTGGAGTTGACTCAAAGTATTCCTTCTTCATCGATTCTTGCTTCCGGCATAGCACCTTCTTGCACTTTCTTCCTCATACGCATCAGTTTCAGGTCTATAATTTGAGCAACTTTAAGTTTATCGATTAAAGTCAGTTCTACTCATATATTCGCCATCATCACGTGGGTCCCTAGAGTCCTTATCTCTATCTCCATCCTTTGCAAGTCATACAAAATGGGCCTTTGCGTTGATAATATCACACTCGTACCCGCATATGATCTTCTACTCAATGCGTCAGCTACCACGTTCACTTTTCCAGGATGGTATTTGATGGTATGATCATAATCTTTCAACAGTTCAAGCCAACGTCGCTGTCGCATGTTTACTTCCTTTTGAGTAAAGAAATATTTGAGGCTTTTATGATCCGTAAAGATCTCCAATTTCTCCCCATACAAGTAATGCCTCAAATCTTTAGTGAAAAAATGACTGCTTCCTACTCTAGATCATGAGTAGGATAATTCCTCTCATATTCTTTGAGTTGTCGAGAGGCATAGGCTATGACTTTCCCATGTTTAATGAGAACACATCCTAACCCTTTGCCTGAAGCATCATCAGAGATGACAAATCCTCCGAGCGGATGGTATTGTTGTAACAGTCTTTGAAATGAGTCTCCTCTTGAGTTCTTGAAAACTCTTCTCACATTCCTCGCTCCAACCGAATTTTGTATCTTTCCGAATCAGCTGAGTTAATGGAGTAGCGATTCGAGAAAATCCTTCCACGAATCTCCGACATTAGCTAGCTAAGCCGAGAAAGCTACATACTTCGGTCACTGATTTAGGTTGCTCCCAGCTTTGAATAGCTTCAATCTTTGCTGGGTCAACAGATATTCCATAACTTGATACCACGTGCCCAAGGAATGCTACTTCCTCAAGCCAGAACTCGCATTTCTTCAACTTGGCATAAAGCTTATATTCACGAAGCTTGTGAAGTATCAGCCTCAAGTGTTGCTCATGATCTTCACGGCTTTTGGAATATATGAGGATGTCATCAATAAAGACGACCACAAAGTGATCCAAATATTCCTTGAATACTCGGTTCATCATATCCATGAAGGCAGTAGGAGCATTAGTCAATCCAAAAGACATGACTAGGAATTCATAATGCCCGTACCGAGTTCTGAAAGCCATCTTTGGAATGTCATCGGTTCTAATCTTCAATTGGTGATATCCGGAACGAAGATCAATCTTTGAAAAGAATTTGGCTCCTTGTAACTGGTCAAATAGGTCATCAATAAGTGGCAATGGGTACCTATTTTTGATGGTGACATGATTCAACTCCCGCTAATCAATACAAAGTCGCATACTCCCATCTTTCTTTTTCACGAATAGAACAGGAGCATCCCAAGGAGAAGTACTAGGACGAATAAAGCCAATGTCTAACAATTCCTGCAGTTGGGCCTTTAACTCCTGAAGATCAATAGGAGCCATTCGATATGGGGCTTTTGAAATGGGTTTTGTACCGGGTTCAAGGTCGATACAAAATTTAATTTCACGCTCTGGGGTAGGCCAGAAAGTTCTTCAGGGAATACGTCAGGAAATTCATTAACAATAGAAATATCTTTCAAAACTGACGTATTTTTGTTTAGATCCGTGACATGAGCTAAGAAAGCTTGACATCCGTTTTTCAATAAACGAATAGCTTTATGGCTTGAGATGACAGTGATTGATTTTAATGGTTTGGTCATTGAATTCGCATAATAGGTTGGTTAGAATATAAAAGCTAACAACCTTACGAAAATAATCAATTTTTGCATGATGAGTAGTTAACCAATCAATCCCTAGAATTACGTCAAATGCAAGTATTTTCAATGAAATAAGATCGACAGGTAATGTGAGGGTACCGATTTGAACCAAACATGACTTATAAACAGTGGATGTAATGAAGATTTCTCCCAACGGAGTTTCAACAGATAAGTCAAAGTCTAATTTCTCCGGAGTCAAATTTAAACGTTGAGCGCAAGTAGGAAAAATAAAAGAATGGGTAGAACTGGTATCAAATAAGGTATATACTTCGCTAGAGTTTATGATAAGCTTACCCGTGATGACCTCGTTCGGGTTCCTTGCTTTTTTGGAGGTCACGACAAATGCTCTCCCTTGAACTACCGATTTTGTCTTGTCTGGGACGGCCTTTGATGCCTCCATCCCAGCTGGACTTATCTTCGGTGCACGATAAAATCGGGCCAGGTGACCTTCTCCTCCACAATTGTAACATATTTTGGAGGGCATCGCGCAATTTGGACTGATGTGTCCTTCCCCTCCGCATTTGAAGCATATGATAGGTGGTCGTTCTCCTTCCTTAACACACGGTCTTTGGTCTGCCGACGTCTTTCCATCATTGTTGAATCTCCTCTTCTTGAAATGTCCATTCTTATTGTTTTGGCCATGATTACCCACCAAGTGGTTACCATTTTCGCATGTTGATTCCTCCACGCTTATTGTCACCGCCTCGATGTCTATTATCACTGGTATTATCATTTTGCCAGTTGCTCTCTTTTGGTTGGGTTGACTCATTATCGCGCTCCAATAACTGAGCCCTATTAACAACATCTGAATACAAACACAGTTTATGAGAGATAAGATATTGATGTATCTCGGGTTTCAAACCTCTTAGAAACATTCGTGTCATTCTCTCCTCATTATCAACCAAATGGGATGCAAACCGGGACAACTCAGCAAACTTGGCTTCGTACTGTGACACGGTCATGTTGTTTTGCTCCAGCTTAATGAACTCTACCTCTTTTATGTGACGAATACTTTCGGGAAAGCACTTGTCGTTGAACAGTTCTTGAAACTTCTCCCAAGACATCTTCAGTGCGGCAGGTTGAGTACGCTTTACAGATTCCCACCAGTAATCTACCTCTGCCCGCAACATGAAAGTGGCAAAGGGAACCTTTTGCTCCTCGGAGCAACCCAAGACATCAAATATCTTGTTGATCTGTTTTATCCACGTCTCCGCCTTAAGTGGTTTTGGCTCTCCAAAAAACTCCGGTGGTCCCAGCTCCTTGAACTGTTTGGCGGTGACTGTCCAAGAGTTACCAGTGTTTCCACCTGCATTTTGGACAGGAGCCGCTCTCGCCTGATGTTACATGAATTGCATAAAGCCTCGGAACATTCCATCGTTCATCATTTGGTCAGTGTTGTTGTTTGCATGAGGGTTGTCGCCTTCCTGATGCACATTTTCCTGGTTATTGATCTGTGGAAACTCAACAGTCTCCTGTGCTCTATTGATGTTCTCAACATTCTTGGATGCCATTTTCAAATACTGCCACAAAACAAGGGTTAATTAACATATCACATATTATCCCTATACTCTGACCGACCAATTAAATACCAAAAAAACTTAGGTAGGTCATACTAGCAAAGAAATTCCCCGTCTCTCCCCTCCTAGTTTTTGTCTCACATCTTAGCCAAGGATCATATCCCTAAGCTTTGATACCAACTGTGACGCCCCCAAAATAGGTATACATTACCTATTTTGAGTCATCAAATACATGGTACAGAATACGAATACAATCTTTAATATACAACAAGAGAGATGTGAGTTTTAATACAATTATTGTCTTCTAGACAATATTCACTCTCAGAATAAGTCCTCATTACATTTATTGTCACACTATTTAACAGAATAGTGAGGACTACTAATACTATCATCTGGACCATCACTCCGTTCCCCGACTAGTCCCGGCTACGTTCTCATTTACTGAAGAGAACAGTGAAAGAAAGGGCGAGCTAAACTAGCCCAGTAAGAAATATTATGACTAAGATAATGCAGAATATATTATCATTAGTCTTCAACAATGTTAAACTGATAAAATACAATAGACATCAAGTTTAATTGCAGCGGAACATGCATTCCATTAAAAGAGTCAAGTAAAGAATAAAAACTACTATCTGTTATGATTTAAAAAGTTTTTTCATCACTTTTATCGCTGAGACTCAGCTTAATAAATAATCCACATCATCCCTGCACTACGGCCAAGGATATTCATTAGTATCACAACCACAAATTATCCATGCACTACGGGCCAAGGATATTCATGTATTGATCAATGGTCATGATCATGCCAAACTGTCCATCAATGCACTACGGGCCAATGAGGACTTTTATCACATCATTTGTTACATTACGGTGATGATTACACCGAATAATCCCTGGTCATAATCATACCAAGTCCATCTATGCACTACAGGCCACAAATGACTTTCAATAAAATATAAACATGATGATGATGACAATGATATAAAAATTCAATAAAATAAGTTCAAGAATTAATTTATCCAGGAACTAATAACGTCCAAATTGTCAACATGATACTTCTTTGTAGAGTAAAATTCAAGAATGCTCAGAAGAATATATTTCCATGAAAAGATACTGGATGAAGGGCTAATATCAAGGATATTCCACAAATTTCATGGAGTATAGAAGTCAAACCTTTAACCAACTGAGTATAATAAAGAATGGAATAACAAAAGAAATCACCATGCATGCGGTACTTCGCATAGACAAGTTATTCCAATAGAATAATAAATAACGGAACCAGGTTAAGCGTAATACGCACCGATATGATATTCCAACAAAATAATAAAGAATGGAATAACAACAGAAATCACCATGCATGTGATACTTCACATAGACATGTTATTTCAACAGAATAATAAATAACGGAATCAGGTCCGGCGTAAAACGCACAGACAGGATATTCCAACAAAATAATAAACATGGAACCAGTCCCAAGATATAAACGCATGCATAAGATATTCCAACATAATAATAAAGACGGAACTGTGTCCGGCGAAACGCATGCACAAGATGTTCCAAATGTAATAATAAAGAATGGAATAAAAACAGAAATCACCAAGTATAGGGTAGACCGCATATACAGGTTATTCCAATAGAATAATAAAGAATGGAATAACAGAAGTTCTCTTCATGATTATAAAAAAAAAATACCCATTACCTTATAAAGAAGAAACTGGATATAGAAGTGGTGAAGTAGCAGAATACTTTTCTTCTTTCTCTCTATAGTTTCTCTCTCTAGAGTTTCAGTGAATTTGTAAGAAATAATGAAGGAATGAACTTCTATTTATAGGAAAATGGACTGAATAGTAACTAATTCCTGAACGATCCAGATTGATTTACCTTTAAACGGACGGTCCAGATTGGTTTACTATAAAATATAAAAATCTTTTAAATAAAACATAATATATAATATATATTATATTATATATATATATATAAGTTCACGAGTTATCACCCCCGTGACTTCATTTAATCAACCCATGCCCATTTTGTCAAACTTGTACATATATATATATACTCCCGTGTGCCAAACCCCCCCACATGCAAAAACAATCATCATATATATATATATACAATTATTATACTACCCACCATAAAAACAACTCCCGTGAAAACATCAGCCAACTTCCTGCTTCAATTTCAAACGTGGGCCCCATAGTGGGCCCCCACCTTTTATTATATTAAATAATTTTCTACCGATTATTTTGAAAAATGGGTAATTGGGGGTCCATAAAATAAGCTAAATTTACATCAAATACTTCATAAAAATCCCTTCAGCATTTTAAATAACATTTATCAACATTATTATAATTCACAATATTAATCGACCAGGTCGTTCCTAGGAAATAAAGGGCTTTCCAATAAGGATTTCTCCTATCATGCCGCAATTAGGTGACCAAACCTCTCCTCGCGTAACTTCTAAACATCGTTAATATTGCAAATAAAAATATTAATAACTCTGTCATCTCAATTATTGATTTAATAATATATAAAATATCGACAATAATTAAATCAATTAACGTGAGATACTATGCAACAATTACTGAAGCAATAATTGAACAAAATTGAGTGACTTCTCACGTAAGCATCAATAATCAATACCGTGTGCTATTATGCAACCATGTGTATTACTATACTTTTAACACCGGGTGTTTCAACAGTTAACGGTAAAACATCCGCCGTTATTTTCATAAAAAATATTTTTATCGTTTTCTCAATCCGACAATAATTCTATTGTGGGGTCCACCAATGATTATGCCATCGTACGAATATTCCCTGTTAAAATGAATATTCCCCGACCAATCGAATATTATATAACAACTTGCGTACTTTGCAAAATTTATAAATATTACCCACAACTATAACATTATATCAAATTTATTCCATAATATTCAAAAATGATATTTATAGAAAATTCATTTTTATTCATAAAAGTTGGGGTCTTACAAAAGTTGTCATTTGATCAAACCCTTAGGGTTTAAACCTAAGGTTTTTAAAAGTCATTTTTTAGGATTTCCAAATTAGGTTTTTCAAAAATAAAAAATTAGTATTTCTAAATTATAATTAGGATTATATAATTATATTAAGATTTCCTAATCATGCAATTCAATCTTGCTAATTTAGCAATTAGATTCGAAATTGTACATTAGGGTTTATAACCCAAGAATTAGAGTTTTAAATAGAAAAATAATCTTTCTAATTTAGAAATTAGGTTTTCTAATTAGATTAGGGTTTTCTAATTACTTATAACTTGAAAATTAGGATTAATGTTTCCTAATTAACATTAAAATTATTACACTATCAATCAGGTTTTCCTTAATTCTAAATTAGGGGTTCTAAACCAGAAATTAGGGTTTTCTAAATCAATAAGGGTCATCACTAATTAGGTTATCATTATTAACGTTTAAACCTTATATCAGCATTTGCATTCCCAAACTAGGGTTTTCAATTTCCGAATTATGGTTTCGAATTCCCAAAACCGAAATTAAGATTTCAGAACAGGTTTTTAGGGTTTCTTATCCATTGCTAGGGTTTTCTAACTGAACATTGATGTTCTTAATATATACTTAGGGTTTGACACTGATTAAATTTATCTGGTCAAACCTTGACCCTTAACCACATTCTGAACACATAAATGACCATATACACAGAACATATTCACGTGTACACTTAATCCTGAATAATTCACCTAAATCCTTCACATAATTTTAAAATCCTCTAAATTCCCTCCCAAAAATTTCAAACGCATACACTTATTTTCTGTCTAGGTCTATTATTTGACCTTAAATCCATCATTTAAGATTTTAATAAATTGACTAATTTCTTGGGTTGTCACATTCACCCCTTCTTCTAAGAATTTCATCCCCGAAATTTCACCTTACACCATACTGCTTACACCATTCATACACATCATCACATGCTACCCAATAAACCACTCACAAGAGTAAAAATTTTCAAATTGTGCTGAGGATTCGTATAGACTATTTGTCTATCATTTTCGCAAAGGTTTTATGGAAATTCATTCGCAAACCATCATAACTTACGGACACAAAGGGTGATTAGCCCGATATGCCATGTACTGGCCAAGTACTTATTTTATCTGTTTCTCGTCACTGCCATAGGCACAAAATTTTACCTCAATCTTATTAGATTCCACACCAAAACAATTTGGTTCGGGAAATTTCTTTCAATGAACACTTAGAGTTTTCATAAACATTAGTCTAGCTGAATCGAATAGCATAGACTCATATCAATAATTCAATTCAATCGAATTATTTAGGTGTAGCCAAACCTTGTTGGCAAATTAAAAATTTTTGAAAATATTTTCGAGAATGACGTCATGATGCCGTACTGTATTAACAATTCGTTTGAGAATGCCGTCATTGTATGACTTTGTCATAACACGTCATACAATAGTGGAACAACAATTTTAGATCAAATTCACACTAAATATTCATGTATTTACAACTCCATCAACTTTTTATCATTTATGCACCAGGTTACATGGTACATGAGTGATAAATAAAATATATTTTGATATTTCAAATCATTTGCGTCTAGCCGAAATAAGTAGCATAGACTCTACTTTAAATCGTTCCAAAAATTATTACGAGTCTACTTTTTTTTTAAAGCACATAGTGCGTATTTAGCTTGATGTCAAAATTTTGAAGTCTAGCATAGCTAGGAGTTTTTGGAAAACTTATGTCTTCACTAATGATCATTTGCTTAAACAGTTTATCTATTCCTATTAAAATCAATACTCCATTCACACATGACTATTCCCAGTTCATCAAACCACACTTATGAGTTCAGGAACTTTCCACAATCATATGAGTTTAAGAACTTACCCTAGTCAGACCTTTGGCGTCCATTCGCTGAGGGTTTCATAAACATTTCATATAACCATGAGTCACGAACATAGCATAAGTATGAGTTTTAAGAACTCGTACTTAACCTTATATTCTCTACCTATAACCTATCTATCTGTTATATACATGAGAAAGGAATCACTCTCTTAACATGCATATAGCAAATAGCGCGACACAAACATTTCAATGATTATCAGTACCAGAAACTAAGTGGTTTTTACACCAAGTAAAATTCTCCGCCCATACAAGGAATCCTACAACTCAGCTGTTGACATGAGTCCTCAATTGAAATCCCCACCTAATACTAACTCCCTTCTCAATACGAATTTTATTTAATCCGTATTCAT
Organism: Panax quinquefolius; assembly: GCA_020205615.1. NCBI lineage: Eukaryota > Viridiplantae > Streptophyta > Magnoliopsida > Apiales > Araliaceae > Panax > Panax quinquefolius. The sequence goes on along the minus strand of CM035158.1, from coordinate 64,407,441 downwards.
AATCCTTTCTTGAATCTGTAACAATACATAGTACAACTGACACACAACAATCTTTGCTGTAACTTTTCAATCATTAGATTGATTCTTCTCCCTGCTATCACCTTATCAGATCAAGGGGTGATCACATCGTATATATTATGATTCATTTCCATATCTTGATCGTTTTGTTTCACGATCTCCTATCCCTGCACTTTTAGTCTTTTAGACTCTATATATTCACCACTACTGTTCAACTTTATTATCAGAGTTAGGTAACTTTGTATCTTTATAACTCGCTAGATTCATCTTTGAATCTTACTGACCAACTAACTCTATGTGAGTTAGATCTTATCCTAATCACTGCGGTTATTGGTTTCATATATTCCTACGTAAGGTTAATAACCAATAGCTCTGATACCAACTGTGATAGCCCCAAATTCGGGTCCCAAGTCACCACGGATCTGGTACAATCATTATATAACTATTGCGGAAGATATAAACATAAATTGTTTATACATTAAACTTTACACACTAATCCCCAAGGTCGAATAACCTTAACATATACACAATTCATTACTCTATCTGACATAAAAAGATAATATCATACATTACTGTTACAAATTTAGCTGCACACAAAAACTAACGTTGTAATTGTCTTTAACATTTCCTTATATCCGTCGTATTCGCCTTAATCTACAATATTTATCATGATATAGCAAGGGCGAGCATGAAGGTTGCCCAACAAGTTTAAATTTATATAAGGATATATCATGATTGAAAGAGTCAGAATAATAAGCTGGCTATAATTCAACAATATAGTTGTGAATTAGCGCGAACAAACTTTTGACTGAACAAGTATTAAACATGAATAAATATATCTGGACCGAATGGTAATGAATGTGATCAGCCTTTCATACCTGACGTATACATGCAATATGTACAGAGTACAATTCTACAATGGCAATCAACAATGATTAACCATAAGCATATCTGAATGAAACAACTCTAAGTAGAGTTAAGAAAAACATTCATGTTCAGTCGATTACTGTTACGCAATTTATTAAGCTTTGACTGAAGACCTAATATGTAAATAATATCGATATACAAATTAGAATAATATCATCATAATATTTAAAATAACCTAAACACATTAACACATAATCCTATCAGTCTATACAACACATAAGACCTAGCATCAAATCAAACTATTTCATTCTGACTTGAATCCGACACAATTCTAACATCCCGACGGTCTAGTAGGATAATTCACTAGTTTAAGTTCAATTAAACTCTGCCTTAACGCTTAACAATTATCTTAGATAATCATATTATTAATCAAAATAATTTTCCAAGTCTCATAATAATTTTCAAATAATTATTATCATTTAAAATGATTTTCTAATCATTAATATCATATTTATCTAATTTAAGTACCATAATATTCTAATATCATTAATATTTATTTAATATTAAGTATTAATGAAATACATGCCAAAATATAATAATATATTTATAATATCTCATAGTATTTTTAATACTTTATTATTTCCTTTAAATGTTTTTAAAGTAATTGTTGATCGATTTCGCAATCAATGAATACGTGCAAGTATACACGGTCAACAAGTAATAAAGTGAAAGTAGTGTATCGTTCCCACGAGGAATTATTTAATAAAAATTACCAAATACTAACTCTTAACCAAATCAATTTTATTTAAACAACCAATAATTGTGATTTCTAGATTTAAAAAACTAAATTAAACAAAACAAAAAGATTATTCTAAAAGAAAGCAAATAAACAACTAAGAATTGATGGAGTTCAGATAAATAAGAATTAAGACTCCAATATCCCCAATTATGAATTATAAATTAATTATTCAACTATTCCAATTATTATGTCTACTGAATTGTTAACAGGAATTCTCAAATGCCAAAAGCCCTTTCTCAAGTGATCTTTTGCCTTCTATTTAATCCAAGTTAATTTTGCTATATCCCTATGCAAAACAATTGAATTAAACTCACTACAATCCCAATTCCTTATGTGTTACATGCGGCAAATAGAAATTCTCATTCTATTCACAAACCTAATTATTCACTGTGTAAATAACTAAGTCACATGTCACCATGCCCAGTTCTAACCCTAGAATTCCTTTCCCAATTCCTTCTAGAGTAGCAAGGTAATTACTGATTAGATAATTAATCAATAAGCATAAGACAAGATAAACAACTCACTTTGACACAAATAATTAGAATAAATCGAATAACTAATTAATAGCCATAAAAGGTTCAATTGGAATCTTAATAAAAGAATTAGTTCATAATTAATGAATTAAAACCAAGAATCCACAATTGAATAGACATTAAAAGATAAAAGTATGATAAGAGAAGAGAATAGAATCTGTTGTCAGCAAATCTAATGCTCCCCTCTTACTTATGCTCTTGCTCTTGATCTTCAGTGTTCTTCAATTTGCTTCAATCTCTAATGGATAATTAAGAACTAGGGTTTAGATTCTAATTTAATGGAGTGTTTAATCTAGTCTAATCTATGTATTCTCCATTTATTTTATGCCTTACATCATGTATTTATAGGTTACAAGTCCAATTTTTAGCTTAGGAACAAACCCAATCCATTTTGGAGTCAAAAATGTGTCAAAATTCGCTCAAAAACGTGTTGTGCCATCACTAAGCCCTTCCCAGTACTTCAAATATTGGCTTCGACCTTCAAACATCGCTCCCAAATTTCCCTATACCGGGCATAAGTCTATTTTAGGCGCCTTATTTGAAAGTAGTATGCACACAAGCCAATCATGTTTGATGATAAAGCATATACTTTGTAATAATCTTATTCATTTATTAATAAAAGTATTAATTTATTAAAGGCTTTTAATTATCTACATGATGCTGTTTTATAATATGTGATAAACCCATAGTTTTAAACAATGCTTTTAGAATAATGATGATGATCATTCTAATGAGATCTAAATTCTTAGAAAGCTTAAAACTAAAATAGTTCCCAATCATTGGATTACTAAATTGGGGATTAGTGAATCCGGATAGATTGGTACATACGTTGCTTGCTCATTGGATGAGGATGATTGATCTCATGATCATTTGTGTGGAGACACTAAAGCAAGTATGTAGGTGCTTATTAGAGAATAAGTTCACTGAACGTGGCTCGCTAAGGAATACCTAATGGAGTTTTACTTGCTGCTCGTCAATAGGAATTTCTGTAGTGATAGTAAGACAAGTGATCCTTGGACTTGAGATCATCATAGTATCTTGTGTATGATGAGTTATACTTTGACTTATTCCTTAAGACCCTTAGGGTATATCAAAGGGTATGCTTGGGTATAATAAGTCATATATGGAGATAATGTATGATCAATAAAGAATCTACCGCTTCAAGTAAAAGAAGAGAAATGTCCTATGTGATTCGATAAATGACAACCCAAAGAGTCCTTGGTTAAGGCGTAATGAAATTTGAAAGGAGTTTCTAATTTGCATTATTGGAGTTGTGCATTTAAGGATCGAAATACATATAATTAAATAAAATAAGACTTCGACAAAGAATTCCATGCCCTTATATTTAATTGGGACATCAGATGGTGGAAGGATTGAATTTATACGGTAACTATTTACTCAAAGGTTCTTTAATGATTAATGTTGAAATCTATATTATCCGGAAAGTCGTTGATCGCTAGAGGCTTATATCCTCATTGTAGAATAAATATTATTTATTTAAATAAATTAATTGTTTAATTTATTTATTTAAATAAGATTAGAATTGTTCTAATTGATTTATTCACATAGGCTTAATATGGAGAACCTAAAGGGTCACACCATAAAAGGAATAATAATTATTTAACAAGTTAATGGCATAATCATAATAATATGTTATGTATATTTAATTTAATCTATGGTGATAGAATAAATTAAATAGCTTAATATTTATTATTTAATATTTTAGAAATATTAAATATAAATTAATAAGAGGAGTCTTATTAATATTATTACAATTATTATTATTTTAATTTCTAAAAGAGTTTAGGAATTAATTTAATATAAGTACTCTCATTTATTCCTAATTGGATTAGGAAAGAAATTAGTTAAAAGAGTTTAATTAATTATCCCTAATAAGATTAGGGAGCTTAATTAATTAAAAGAATTTAATTAATTAAATAAATCCCAATTCCTTAATTGTTAAGGTGGGTTACCCACATCTATAAATAAGAGGAGTCTTATTATGGGTGATGTGGTTGTTGACTTTTTCAACATACGACATAATTCCAATTTGTTGGAGAGTACGCCCTTTCTATAGAGATAGAAAACTAGGGTTGAGCCAATACCCCTTCTTCTTGAATCTTTATTTTTCCTTGGTGGATCACTTCTAGAGGCCAAACATATGGGTGGCTAACGTTGATCAAAGGAAGGAACCAAACCCGGTGGATTCAAGTTGAACGCGAAAGGATTTGGAGGTGAACTTGTACCTGAGGAAGCTCGATCTTCAAGGGTATGATTTTATTCTTTATCTTTTCGTTTAATTAATAATTATGCATAAAGTGTGATCCGGGTATATGGTTTGTAAATTTTTTTAAAACTCTGATTTTACACGTTTCCGCACTTTTTATGCAATTTGATTGCGCGCATGAATATTACAAACCTAACAGTGGCATCAGAGCCAAACCTTTATGCAAATTATTAATTATTTTAATTTAATATCTATATTGATATGTGTTTAGAACAATTTAATTGGGCATAATTTTGTTGTATAAAAAAAAAAAAAAAACCGTTAACATTTTATTATGTTATTCACTTAATCTGAAACAGATTTGATTCTGCAAATTCACCGGATATTCAAGAGAAAAGGATTGTCATGATTTGGTTTTATATATATATATATATATATATATATATATATAATAACGTGGCCCAAGTGGAATTTCAATGATCTGTTCGGTTTTTTCAATGGACATGAAGTCACGGATTATGAAGAAAAGTATATATATTATTTTCGGTATGTACATATAAAAACAAAAACCATATATGATTTAAAATAAAGGACTTGCACGGAAGTCAAAAGCTGCAGGTATGATTCTTGATTTGTGATATAATATATATAATATTTATACTAACCGCATAGATTTACTTGGATATTATATATATATTATACGGTTAATAATATATATATATATATATATATATATATATATATATTAATTATTTTATAATTAAAATAAAAGTTTATTTTAATTTAAAATAAAAGTTTATTTAATATTAAAATAAAAGGTTTATTTTAATTTTAAAATTAGATTTCATGCTAACTAACTAGAGTTGGAATTGGATTCCATGATAACTAATTTGAGTTGAAATTGTATTCCATCTTTCCTTAAATAAAGGAGTTTATTTAGATATGAAATTAGATTTCATATTATTCAAAATAAAAGAGTTTATTTGTGAATAGGAAAGAAAATCCGTGTTTCCTTAAATAAAGGAGTTTATTTAAATATGAAATAAGATTTCATATTATTCAAAAATAAAGGAGTTTATTTGTGAATAGGAAAGAAAATCAATGATTCCATAAATAAAGGAGTTTATTTTTTTTACAATTTTAATTGGATTCCATAATTAATTAAAAAAAAGAGTTTATTTTAATTAAAGATTTTTACTTGGAATTGGATTCCATAATTAATTAAAATAAAGGAGTTTATTTTGATTAAAGATTTTGATTAAAATAAAATAGTTTGTTTTATTCAAAATTGGATAAATTAAAATAAAATAGTTTTATTTTGATTTAAATTTGGATTAAAATAAAATAAAGCGAGTTTATTTTGATTCAAAAATAGATTTTATACTAACTAAATTTGCCCATTAAATGATATCAATATATATATTAAATGTTTATTATTCATAAGATGAATGTTATTTATCGATGATATATGGTGATGTGTATGATAATAAATGGGATTGATTATGGACTATCGACCAATGCGATTGGATTTTATTTTAGTTGGATGCATGAATGTATGGGTTTTATTAAATGGGGTCTCACAGACTGCCTTCTCTAATTTTTCTTAATGTAAATTCTATTCCCTCCTATGTACTTCCCTCGATCACGATCAAGGTTTCTATTTATTTTAAATAGTTTTGTAATAGGAATAGTTAGAATTAATTTTGAAAAATTGGAGATCAAGGAGCAAGGAGCGCTTGAAGACCCATTTGTAATGGAGCCCCAGTTTAAATGTAATAGTTATATTTAAATATTATTTCTTGCACCCTGGGGGAGTTTGAATTTTGGTTCACTTGATGGCTCTAGTGAACCAAACTAGAATAAAAGTCCATAATCAATCCGGGTAGAATATAGTATTCTATATGTGCATGCTTATACTATATATATATATATATATTATATATTATGCAAACATGCTTCAGCATGTTCATTAATACGACGCGTATTTTATATATATATATGTATGCATGCCGCTTAAACAAGATGAGACAAATTAATAACAAACCCTCAATTTTTATATTAAGTCCTAAGCGCTCAAAGATATTTGGAATATCGAACGCCGCTTTCTAGCATGATAAAATTAATAGAGTATTAAATATTTAATATGAGTTTGTTGTGTCACCACAAGGCAAGTATTAAGTATTTAAGATGTTAATTTATCACATTTGATGCTTATAAAGAAAATTGAACAATATTGTTTTGTTGTGTCACCACAAGGATGATATTTTTCTTTTTGAATATATGGAGAGCTAGGTCGGACTTAACTTGGATAATTTTGATTCTGGATGTGCCACCACTTGATCAAAATAATCTAAGAGGCAAAATACAAGGAGTTGATAGTTGATGTAATTGACAAAAGTTGTCTACCTATTTATTTATATATAGTTTGTTGTGTCACCACAAGGCTATATACATTTGAAATGGGATCCTTATTCTCACTAGCAAATCTTTAATTAGATTTTATTTAACTATATAAGTGAGGGTAATATAGTTTGAAGAAAATAGTGGGAGATACCAATTTAAAACAAGACCTAATTTATTTTGGTAATTAATAAAAGAATGTATGTTAAAATGTTGTTAATTACAAATTCATTTACGTAATTTTACAATGTCTAAATTACTATCATCGCTAAACATATTAGATGTTATTTAACTAAACCGTATTAAACGGATTGGTTAAGGAATTTGAGAATAGTTCTCATAGTGAAAAACTATCTTATGTCCTTAATACGCCTATCCTCGCAATGGTTGCGCATAATGCCTCCGAGGAAGAGATTTCTACTTTTAGAAAGTGGCAAGATGATGCACAACAGTGGCTCAATGCATCATGCTCGCATCCATGAGTAACGAGCTTCCGCCACAAGATGAAACTATGGATGCTCCTACTATATTCCCGCACATCAAGTAGTTGATGGTGAGGAAAGTAGGACCGATAGATATCGAGATATCTAAGGAGCTCTTCCGATCTAGAATGGCCAATGGCACTATAGTATGCATAAAAAGTTCTTAACATAATCAATTTGATTGATCAATTAGGACAACCGGTTTTGTCATGGATGGAGAGTTGAGCCAAGATTTGATCTTGCACTCACTCCGGACTCTTCTTTCACAATTGTTGTGAATTTTCATATAAACAAGCTAGATATCACCGTTGATTTGCTTAACATGTTGAAAAATGATGAGAGTCACTTTCCAACCAAGAAAGACCATGTCTTATCGGTAGGGGCCAAAGGATCTTCTCAAAAGAAGAACGATTCAAAGAAAGTATATAGAAAGGCAAAACAAAGGATAATAAGAACAAAATCGATACGGATAGCAAAGGAGTTTGCTTCCACTACAATAAGTCAGGACATCGGAAAAGAAATCATGAGAAACATCTTGCAGAGAGGCTAACCAAAGAAGCTTAGTGAAGTTTCTACATAATACGCTTTTTGTTCATGATTGAAATAAATTTTTCTTTAAGTCAAGGTTCTACTTGGGTATTGGATACCGACTTTGGTTATCATAAATATAGATTTATGAAGGGACCAAGTAGAAGTAGAAAGCTAAACAAATATAAGTAATCCTATGTGCGGGAAATGTAGCAAAGGTTGCCATATTAGCCATAGAAACTTATAGTTTAGCAATGCCTACGGGCAAATCTATTAAGTCAATAAGTTGTTATCAGTATTCCAGTTCTTATTAAAATATTATTTCCATTTTATTGTTGGACAATGAAATCTTTGGTATTATAATTAAGAACAATTGTTGTTCTATTTATAATAATAATGTTTTGTATAGAACTGAAATATTACTTAATGGATTTTGTATACTGATTTACGTGAAAAATATATTTTGCAAATTGAACAAACTAGTATAAGAAAAGGAGATGATCATTCAAAGAGTTGAATGTGTGTATTTGTCGAATACAAGTGTGAATTATTTGAAAGGTTCAAAGAATTCAAAAGTGAAACAAATTGGCAAAGTATTAAGATTCTTTGATTAGATCAAGGAATAAATACTTGTGCAATAAGTTTCTAGATCATCTCAAATGGTTTTCTCATAATGGACACCTCATGATACGTAATAATTGATTGATGTATCCGAAAGGAAAAATCATACGTTGTTGAACATGGTACGGTCCAAAATGATTTTATCGACATTCCAAAGATCCTTCGGGTAATGTCCTAGAAATGGTTTCATATTCACGAAAAGGTAACCTCAAAATCCATTTCAAGACTCCATAAAAGTTATGGACAGAAGGATTTCTAATCTTAAGTATGTTAAGATGAGGGTTGTCCAACTTATATGAAAAGGTTTCAAAGGATAAGCTTGGGACAAGATTTGACATGTCTGATTTGTGGGACATCCTAAAGTAAGTTTAGGGTATATGTTCTATAATTCTACTTAGCAAAAGGTGTTTGTTATGAAACACGCGCTTCTAAGATAAAGGTGTTTATCATTAAAAGGGGCTAGTGGGAGGATAATAGATCTTGAAGAGTTCAAGAACCACAAAATACTATAAGTCAAATAAGAGGAACTCGTAGATGTAACCTATTGTACCATGAGGCCAACCGAATCAAAACTGGAATAGTAGTGAAGATACCTAGGAGGTATGGATTCATCATAGATGATGATTGTGACGCCTCAAAATTAGGTATACGCCACCCATCTTGGGTCGCCACTTACATGGTACATAAATTCAAATACAACTTACTAATATAATGTGTGGTACAATACGATATAAACCGTGAGTTTGAATACAAATATTGTCTACTAGATATTATACAAACTCAAAAGGAGTCCTCATTACAACTATTATCACACTATTTCACGTAATAGTGAGGACTACTAATGCTATCCTCTCGACCATTACTCCGCTCCCGACTCGTCCAAGCCTATGTTCTCATTTCAAGAGAATAATGAAAGAAAGGGTGAGCTCAACTAGCCCAAGAAGAAATATTATGACTAAGATAATGCGTAATAAATTATCATTAGCCTTCAACAATGTTAAACCGATAAAATACAATAGACAACCGCTTTAATGCAATGAATATGCAATCCATTAAAAGAGTCAAGTAGAGAATAAAATCTACTATCTTTTAGGTTTTAAAAGGTTTTTATTAATTTTTATCACGAGACTCAAATTTTAATAAATAAACCACCACATCTAATCATCCCCGCACTACTGGCCAAGGATTTTCATCAAGTTATCAATGGTCATGACTATACCGAATCACCCCCGGTCATAATCATACCAAAAACTATCCATCACCGCATTATGTGCCACCGAGGACTTTTTGTCACATCATTTATATCAAGTCATGATTATACCGAATGATCCTCGGTCATAATCATACTAAGTTCATCTATGCACGTAAGCCAAAGATAACATAATATAACATGAGGATGATGACAATGACATAATAATTCAATAAAACAAGTTCAAGAATTATTTAATCCATGAATTATTAACGCCCAAATTGTCAACATGACATCTTTCAGAGAGTAAAATTCAAGAATGATCAAGAATATTTCCATGAAAAGATATCGATGAAACGCAAATATCAAGGATATTCTACTAATTTCATGGAGTATAGAAGTCAAAGTTTTAACCAACTGGGTATAATAAAGAATGGAATAACAAAAGAAATCACCATGCATGCAGATTGCAGATGACATGACAAAAGTTATTCCAATGTAATAATAATAACTAAACAGTCGTGAAATTCACACCGGCTGTGATGTTCCAATGTAATAATAAAGATGGAACCAGATCCGTAAAAAACACATGATAGGATATTCCAATGTAACGATAAAGACGGAACCAGTCCGTGTAAAACACATGCATGTGATGTTCCAATGAATAATAAAATTTAACCTGTGTCCTGTAAAACACACATGCATGTGATGTTCCAATGTAATAATAGAAGAATGTCACCAAGTATAGGTAAATCACAGATACAAAAGTTATTCCAATGTAATAATAAGCAATGGAATAACATAAGGATTTCACCAAGTATAGGTATGCCGCTGTGATACAAAGTTATGTATAGGTATGCCACTTTTACAAAGTTATTCCAATGTAATAATAGTGAATGGAATAATGTAAGTTCTCTTCAAGAAGAAAGAATAACACCCCTCACCGTAAAAGAACTGAATATAGAAGTAGTGAAGTAAAGTAGTAATACTCTTCTTCTTTCTATAATTTTCTCTATAGCTTCTCTCTATAATTTCTCTCTGTAGTTTCAATGAATTCGTAAGAAAATAATGAAGGAATGAGCTTCTATTTATAGGAAAATGAAATGCATAAGAATTAATCCATGAATCATCCCAGATTGATTTACTTTAATCGATTTTATCCATATTTAAAGCAAAATCTTTTAAATAAAATATAATATATTCTATTTATATAAAAACATTTTACTATGCAAACACTATGCAACACTATGCAAAACACTATGCAAAACACTATGCAACACTATGCATAATAAAATATAATATATTCTATTTATGTAATAACTTTAATAAAGTATTCTTTTTTATATAAAGATGTTTCGCTTTTATTACGTTAATAATACTTAATAAAACAAAACGTCATTATCGCTATAATAATTCATATTATTAATCGACAATAATGGAATCAAACCGAGTGACTTCTCACATAAGTATCAATAATCAATACCGTGTGCTACTACGCAACCCACACGACATCGCATTTTTTTACTACCGAAAGTAGTTCAACAAGAACTACCAGTAAAACTTCCGCCGTTATTTCAATAAAATATTTTTGTCGCTTTTTCAATCCGAATAATAATTTCGCTAGGGTCCACCAATGATTGAGCTGTTGTATTAATATTCCCTCGCTAAACCGAATATTCCCCACCAATCGAATATAATATAACCACTTGCATACTTTGCAAAATTTATAAATACTACCCACAACTATAATATTATCTCAAATTCACACTATAATATTAAAAATTATTTCGACTAAATTTAAATCTTTATCGATAAAATATGGGGTCTCACAATCTCCCTCCTTATGGAATTTTCACTTCTAAATTAGGGTACGACTGGTATGATAAAGAGGTGAGGATACCTTGAATACCTTTTATCGTTGAAAACATTAAATTCATCTTTGCAATCCTACCAAAGATATTCATTTAACAATTCATCTTTGCACTATGTGCCAAAGATATTTATTAACAATTCATCTTTGCACTACAGCCAAAGATATATAAATCAGAAACCAATAATATCGAGACTCAATTTTTAATAGTATCACAACCATGAATTATCCATGCACCATCGCTAAGGATATTCGTGTTTTCAATTACGGCCATGATTATACCGAATAATCCGTGGTCATAATCATACCAAGTCTATCAATGCACTACTACCAAAGATGACTTTTTACCACATCCATGAATTAATATTTCATCGCCGAGACTCAAATTTCAATAATTAATCCATATCATCGAATCATCCCCGCACTACGTGCCAAGGATATTCATTAAGATCACGACCATTAATTATCCATGCACTACTACGCAAAGATAATCGTGTATTCATTAAGATATCACACAAATTACGACCACAAATTATCCATGCACTACTACCAAAGATAATCGTATTCATTAAGTATCACGACCACAAATTATCCATGCACTACGGCCAAAGATAATTGTGTATTCATTAAGATCACGACCACAAATTATACTACCACAAAGATTATCCGTGTATTCATTAGTATCACGCACCACCATAAATTATCCATGCACTAAGAAAGATAATTGTGTTTTCAATTACTAATTATGATTATACCGAATGATCCTCGGTCATAATCATACCAAGTCCATCTATGCACGTAAGCCATGTAGATGACTTTGAACACATCCATGAATTAATATTTCATTCACGAGACTCATTTCAATAATTAATCCACATCATCGAATCATCCCCGCACTACGTGCCAAGGATATTCATTAGTATCAATGCACCACAAATTATCCATGCACTACTACCAAAGATAATTGTGTTTTCAATTACGTTATGATTATACCAATAACCGTGGTCATAATCATACCAAGTCCATCTATGCACTACAAAGCCATGTATTTGACTTTCAACATAATATAAACATGAGGATAATGATATAAAGAATCAATCAAATGAGATAAAGGATAAATATTAAACATTTATAATATAATTTATCCAGATTCAAGAATATCCCCATGTTATCAATCACTTAATAATCTCATAATCTAATAACATTAATATTATAATAATATTTTAATCACTTCTTAAATTTATAAACAATTTATCTCAATTGTTTACGCTTTTACCATATAATGCATTTAATCATTCAAAATGCCATACTCATAAAAATATCATCACCAATTATCAAATCCTCATCAAAAAAATATGCATATACTCTATATAGGATTCTCTAGCCATAAAATCTTATTTTCAACTTTGTTACTTCACATAACATATTTAACTCATATGTTCAGAATTAAACTATTTTCATGAAAAATACCAAATCAGTCCCAAAAATATTTCTTTTCTGGGATTTAGCATAATATAGTCCCATAATGAAAATATATTTTTTCGAAATTTTTAAAATTCATTTACTATTTTTCAAAAATCAATTTCTAATTAATTCCTTAAGAAATTAGCTACCTCAAGGTTAACTCCAAAATTCCCAAATCTTGGCAGGACCTTACACATGTTAACGTGAGCTTCCAGTTTTAATTTTCATGGTCATCTGAGTTATAGAACTCAGGTTTATAGCGCTTTTTCATCGGAAAAACCTAAATATTGAAATAGTCATAACTTGCTCATTTTAAGTCGAATGAGCTCATTTTTGGACAGGAGGTACTTTATACCATATACTTTCATGTCCCAAAAGGCCAGAATTTTTCTCATAATTTAAGTGGCCAAAACAGTCCCTTAAAGTTTCTGGGCAGTAGCTTTTTCGAAATTTACAGCTTTGGCCTCATTTGCTAAAATCAGTCCACACAAAAATCTACAACACCTTTTCCAGTAATTCCACTTGGATTAGTTAGGTAACTCATAGATCTAACTCTAGAACTTGACCACATTCAAAAATTCAAAATATAATAGGAGATATGGTCAATTGAATTTTATGTTACGTTTTTCACCAAAATCTGATTTTCAACTCATTGTGATTTCTAAGAAACTTTCATGTTTTCACATAATAACCAACATAACTCATCATAAAACTTACTAATACCTCATATACCCATGATTTTCATTAGTCCTATGCTTTTATTATGACTTTCATCATAAACCACGAAACCTGCTCATTTTAGTTGAAGAAATATTTGAGGGTTTAAGAAATGAGTTTTTGATCGGGGTCAATACAAAATTCAATTTCACGCCTAGGGTAGGCTAGAAATCTTCAAGAATACGTCAAGAAATTTATTAATGATAGAAATATCATTCAAAAATCATATTCTCATCCAAGACTTGGATAGTACGTCACATTGATACCAACTGTGACTTCTATCCCTTAACCTAGATAGCAGACCTCACAATGATACCTATAAACTTGCCATCTTCATTCACGACGTCGCCATGTAAAGTCCGGCTTTTTGCATTCCACACAAGGAAGTCAACAACGAAAGGTTCGGGGCTCTTTACTTATGGCTTGATATGACAATGATTAACTTTTAGATTTGGTTACTTTGAATTGCGTAATAACAGGTTGTTATAAATATAAAAGCTAACAACCTTATTTAAAAGCATGATGAGTAGCTAACCAATCGATTCAAAATCACATCAAAGGCAAATATTTTCAAAAAGATAAGATCGACAATGTGTAACGTGAAAATGTTTATTTGAATTAAACAAGATTAAAAAAATAGAAGCGAGAACGAAGGCTCCTACTAACGAAGTTTCAACCAATAAGTCAAAGTTTAACTTCTTCTGAGTCAAATTCAAACGTTGAATGCAACTAGGTGAAATAAAAGAGTGGGTAGAATCGGTATCTAACACGGTATAGACTTCGCAAGAGCTTACGATTAACTTACCCGTGATAATTTTATTCGTGTTCCTCGTCACGAGAAAAAAAACGCTCTCTCTTAAACTACGGCTTTGGTTTGTCCGGGATGACCTTTGGTGCCTCCATCCTAGTTGAATTTGTCTTCGTAAACGACAAAATCGAGCTAAGTGACCTTCTCTTCCACAATTATAACATGCTTTTTGACGACATGGCGCAATCCCGGATCGATGTGTCCCTCTCTCCGATTTGAAGCATACGACCGGTGGTCGTTCTTCTTCCTTTGAAACGGTGTTTGGTCGACGTCTTTCCATCATTGTTGAATCTCCTTTTCTTGAAATGTCCATTCTTATTATTTTGGCCCCGATTACCACCAAGTGGTTACCATATCCGCCCGTTGATTTCTCCACGCTTGTTGTCACCGCTCAATGACTACTCTCTGGTATTATAATTTTGCTTACCGCTCTTTTTAGTCAACGTTGACTCGTTATCGCGCTTCCACTAATCGAGCCCTATTTACAACATCCGAATAAAAACACGCTTTATGAGAAATAAGATGTCGACGATCTCCGCTTCAAACCTCTTAAAACATTCGCGCCATCTCTCTTCATTATCCACCAAGTGGGACGAATCGTGATAACTCCGCAAATTTTGCCTCGTATTGCGATTACGGCCATATTGTTTTGTTCCAACTTGATAAACTCCACCTCCTTCATGTGGCTAATACTTTCGTGAAAGTATTTGTCGTTGAATGTACCCTCTGGAACTTCTCCCAAGATATCTTCAAGACAAGAAAGTTGAGTACGTTTTACCGATTCTCACCAAGAATCGCTTCTCCGCAAGAACATAAAAGCTATGCAAAGGAAACCTTTGCTCTCTGAGCATCCCAAGACATCAAATATCTTGGTAATCTGCTTTATCCATGCTTCCGCCAAGTGGTTTTGGCTCTCCCTTAAACTCCGGTGGTCCCAACTCCTTGAATTGTTTAGCGGTGACCGCCGAGAGTTTTCCGTGTTTCCACCCACGTTTTGAACAGAGTCGTTTTCACCGATGTTGCATGAATTCTAAAACCTTTAAACGCACTGTCGTTAGTCAATCGATCAATGTTGTTATTTACAGGAGGATTATCGCCATCCCGTTGTACATTGTCCCGATTATCGATCCGTGGAGAATCGGTCTACTCGTGGCTCCATTGCTATTCTCAACATTCTCGGATGCCATTTTCAAACATCGCCATAAAATAAGGGTTAATTAACATATCACATATTATCCCTATACTCGACCCACCAATTAAATACCAAATAAATTTAGGTAGGTCATACTAGCGAAGGAATTTCTGCCTCTCCCTCCTAGTACTATTCTCACATCTTAGCTGTGGATCATATCCCTAAGCTCGATACCACCCGTGACGCCCCAAAATTAGGTATACGCCACCCATCTTGGGTCGCCACTTACATGGTACATAAATTCAAATACAACTTACTAATATAACTGCGTGGTACAATACGATATAAATCGTGAGTTTGAATACAAATATTGTCTACTAGATATTATACAAACTCAAAAGGAGTCCTCATTACAACTATTATCACACTATTTCACGTAATAGTGAGGACTACTAATGCTATCCTCTCGGACCATTACTCCGCTCCCCCGACTCGTCTCAAACTATGTTCTCATTTTTCAAGAGAACAAAGGAAAGAAAGGGTGAGCTCAACTAGCCCAAAGAAGAAATATTATGACTAAGATAATGCGAATAAATTATCATTAGCCTTCAACAATGTTGTTAAACCGATAAAATACAATAGACAAACCGGTTTAATCAGCAATGAATATGCAATCCATTAAAAGAGTCAAGTAGAGAATAAAATCTACTATCTTTTAGGTTTTAAAAGGTTTTATTAATTTTTATCGCCGAGACTCAAATTTTAATAAATAAACCACCACATCTAATCATCCCCGCACTACTGGCCAAGGATTTTCATCAAGTTATCAATGGTCATGACTATACCGAATCACCCCGGTCATAATCATACCAAAAACTATCCATCATCGCATTACATGTGCCACCGAGGACTTTTGTCACATCATTTATATCAAGTCATGATTATACCGAATGATCCTCGGTCATAATCATACTAAGTTCATCTATGCACGTAAGCCAAAGATAACATAATATAACATGAGGATGATGACAATGACATAATAATTCAATAAAACAAGTTCAAGAATTATTTAATCCATGAATTATTAACGCCCAAATTGTCAACATGATATTGTTTAGAGAGTAAAATTCAAGAATGATCAAGAATATTTCCATGAAAAGATATCGATGAAACGCAAATATCAAGGATATTCTACTAATTTCATGGAGTATAGAAGTCAAAGTTTTAACCAACCGGGTATAATAAAGAATGGAATAACAAAAGAAATCACCATGCATGCAGATTCAGATAGACAAAAGTTATTCCAATGTAATAATAATAACGGAACTGTGTCGTGAAATTCACACCGATGTGATGTTCCAATGTAATAATAAAGATGGAACCAGATCCGTGTAAAACACAGATAGGATATTCCAACAGAATGATAAAGACGGAACCAGTCCTGTAAAACACATGCATGTGATGTTCCAACAGAATAATAAAAAGCGGAACTGTGTCAGTCCTGTAAAACACATGCATGTGATGTTCCAAATGTAATAATAGAAGAATGTCACCAAGTATAGGGTAAATCACGTGATACAAAGTTATTCCAATGTAATAATAAGCAATGGAATAACATAAGGATTTCACCAAGTATAGGTATGCATGACAGACACAAAGTTATGTATAGGTATGCCACTTTTACAAAAGTTATTCCAATGTAATAATAGTGAATGGAATAATGTAAGTTCTCTTCAAGAAGAAAGAATAACACCCCTTACCGTAAAAGAACCTGAATATAGAAGTAGTGAAGTAGGTAATACTCTTCTTCTTTCTATAATTTTCTCTCTATAGCTTCTCTCTATAATTTCTCTCTAGTAGTTTCAATGAATTCTAAGAAAATAATGAAGGAATGAGCTTCTATTTATAGAAAATGAAATGCATAAGAATTAATCCATGAAACTGGTCCATTGATTTATTTTAATCTGACGGTCCATATTTAAAGCAAAATCTTTTAAATAAAATATAATATATTCTATTTATATAAAAACATTTTACTATGCAAAAACAAACACTATGCAAAAAACACTATGCAAAACACTATGCAACACTATGCATAATAAAATATAATATATTCTATTTATGTAATAACTTTAATAAAGTATTACATTTTATATATAAAGATGTTTCGCTTTTATTACGTTAATAATATGAATAAAACAAAACGTCATTATCGCTTATAATAATTCATATTATTAATCGACAATAATGGAATCAAACCTGAGTGACTTCTCACATAAGTATCAATAATCAATACCGTGTGCTACTATGCAACCACACGACATCGTACTTTTACTTTCGAAAGTAGTTCAACAAGAAACCTACTAGTAAAACTTCCGCCGTTATTTCAATAAAATATTTTTGTCGCTTTCTTCAAATGACAATAATTACATTGTAGGGTCCACCAATGATTGAGCCGTTGTATTTAATATTTCCTCGCTAAACCGAATATTCCCCACCAATCGAATATAATATAACCACTTGCATACTTTGCAAAATTTATAAATACTACCCACAACTATAATATTATCTCAAATTCACACTATAATATTAAAAATTATTTCGACTAAATTTAAATCTTTATTGATAAAATATGGGGTCTCACAATGATGATGAGGTACGCATCATAGATGATGATGATCCAGTTACATACGATGAGGTAAGAGTTCTAGTGTGTACAAAAGGGTCAGTGGGAGCATCGTGACATTCCTAGTACTATATGTTGATATATTACGGATAAGGAATGACATACCAATGCTACAATCAGTAATGATAAAGTTGTCTAAACATTCCTCCATGAATGGTTTGGGAAGAGTATCTTAATTGGGGATAACATCTATATAGATAGATACAAGAGGATGCTCGACTTAACCCAAGGAACGATATTCATTTGATGCTAAAGTCGTTTAGCATGGCAAACTCAAGAGATCTCTCGTCGATGAGCTATGGAGTGTATCTCTCTTAATAGTCCCCACGGACTCCTGAAAAGAGAGGTCGCATGAGTGACAATCATGAATGCAATGAAATGTACAAGACCTGATGTTGATCAGTCATATTATAGAGAAGTTCACTATGAGTCGCTGAAAAACATCTTAAAGTGCTTAACCTGGCACTAAGGATGTGATCATATTCATGGTGGGTCTTAATTAAAACTAGAGGCTTTCTGGACTCAGTTTTTAGGCATGATCAAGACGACAGAAAAATCCACTTTAAGGTAGAGGGTTACCTTGAGCAGGTGGTGCGTTGAATTGGAAAGGTTCCAAAAAGCAAAGAGTTCTTTGGTTTAGTGATAAAGACAAAGTATATAGCTATAAATGAAGTCGCAAGTTGATTGTTTGGATTAAAAGTTCATTCTGAGAACTAGGAATAGTTCCTAAGTCTCATCTTGGATCTAAACATGTGTTGTGGAACTTTCATTTGATTATTAGAATCATTGAAAGATGGGAAATCACTATAGAGATAGTAGACTCTCATGAACAACATTACATATCCATTAACTAAAGCTTATCCAACAAACAGGATAATCGTCACTTAGAGAAAGAAGAGTATGAGATACCATGACGATTGGCTTTAGTGCAAGTGGGAGATTGAAAGTAGTATGCACACAAGCCAATCATGTTTGATGATAAAGCATATACTTTGTAACAATCTTATTCATTTATTAATAAAAGTATTAATTTATTAAAGGCTTTTAATTATCTACATGATGCTGTTTTATAATATGTGATAAACCCATAGTTTTAAACAATGCTTTTAGAATAATGATGATGATCATTCTAATGAGATCTAAATTCTTAGAAAGCTTAAAACTAAAATAGTTCCCAATCATTGGATTACTAAATTGGGGATTAGTGAATCCAGGATAGATTGGTACATACGTTCTTGCTTTCATTGGATGAGGATGATTGATCTCATGATCATTTGTGTGGAGACACTAAAGCAAGTATGTAGGTGCTTATTAGAGAATAAGTTCATCGAACGTGGCTCGCTAAGGAATACCTAATGGAGTTTTACTTTTCGTCAATAGGAATTCTGTAGTGATAGTAGTACAAGTGATCCTTGGACTTGAGATCATCATAGTATATTGTGTATGATGAGTTATACTTTGACTTATTCCTTAAGACCCTTAGGGTATATCAAAGGGTATGCTTGGGTATAATAAGTTGTACATGGAGATAATGTATGATCAATAAAGAATCTACCGCTTCTATTAAAAGAAGAGAAATGTCCTATGTGATTCGATAAATGACAACCCAAAGAGTCCTTGACTAAGCGCGTAATGAAATTTGAAAGGAGTTTCTAATTTGCATTATTTGGAGTTGTGCATTTAAGGATCGAAATACATATAATTAAATAAAATAAGACTTGACAAGAATTCCATGTCTTATATTTAATTGGGACATGTATGGTGGAAGGATTGAATCATCACAGTAACTATTTACTCAAAGGTTCTTTAATGATTAATGTTGAAATCTATATTATCTGGAAAAGTCGTTGATCGCTAGGGAGGCTTATCCCTATTGTAGAATAAATATTATTTATTTAAATAAATTAATTGTTTAATTTATTTATTTAAATAAGATTAGAATTATTCTAATTGATTTATTCACAGTAGGTTTAATATGGAGAACCTAAAGGGTCACACCATAAAAGGAATAATAATTATTTAACAAGTTAATGGCATAATCATAATAATATGTTATGTATATTTAATTTAATCTATGGTGATAGAATAAATTAAATAGCTTAATATTTATTATTTAATATTTTAGAAATATTAAATATAAATTAATAAGAGGAGTCTTATTAATATTATTACAATTATTATTATTTTAATTTCTAAAAGAGTTTAGGAATTAATTTAATATAAGTACTCTCATTTATTCCTAATTGGATTAGGAAAGAAATTAGTTAAAAGAGTTTAATTAATTATCCCTAATAAGATTAGGGAGCTTAATTAATTAAAAGAATTTAATTAATTAAATAAATCCCAATTCCTTAATTGTTAAGGTGGGTTACCCACATCTATAAATAAGAGGAGTCTTATTATGGGTGATGTGTTTGTTGACTTTTCAACATACGACATAATTCCAATTTGTTGAGAGTACGCCTTTCTATGAGATAGAAAACTAGGGTTGAGCCAATACCCCTTCTTCTTGAATCTTTATTTTTCCTTGGTGGATCACTTCAGAGGCCAAACATATGGGTGGCTAACGTTGATCAAAGGAAGGAACCAAACCCGGTGGATTCAAGTTGAACGCGAAAGGATTTTGGAGGTGAACTTGTACTGAGGAAGCTCGATCTTCAAGGGTATGATTTTATTCTTTATCTTTTCGTTTAATTAATAATTATGCATAAAGGGTGATCCGGGTATATGGTTTGTAAATTTTTTTTAAACTCTGATTTTACCCGTTTCCGCACTTTTTATGCAATTTGATTGCGCACATGAATATTACAAACCTAACACCGGCACTGGCACATGTTATGACATTTTCTACTCTAACATCCTTTGGGAAAATGGCCATAACGTCTTTGGCCGAACTCCGATTTCAATGATTCAAGATGATCCGGAAAGAGGAGAAGTAGATCTACAACTTTCATTCTTTAAGATTTTCGAAATATTGTATAGAGAAATACTCAAATTGGCTCTGAAGTGACTGCTATGTAAATGACAAGTCAAAAACGCGAATCTAGCCACCCCAAACGTCGATCCAAGAAACTTTTATCCCAATTCCTACAAAACAACATAAAACATGCTTGAATAGACACAAACACTTAAAAACTATTCTAAAAGACTTGAGAACAACAATAAATTAAGCTCAAAAGTATCCAATTCATGGGTATAAAACTCACTCATCAAATACCCCCAAACATAAACCGTTGCTTGTCCTCAAGCAAAAATACAAAAGAACTAAAAATAAACAAACTAACTCAACTACATGAATGCATATGCATGATCTACTTTCTAATATACCTACGAACCCAAAGAATAAATCAAGATGATATATAGCAGCAGCCTCAAAGATACCATTGATACTCAAAAATATATCCAATCAAGTCAAAATTCATAACTCTAACCAATTAGTCAATCCAAACTGTCATCACCCATATTTGTGTGTGTGTGCTCAAGTTAACCATTCTAACCAACCACAATTCAAGATAATCACATAACAAACTTCTTAAAAGAAAAATTTCAGTTCCAATTCAATTACTTTTGTGAACATGACAACTCCGGTTAAAACTAAGCAATTTCCAAGTCTTAAGGTAAATACAGGATTTATTTATACTTTTATTCAACCACAAGGGCATTTTTGCTCTTTCTCGTGTTTTATTCATTTTTATTTCTCATGGATGTGCAATGTCTTATTCCCTTAGGCTTTTCAATGCTACCTTAACGAGCTTTCGACCAACGACTCCCAAGCCATTAAGACCTTAGGGTGCTAGGTGTAAAGAAAATCCCATCGGGCTTACTTACTCAAGTAACAAAGGCCACAAAACTAGACAAGCATGTCATAGTGTTTATTCTTTTTTTTTCTTTCTTTCTGGATTTTTCTTCTCTTTTTTTTTCTTTTCATCATTCCTTTTTTTCTTTTTTTTTCTTTTTGTAATATATATATCCCATAGATTCCCCCAACTCAAGCTTTTACGTCATTCCAACCTTTACCGTCAGTTCACTAATTTCCTTAAATTTTAACAAAGATTTTCTCTCAGAAACAAATTATGAAACCCTTGAACCAAGTGGATTAAAACAGTTAAACATTAAGTGTTAACTAGTTACATAAATTTCAGACAGGCTCAAATTATCATCATGATTAAAATTAGAACTCATCATCAATTATCAACATTGTTCAAGTTAACATTTAATACCAATCTTATCATAGGCCGAGCTAAGACCACACCAACCGATCACACAGATTCATGCAAAAAAAATAAAAAATAAAAAAATAAAAAAATGTAATTATACTACATGAACACATACTATCGCAACACATATATGAATATGCAAATAACTACCATGTATTATATGCAACCTAAAAAAAACAATGCTAACATATAAAAAAATGAACTACTATGCAGATAACTAACTATATTCAATACGACACTAAAATGCCCCCAAACTTAAACTAGACATTATCCTCAATGGCTGAAATAGAAAAAATTAAAGCAGAGGACTTCCTTGAAAATATAGCAATCTTCCTCCTTGTCCGCTAAGTTTGGAGAATATGCTAGGCACATGGAATAAATTGGGCACCACACTTGAATTTGACTTGAATAACCTGTAAACCATGATAGAAACATATTTATTAAATTTTAAATAAATGCAAATTCAAAATTACTAATATAAAACTCAATAAAAACTAAAAATAAAAATTAAACTTGGGTTGCCTCCCAATAAGCGCTTGTTTTATAGTCTCAGCCTGACTTCTTCAATTCTCTATCCAATTCCCCTACGAAAATTGAGAAATCCTCCATCCATCATTAATAATGTCTCTTTTGGGAGGTTCCCATTAGCAAAAACCCTTGAATTGAAGTCACCTAGCATGCTCTTTGTAGATAGGTTCCCTATTAAGAACGTCCAACAACTAGGTGTTTTCTCCATTATGTCTATGATTAGATTGGGGCATTGAAGCTTAATAAAAATAATGGAATCTTCCTCTATCTTCTCCTTTTCATCCCACCATGACTCCATTAACCTGTATTTAGCTCTTACATCACCAAGAGCTTTCATTGACGACATGACTTCCAATTGGGCATGGTTTTGCAAAACTGCCCGGATTCTTGAACTTTGGTGGAGAAGGTACATGGGACACTATCAAAATTGGCTCATCTTCGTTGGTACTCAAAGTTAGATCTTTGCCGATCTCCTTTTGTTGGTCTCCAAGTCATTCCTCTCTTTCAACATCTATATCATTTGGCACATCCGATTGCAGATTTGGTTCGGGCTCATCATCAGTCTCGTCATCCATGTCATAGAGCCAAGTGTATTGAGGACAAATGTTCAAGGCATTGGTTAGTTGTTCTGTTTGGTTCGTAAAATTTTGACTCAATATCTCTTGATTAATCCTCCTCTCCTCACATGAAGCTATGAACTTGGACAAAGCTTCTTCCAAATTTGAATGTTCTTCCTGTTGTAGTGGAGGTGGACACGAGAAATCCGGTGGGTACGTTGGACTTGGAGCATAAAATTGATCTTGATGAGTATGGTTCCATGAAACACCTTGGCTTTTCACATTCAGCTCTACTTGATTCAATACTTTTTCTTGTTCCTCGTTCTTTTTTTTAGAAGCTCTATAAATTTCTCCAAGGTTTCTTCCAAACTTGATTTCCTCTTTGGTTGTTGTTGAGTCTGATTTTGGAATCCGGATGTGTTTTGTTGTCTCGGTGCTTGAGCTTGATTGTTACTCCATGAAAAATTCGGGTGATACCCCCAATCCTGATAATAGTTGTTAGGATAGACATAATTATTGGGGTAATCACCACCATACTGTACCGGCTCGAAACTGATGGCGCATTGATGACTCATATGATTTCCAGCACAATAATCACAAGTAACCGCCATACTTTGACAACGTTGTGCTTCAAAAGCGTCGACCATCTTTGAAAGTGTCTCAATTTGTGCTGATAATGCAGAAAATTGTTGCGTGGATGGTTAACTCCATGTTTCCATATTCTTAGCTATTGCGGACACCTGTGCTACCAATGCTGAAAGTGTCGTGAGTCCGTCAATCTCTGTTTCCATTGGCAGAGTCATTCTTGCCATCCTTCGACTCTGTTGGGCTGTGATAACCTCCAATGTCTTCGAAGTTGCCTCTATAGAAGATGTATTAAGTCCATCAATCCTTGTTTCCCTTAGTTGAGCCAAGAACGTGTATGGCCATTGATACTCAAACTCATCCATGGTACCTGAAATGAGAGAAATATAAAAAGGGAATTAAAAAAAATAAAAAAGTTTAAATTAAGACTAATTTGATTGAAATTAATATTGGTAAATAATTATTAAATTAAGTCCCCGGCAACGGCACCAAAAACTTGTTGATCGATTTCGCAATCAATAAATACGTGCAAGTATACACGGTCAACAAGTAATTAAGTGAAAGTAGAGTATCGTTCCCATGAGGAATTATTTAATAAAAAATACCAAATACTAACTCTTAACCAAATCAATTTTATTTAAAGAACCAATAATTGTGATTTCTAGATTTAAGAAAACTAAATTAAACAAAACAAAAAGATTATTCTAAAAGAAAGCAAATAAATAACTAAGAATTGATGGATGGAGTCCAGATAAATAAGAATTAAGACTCCAATATCCCCAATTATGAATTATAAATCAATTATTCAACTATTCCAATTATTATGTCTCTTGAATTGTTAATGTGAATTCTCAAATGCCAAAAGTCCTTTCTCAAGTGATCATTTTGCCTTATTTAATCCAAGTTAATTTTGCTATATCCCTATGCAAAATAATTGAATTAAACTCACTACAATCCCAATTCCTTATGTGTTACATGCGGCAAATAGATATTCTCATTCTATTCACAAACCTAATTATTCACTGTGCAAATAACTAAGTCACATGTCACCATGCCCAGTTCTAACCCTAGAATTCCTTTCCCAATTCCTTCTAGAGTAACAAGGTAATTACTGATCAAATAATTAATCAATAAGCATAAGGCAAGATAAACAACTCACTATGACACAAATAATTAGAATAAATCGAATAACTAATTAATAGCCATAAAAGGTTCAATTGGAATCTTAATAAAAGAACTAGTTCATAATTAATGAATTAAAACCAAGAATCCACAATTGAATAGACATTAAAAGATAAAAGTATGATAAGAGAAGAGAATAGAATCTGTTGTCAGCAAATCTGATGCTCCCCTCTTGCTCTTGCTCTTGATCTTCAGTGTTCTTCAATTTGCTTCAATCTCTAATGGCTAATTAAGAACTAGGGTTTAGATTCTAATTTAATGGAGTGTTTAATCTAGTCTAATCTATGTATCCTCCCTTTATTTTATGCCTTACATCATGTATTTATAGGTTACAAGTGTAATTTTTAAGAACAAACCCAGTCCAATTTGGAGTCAAAAATGTGTCAAAATTCGCTCAAAAACGCGTCCAAGCCATCACCAAGCCCTTTTCAGTACCCCCAAATACTGGGCTTGACGCTTCAACACTGCTCCCCAGCGCTCGACGCTGGGCATAAAATATTTTGGCGCCTACACGGCACACATGTTCGACATTTTTCGCTTCTCGACGTTTTTTTGGGAAAATGGCCATAAATTCTTCGTCCGAACTCCGATTTTGATGATTCAAGATGATCCGGAAAGAGGAGAAGTAGATTTACAACTTTCATTCTTTAAGGTTTTCGAAATAAGGTACGAAGAAATACTCAAATTGGCTCTGAAGTGACTGCTGTGTAAATGGCAAGCCGAAAACGCGAATCTAGCCACCCCAAATGTCGATCCAAGAAACTTTTGTCCCAATTCTTACAAAACAACATAAAACATGCTTGAATAGACACAAACACTTAAAAACAATTCTAAAAGAATTGAGAACACTAATAAATTAAGCCCGAAAGTATCCAATTCATGGGTATAAAACTCACTCATCAGTAATTAAAAACATTATTCAATAACTGTTATTAATATAAATACCACATTATTATCTTTATCATTAATATTTATTTAATATTAAATATTAATGAAAATCATAACATAATATTATAATATATATTATATATATATATATATATATATATATATATATATATCAAAGTATTTTTAATACCTTAAAATTATATCTATATGAGTTTTAAACACTTAAATCCATTATCCGATAATTGCTTTTAATATTAAAATATTAATATTTTCATGACAAAATATCAAAAGTTATATTTTATAACTTAAAATATTTTTCTAATACTTCCATTATTTTTTATATGATTTTTAAATCATTAATTCTATTTTCCATAATTTATTAAATATATTTATTAAATAAACTAATTACCATTAATATTAATTTATTATTGAATTTCATCACAAAATATCAAAAGTTATTAAAAATAACTTAAAATATTTTCGATACCATAATATATTTTTAAATAATTTTTCATGTATTAAAATTATTTTTAAATAATTTATTTAATATTATAATTAAATAAATTAAATACCATTTATATTCCAAAAATATTAAATATTTATGAAATATACTCAAAATAATTAAAAACTAATTTTTGGACTTTAAAATAATTTTTAGGAATTTATTTATATTTTTAATAATTAAAAATAAGTTTTTCCTTTTTATTAACTAAAATAAATAATTTTAGAAATAAACTGCCACTAAAAGGGTCCTATAGCGACAGAACCGTCGCGATAGGTGTTCTTGGGTGTTCTTGAGCATTTTCCAGGTTTCATGTCAGTCACTAAGTGGGCATGTTTGACCAACATTTGATTCATGATTATAAGGTTTCTTGGTTGGGTTAAGTGTTAGAATTATAGTATAAGTGTAATACTACAACTATCAACCAAGATCCTGGCCAGTCCTCAACATATCATAGAGATCTAAGCTCATCAATTCCCTGTTAGACCTGTTCTTCAATTTCTGGGTTTTCCAGAATTGAAGAATAGTCGAGGTACCTACTTTCCAATCCTTATAACGTGCAATCTGGGCTTGCTTTATACGATATAAAGGTTCAATCATGAAGTAGGGATGTCAAGGTACATGTATACAACCTTAAACCAGTTTATCATCAACACATTAAAGAGATCTAAGGCGGTCAAACTCTGACAGAAAACATGTTCTTGAACTTTCTGGGTTTTCCAGAAATGTTCATAAGGCTGGTGGTCAACCCTTGTTTGACCACCTATATTTATGATTTTGTTAATGATCTAAGTGAACTAAAGACTTCATCATGTAGTATTCATGTCAGGCTACAAAATAAAAA
Organism: Panax quinquefolius; assembly: GCA_020205615.1. Taxonomy (NCBI): domain Eukaryota; kingdom Viridiplantae; phylum Streptophyta; class Magnoliopsida; order Apiales; family Araliaceae; genus Panax; species Panax quinquefolius. Next base: position 64,379,797 of record CM035158.1, on the reverse strand, counting down.
AACAACTTGACCAAATACATTACCAGAAGCAAGATCTATGGCCTTGAAAATCACTGTCAGACTTTTCTAGGTAATCTGGGTTACCCAGAAACAGTCAGTCATGGCCGGTCAATGCAGTTTGACTGCATATATCTTACGATCTAGACATGCTATGACCCTATTTTCAATTCAAGATCATAGACAACATGGCATACTAGAGATCTATAACTTCAAACACACTAAACAACAAACATATAAATATCTAGAGGCCTTGACATTAGGTTGTCAGGCCTTATTTTTCCACTTTTCCAAATTTAAGAAATCTTCTATTTCGAGCACTTTGATGTTATGGATCTGGGATATAACAACCCAGATCACTAAATAACATCTTATTACACAACATTAAACAACAAATTATAACATATAACATCAGATCATAATATTTCTAAAATTTAGGGTTTATACCACTTTGATGCTTGAGTTTTGATTCTAGTCATTGATCTTGATCCGTGAGAACTCAGATATGATATTATCTTATATTATCACACCCTTTCACTCTCAAATCTGAAAATCTAGAGAGAGAATGGTCTTGGCTATTTTTGAAAACTAAAGGGAGCTTTCTCTCACTCAATCCTTAATATTTCTTTAATGCAATGAACTTGGATAGACAAAATGGCTGATATAATGTGATATAAGTCACATGCTAGAGCTAAGTTTGGTGAACAACTCACCTAAAGTCAAAACCTACACACCAACTTTATAAAAAAATACAAAAAGGGCATTATGGTCATTTTTCTTCAAAATTTAATACCAAAGTTGTCATTTGATCAAACACCTAGGGTTTGACCCTTAGGGTTAAAACCTAAGATTTCCAAAAGTCATTTTCTAGGATTTCTAAATTAGGTTTTCAAAAATAGAAAATTTGTATTTCTAAATTATAATTAGGATTCTATAAATATATTAAGATTTCCTAATCATGAAGTTCAATCTTGCTAATTAGGATTATTATTTCCTAATTAAAATTGCTAATTTAGCAATTAGAGTCGAAATTGTACATTAGGGTTTATAACCCAAGAATTAGGGTTTTAAATTGAAAAATAATCTTTGTAATTTAGAAATTAGGTTTTCTAATTAGATTAGGGTTTTCTAATTACGTACAACTTGAAAATTAGAATTAATGTTTCCTAATTAATATTAAAATTATTACACTATCAATCAGGTTTTCCCTAATTCTAAATTAGGGTTTCTAAACCAGAAATTAGGGTTTTCTAAATCAATTAGGGTTATCCCTAATTAGGTTATCATTATTAACGTTTAAACCTTATACCAGCATTTATATTCCCAAACTAGGGTTTTTAATTTCTGAATTAGGGTTTTGAATTCTAGGAACCGAAATTAGGGTTTCAGAACCGGTTTCTAGGGTTTCTTATCCATTGCTAGGGTTTTCTAACTGAACGTTGACGTTCTTAATATATACTTAGGGTTTGACAGTGATAAAATTTATCTGGTCAAACCTTGTCCCTTAACCACATTCTGAACACATAAATGACCATATACACAGAACATGTTCACGTATACACTTAATCCTGAATAATTCACCTAAATCCTTCACAGAATTTTGAAATCCTCAAAATTTCTTCCCAAAAATATCAAACACATACACTTATTTTCTGTTTAGGTCTATTATTTGACTTTAAATCCATCATTTAAGATTTTGATAAATTGACTAATTTTTCGGGTTGTCACATTGGCATTGATCATTTTGTGGCCATAGCTGACTCATACCACCAGATAGTTAGAAATTTATCTTTGCATAACGAACTTCTCGGACTCCAAATTTGATCATTTAAAGTCCAAATTAGATCGTTCAAAAGCCATTAGCTCACAAATCACATACTTTACGTGATCGTGCAAGAATTTTATATTCTCGACTTCGTTAACTCAAAATTCACTTATTGGTTCATTTTTAACGAAAACGATAAACGTCCGTGAACGTTCAACGCTCGTTTCTTTATTCTAAGTCGGAATTCGGCCATTTTCGAGTCCACAACTCTATAATGCCAAATAAGACTTGCTCATATCGAAAACCAACGTTTCTGAGCTCAAAATCAAAATTCAACCTCTAATCCGAGAATTTCACGAATTCGACGATTATCGTCCAATCGTGAGAATTTTGACATAGCTTCGTTACTTATGATTTGATTATCAATTCAAATGGACTCTATCCATCATATTGACATCTCAACCTACATATTACATCAACTTATTTTCATGGTAAGTTATGACTTATTCTTCATGAGCTTATAACTTATCAAAGTATAAACTACATATAACTTTGCTTCACATGACTTGTGATAGTTTAAGTCCTTTAACCAACATTCTTACATCTTATTAACATATAACTTCAATCATGTAAACATGTTACAAGTCTTACAAGCTATTCCTTAGTTCATAATTTATCTATGAACAAAGTACTTATTCTCGACTTATTAAGACTTAAGTCCTTAGATTATTTATTCCTATCATTCATATCATATATATCCATTAATCCACACTTCTCTTATTAACCAACAATGATAGAGATTGAAGACTAATGGACAAGAGTCTTACCTTTGATGATCACTTGAAACATTCCACTACACCAAAAATGGCCTCTAGTGAAGGACAAATCCTTCACTAGAGGCCCTGTATCATTCACAAGTGATTTATTGCGAAGAAATATTTCCTTCATACGAGTGCTCGCATTAGACCACCTCGCAATTGGGTATCCTTCGCTAAGTAGTAACTAAATGTTTTTTGTGAATGATTTATTGTGAATAACTTTTTTATTCACAAATTGTATTTAGTAATGGAATATTGTTATTTAGTGAAAGATTGGTTTCCTTCACAAATAATATTTTAAGAAGGACTATTTGAAATTAGTGAATAACTTTATTCTCTCACAAATAATATATTGTGAAGAATAAATTTATTTAACGAGAGAAAATTTTCCTTCACTAATTATAAATTAAGAATATATCTTCAAATTAGTGAAGAAAATAATCCTTCATTGATGACTAACTAATTAACTAGAAAAGATTTAGTGAGGAAAATAATCCTTCATTAAAATTCATTTGTCAAGTAAAATCCTTCACAAATTATAAATTTGTAAAAAAAAAATTAATTGATAAATAATCAAAATTCATTGCAAATTATAATTAATTTTCAAATCACTAATTTCATATTTATTATTATTATTATTATTATTAAATGCTATAATAAATATTAAATTTAATATTTCAAGTTAATATAAATGTAAATACGTGTTTCAAACTAATTGATAAACAAATACATAAAGAGCCAATAATTAAAACCAATACTCCACATATAAATAGATAATTCTCAAGTCACGATAACTACATAATTTGTTATTGTATCTTGGCCTTCCAAGGACCATATTACATACAATATTTATTAACTAACATAAGAAAACTAAACGAATAAAAACGAACTAGAAGGAATAAAGTGTGCGTCATGTTAGGTCCACTTCATTATCATTTTCTTCAAGGAAATCAAGGTTGGGCTTGTAAACTTCATACTACAAGAGAAACGCCAAAATTCAATTTCAATAAGATGAGGAATAAGAAAAGATGAAACTGGTAAATTTAAATTAAGGCAGAGATTACTAAATTACATTGAAAAAATACAGCTATTAGTAAATACCTCAATTGATTTTCACTACAAATGTTATAGTGATTTACATGTGTCAGAGATGTCAAACTGAGTTTATGAAGCATTTTAGTTTAGTAGTTTACCTACTGATGCTTCAGCCTCTCTTTTTCAAAGAATAAAGATCTCACACCTGTTCCTTCAAATTTAAATTTCCAATTGATCACTAGCAGCTGCTCTAAAAGTAATGTTTAGCAATTTCCAAATTTCTTGTATCTCTTCCCACGTGAGCTTTAGCTCTAAAGCATCTTATCAATGAGCAGCCCCTTATGTTTCGAACCAATATTTCTACTTCTTTTCCTCTCTGAAGCCTCTCTGGAGCAACTCATTCCATTGCATCCATGCTTATCAGTCATATGCCAATTGATATCCCCACCAGATAAATTCAAATGTTTAGAGAATGTCTTTACCTATATCAATCAGAGAAAAATCAAAGCTCCCATCCTCCCAAAATTCTATCACATAAAGATGGCGAATCTTTGGAATCATAATAAGAAACTCCAACAAGTGAATGTAAAAATCGATTACCATAATCCTCGGTCTTGAAAATGGTTAGGATTGTCATTTACATTTAAATTCTTTGAAAATGAACTTGCTTCAAACTTATGCCGCATCATATATAAAGATTGCTTTTATCAAGTCTTAGTAAATGGTAGAAATAAAGTCCTACTTGATTGGTATGAGTACACATAAAACTCTTCTATCGAAAATGAGAGGTCGGGGATCACGATTATAGTTTCTTTTCGAGGAATGCCCTCCGCCATTGTTCATGTTTCTTTTTTTAATATATATTCGCAATCAAACATGTTTAAAAAAAGTTTCATACAGAGTTCTAAAGATTAGTTGTGCTTTCTATGTATACAATACACAAACTAAAATCAACAAAAGGCACAACATTTTTTAACCAAAAATTTAGTTTATGAAAACTCTTATCCATCAAGATAAATAGGTAATACTAAGCTCAATCTTCAAATGACAATATAGATAGCTGATAAAAAAATGACAATATAGACATTATATAGTTATATTAAAGATTACAAGTATGCAAAAGCTTGGGGAACGAGCTTATGGTTCACCTTCAACTCATGAGTCAAATTTAGATTGTCCTCCATATCACCTTTTTCATGCGAGCCAGTTCTTAGAGGCAAAACTTATGATTTGATTTGCTTCTTATCTAGAGCTGTAGTCAAAATAATGTTTCTTAAGAATCCCTACTTTGCGGGGAAGGACCATACGCATTGGTTGAGATTGATGGCATAAGCAACAATAAGAGAAAAAAGAAGGAAAAACTACTAATTCTTCCATAAAATAAACAAACCATTCGCATGTCCGCAACTTTGCTTTCCGGTGTATATTTCTCATTCAACGGTGCAATTCCCGACAAAGACAGGGGACAACAAATTGTTTATCAAGTAAAAGATGTAGAAGCAAGTGGAGTTTAGGGGTAAATCCAGCCCTCAGGACAATGGCATACCTTAACGTTGGCACCAACAATTTGTTCACGAAGAGACGTTATTTCATCCTTTTGCGCTTTGACCCGTGAATAATGTTCCTAATACAAAGTTCATTAGAAATGGCAACAGTATTAGGCTCTACATAAGTTTAACACTTGGAACCCCCCACAAGTGAATGTAAAAATCAGTACCATAATCTCCTGGTCTTGAAAATGGTTAGGATTGTCATTTCTGTTTAAATTCTTTGAAAAGGAACTTGCTTCAGACTTGTGCCTACATCATATATAAAGATTTCTTTGATATTAATCTAACCATAGTACTAGAAACTTGCCACCTACCTTATTCATTATCCTATTGCCATCTTCATCTTATTATCCAAAACATTTTCAAAGATTCTCTCATGCGACCTAATTCGAACTCCAACAACTTATGCCTCGAAACTTCACATATACATGCACCCTATAAAAATTTATTGTAGTTCTTAAGTTTACCACATGCCGTAAATGGATAATAATATCTGTATGCAAATCAAACATATAAGAAACTAACAAGGTCCCATATAGGAATCACATAACAAAGAGAAGAAGAGGAAGAACACGATAGTAAACTCCTTACGTAATTCACTCTTTTATCAAGAGCATTTAGAGAAGAGTCGCCAATTGAAAATGTCCCATAGGAAGCACATAGATTAACTTCTCAACAATGTGAGAATGTAACTCTCTCAGATATGGCCCTTCCAAAGATCAAGAAAAATCCAACTCGGTGCATTCAAAGGTAACCTATTACAAACTAAAATATTATGAAAAGTCGGTGAGGCATTCCACATATTATGTCTTTATCCATAGTAACAAGGAAGGTCTAGAACTAGAGAGTTTGTATTAAAATTGGAAGATGACAAAAGCGCCTTCAAAGAGCCGGATCCTATCCATCAAAAAAATAATAATCCACTCCCCACGGAAGAGCTTCAATTCTTTCCCGGCATGTATCTACTACATGTATTATTATGCTTTACCATTTCTTAGCTAATAATTGCACGATTTGCACATATTTTGAAATGCTTTCGCTTTTGAAAAGATGATTATATTAAGTTTCCTAACAATAACCCTTGATTCAATACATTGTGGTAATTCCTTCAATTGTAACTATGGGCTGCCATTCATAAAAAGTTAACCCTAAATCAAATCCAGAACCAACTTGTGGAGACCTTTGAAACACCCCATAAGATACTTCAACCAAACACCCCATAAGTTTCTCGGTAACCAAACGCGAATGGATCAAAAATGCAGAAAATATATTAACGTTTAGGGGTAATGGAGTACCAAAGACGCAACCATGTATACCAAAGAAGAACGCCTCGCTAGAAAGAAGTACCAAGACACGACCAAGACTTGGATGTAAAACAGAGCACTTTTCATGATTTAATTTAGAGTTGATAACGAGGATAAGACGGATGCTATTATCGTTCATAGGATGCAAACACACATATATTGAGAAAATAGAGGCCAAAGACATTGTACACGTATAAGGGGATATACTGACCAAGTGTGACCAAATTTGCTGTCTTGTGATTTTTCTCGAATGATTTGTTTTTTCAATTTTGTGCAAAACACTTTCATAATGATCTAACCATTAAAATTTTGACATAATAGATCAATAAAATATGAAATTTCAATAGAATGCAACACAAATGCAACCCAAAATTAAACTAAATACATAGAATGAGAAAGTCTACATAACATAACAGCAACAAAAATTGCTTAATCAAAATTAAAATCCAAACGAAAGCGGATTTTGGCCAAAAAAATGGTCGGACTCAATGAGACATTTGTACAAACATCTTAACTGCAAATTTACTTCAAAAAATGCAATAGTTTTTTTTATTCATGGCCATGTCAAAACAATCCCAATTCAAATATGTAGAAGAAAAAAAATACTAACTGTCGATCTATGGCCAATTCTTTACCATCTCTCTGTCTCCTTATAGGTTTTTTTCTTTATTCAGGTCAAATAATGGTCACAAAACTGAAGTAAATTGCATACACATATAGTATAATCCTAAAAATTCCCCTATCTGCCTATTTGATTTCTCAATTAGAGCAAATCTTCATAGGAATGTCACTATCAATTCATGCCTAGGTCAAAAGATAATATCTAGCACAATACAATCGAATCAGCTACTTCTGCTAATTACGCATATCACTTTAAGAATTAAACGGTCGCAAAGAATAATCAAATAAGTTCTAAGAGTATCAAAAAATTATAAACAATTAAACCCAAAAATAAAAATAAATTAACTAAGGGTTTAACGGATAGATATAATCATACATACCATTGATGCCTCAATGTACGACTAATTTGTTGCAGAACAAAACAATGGACGATAGCGAAGTGGTGTACCGAAGAAGATGAAGAAGAAAATCATTTCAACAAGTAATGGTATATGGAGAAACAAAGTTGTTAAAAAAATTACCTTCGAACAAATTGCATTGACGGGTCTTTGGCTCTTCGCAGTTAGGGCTTTTGCAATTGGGACAGAGAGAACAGATTTTTTGATGCGAAGATGGAGTTGAGAGAATTTTTTTGGGATTAATGATAATCCCTTTAGCCTTAGGAAACATTATTCACACAATCAATTATTGATCTCGCGCGACAAAATTTGGGGCTAAACAATGGCCAAAGAAGACAAGGAAACCCAAATTAGTAGAGAAAAACCTAGCTAGCCCATCTACAACCATGCAATTTTTACTAAGGAAGAGACCCAATTGATATCTTGATTTCCTCTCCAGATCAATCACGCACGCACCCACGCTCCCACTAACTGAAGAACACTAAAGACGCTTTGTCCACACACATAGGAATACTCATCTGTTACAAAAAAAAAAGTTAGATAACATTTTTTTTAAAAAATAATTCTTTTATAAGTAATATCGTAAGTTATTTAAAAAAGTGTAATTATTATAAGTAAATTTATTACTATAAAAAAATTAATGTATTTATATTATAATTTATATTCACCACAATTAAGTTTAAAAAATTATTTAGAACAAAATAGCGACTGATTTTATCCCTCATAAAAAACTTCTGAATAATGATATATAGTGAGTAATAATTCCTTCACTAAATAGATTTTTTTACTCGCAAATTTTCATCATAAATTGGCTCCAAAAATCTTCCTATCGCCCCAATTTTGCGAGGAAAAAAATATAAATTGTGAAGGATGTGACGCCCCCAAAATAGGTCCAATCCATCCAACCTATTCTGAGTCACCAAATACATGGTACAGAAAACAACTACAACCTTATTACTGCAATTGTCGTGCAAAATACAACAACACATATGTTGTGAGTTTTGATACAAATATATACCAACTGTGACTCTCATCCCAACCTTGGATAGCACGTCACAATGGCACCTTACATTAAGGTACAGTCAATAAATATTTTAGAAATTAAAATCTTTGGGAAGTGCTCAAGAAAACCTTCGTACATGGGAGGTCATGCGTCTAGGTTATGATAGATATCATATGTCCACATAATTATCCTTGGTTGACCCAATAGACCCAAAAGAAAAATGAGAAGATTACTATCATGTTCTTTCCAATGGTGAGTCTTCTCTTGATATATAACTATCTCCACTGTCTGCAATTGAAAATTATATTTCAACCAAACTCCAAGATCATTTAGGTAGTGCTCATAGATATACTCAGCAAGTGAATGTGCACAACCCTGTCTTATGATAACACAAGGTTGTATGTCGTTAGACATCTTGCACGATAGTGGCAAAACACCCTTCTAAAGTTGGGTTCGCCTCACCCTATTTGGTTCACCAAAATTAAATATCAAATGACATATACAATACGACACACTTATCTAAAGTTTTTAATAAAATTATTTCCATACTATTTAGGGAGAACCTCAACAGCTATAGACCACCGTTCTATTCCCCTGTTATCCCCCGCTCGACCTAGCTACACTCTTGTTACCTGAAAGGAATTGTGAAGCAAAAGGGTGAGCACAACTAGCTCAGTAAAGAATATCATGACTAAGATAATATACAAAAAATTATCATTAGTCTTTAACAGGGAAAAATCTAATAGAATATAATAGACAACAAGTTTTAGATCAACAAATGCAGCGGAAACATCAATCCATTAGAAGAGTCACATAGAGAATGAATTCTACTATCTTCTAAAATTTAAAAGTCCATCATCAATATTTTATCCCTGTAACATCAATCAATATACATCTTTAATCAAATATTCATCTTTGCACTACAGGCCAAAGATATTCATTTGTATCACCAGTCGATCATATTCATCTCAACACCTGTTCATCTTTACACTACGGGCCAAAGATATTCATCAGTTAATCATTCATCTTTGCACTACAGGCCAAAGATATTCAGTAATATCATCATTTAGGACTGAGGATGATGAAAATATCTTAAAGAAAACGAATCCAATGAGACAGAATGACAAATATCGGGGATTCGTATAACAGTTTATCCACGTGCAATAATGATCCATAATAACCAATTATGAAGTAGAATTCAAAAATAAAGATCAAAACATGGATACAATCAAAGATAGTAACCATAATAGACATCTTGGACAAAAAGGAAAAATTTCATTTTTCGGTGAATAGTGTCGTATTCGTGAATAGTGTTGTATACGTGAATAATGTCGTATACGTGAATAATAACTCCGACACAAAAAGGTAAAAATTCCACAATAAAATTCATACCAATATTTTGGTATAATGATATTGAAAAAATAACATCATTACAAAAAAAAATAACATCCCTTATAATCCCTTACCTCAAAAGAGCAGTATTTCTAACTGGAATATCGGATATACGCTGAAGGAAACTTGCACTGATTAGAAACTCTCAAAGTATCTAAATACTCACAAAAATATGCTTAATAATATAGAGAGTGAAAACTTATGTTTCTGGTGTGATTTTCAATTCTAACTTAGCCCTCTATTTATAGGAAAATGTTAGCACGCCAAAGCAGACTTGACACGCCACTACGATGGCTTTTTACCGCTACTATTATTGCCACCACATTTGAAATTAAATTTGAACACATTTCTCACCAAGCAAAAGTGGGGCCCACCAATTCTAGAATTTTCCACAAAAATGATAAATTCCAAAATTTCAACAATTTCTGAACCAGTCAGCTCTTAAAATTCATAACAAATCATATGTTCATTTTTAACTGTTCAAGATTTGTAGACATATACTCAACTTATATATGTATAACATATCCAAAAATCACAACGATCCAATGGTCAGATTAAAAATTATAACTCCCGCAATATATCTCAAGAACACTGGTTTGATTTTTAATACCTCCATTCTGACAAAAATACTGATAAAACACCTCAACATTAATTCCTTCATTTATAACCACATAAATAAATCCATCATTTATATCCACATCAAATAAATATTTCCTTATCATATAAATCAATAATTAATTATTCACAAATAATATTACGTAATCACAATTATGACAACCAGCCGCTCCTGTGAAAGAGGGGCTTTCAATAAGGATTTCTCCTTCATGGCGTGCAATTAGGTGACCAAACCTCTCCTCGTGTAACTTTCTAGACATTGCCAATAATGATATCTAATAATATTATTCAAATAATATGAATTATTGATCCGATAATGGGAAATCGCGTGCAATGACAATTATTGAAACAACAATAATATAAACTATATCGGTGAAAGAATTATTGAATCAATAAAATAAAATATTGAGCAAGAATTCATCTTTGTAATAATTATTGAGTAGTGCCTTCTTCACGTAAGAATTAATAATTCAAAAATATTGTGCAATACCAGGTGCATCTTTGTGCAACCACTGTAGACATTTATATTTTAACCACTGTGTATTCTAATGTTGTTAATTGGTAATAATTACGTAGTTATTTATAAAACTCATACTTTGTCGTTTTCCTTCATCCAACCATTTTCCGTTATGGGGCCCACAAATGGCTGCGCCGTTGTACGAATATTCCCCGACAAAAAAGAATATTCCACGACCAAATGAATATTCCCCGATAAAATGAATATTTTACAACCACTTGCTTATTTTGTAAAATTTGTACATATCACCCTTAACTTTACTTTCTATCAATTTAACCATTTATTGAATAATAATTATAAGAAAAATTGAATACTTTTATTTCATAAAATTCGGGGTCTTACAAAGGATGTTTCTTTCGCTAATAACTATATTGTCACTATACTTTTTTCCTTCACTGTTCCTTCGCTAAACAACTCCTCATGTGAAGGAATAAATTCCTTCACAAAATTTCCTTCGCTAGAGGCCATTTTTGGTGTAGTGTTCTTGTTCTTACTTCTTTCTTCAAAGTCTAACTTTTCCTAACTTATTATCTCTAAACAATAAGCACTATGTAATATAAAGTTGTTAGATGAATTTAGAAACCAACAAATGAAATCCAAGCTCTCTATTTATAGGATTGCTAAGGTTAGGGTAGTTTAGTCATTTAGGCCATCCCGCCTCCTTAATCAAGCCTCCTTACTATTCATTACTTACTTACTAAGTTAACTTGGCCTCCACAAAACTTATCCCTTGCTTGGTCATTACACAATTATCTTGGTCACCAAGAATAACCACATGATCATGGGTTGCCCCATGGATAACCTCAATTCAATGGATCATAGCTTGGGCTTAGGTTTAAATTTGATTAACTTAAGCTTTGGGCTTATATTAACAACTTACTTGGGCTTTATATTAAAAAACACTTGGGCTTGCACATTTAATTCTATTGGACTCTACAAATTACTACACAATCCTACAAGTCCAATTCATTTGGCTTAAAGCCTTATAACGTATTGTTTACGTATTATTCTCGTATTCTAATTCGTATACGCATTCACAATATAAAATATTCCATCCTTCATACACACTTGTACAATACTTCATATTGTACCCGTATTCTTTACCTCGTACAATACATACGTATCATACGATCATTACTTTAGCATCTAACACTTCATTTTCCCTAACATTCTTGAATTACGTCCACATGTGAAAAATTACGTTTTTCATACTTGAATTATTATTACATAATCCAACTTACTTCGATATTCTATCGTTGCGTATTTCTTGGAATTTCAAAAATAATTTCCGAGCAGAAATTAATGAATAGTGTTTTTCAGAAAATTTCTCGGAAAACTTTTATTTTCGTATTGAAAATTCAAACACTTTAATTCTCTTACGTAGTCAAAATACTACGATGTTACAATTTCTAGGTTATAGAACGACATTCATCTTACTAACACATAACAATAATAAATTATATAATTTTATTCATTAAAATTATTTTACAAAGAATTCGAATTTCTCGGTCGTTACAGGGTGAGGACTACATGCATGAGCATATCCCCTGGTGGTGCACATAGAGCATATTGGTTGATATGTGTGCCCAGTGGAGAGCCAAGGGATGGGTCAAGAGACAGAAGACTGCCACCACGAACAGAGCCATAGGTGTACCTACAGGCGAAAAGGCAAAAGGGACCTATAAGGGCGACAGTATATCACAGGTGCAACACATTACTGCTAGGGTATATATTGAGTATAAAATTTTAGTTATAGTTTTAGTACGTCACGTACACATGTTTACTTATTATTATATGAGCATATTAATTTTGTAGGAGGCATCGTCTCAAGGTCAGCCCATCTATTGGCTAGATGTATATGTGTCCACCCGCGATGGTTTGCCTGAGGCTATCAAGATAGCGATATACTTTGATATGTTTATAAATTTTTATGTCATTTTTAAGAATTTTATATTTATTGTTAACTATTTAATTTTTGACCTACTGACATGACACTTATAAGAACCTACTAAATGAGTGTTATCCAAAAAGCACCCCGTGACCACCGATTGATCAAGAATTGTGGGAGAGGGCATCAGTTGTGAAGAAGAATTATGTCAAAGGCCAAGGACAATGACGACAATCGACTATGAGTGGCACTGGCAGCTCTGCTAGTCAGTCTTTTAGCCATCCAACGCTGCACACTCTTGCTGACTATGTGAGAGAAATATGTCATGATCAGACTCTTCTGCTCACACTTGGCGTGCATTTGTAGTCTCTGTCTCCTAAGGAGTTAGCAGATGCAGTGGCGAGAGCAGCACAACAAGAGGATGAGTGGGAGGTAATCTTATATATGTTTAATTTTATGTACTTTAGCTTTATGTACTACTTTTCATGTTTAACTTTACATTTAATAATACATGTTTTATTCTTTTGTTATAGTCCCAAATGGATGATATTGATCAGTGAAGGCATTTGTATTCCTTCTTTGTCTTGGTAATTGACATTAGAGTATAATTTTTACCCACTGAATAATTAAATTCATGTTTATATTGTACGTTATGACTTTTGTATATACATTTTACTCGAACGGTACTTGTTTAATTATATATATGAGCGTGTGGATGTTTATATTACTTTGTTGGTTTTATTAGATTGTATATATATATATACACACACACACACACAGAGATATCGATGGATTTGTATGGATGTTGGTTTATTGATATATATTATTGTGTGTTGGGATATAAAACAGGTACAAAAAATTTTGGAAATCAACAAAATAGCCAAAAATAATTTGTTTTAAAATGATTCATCAGCGATGGCATGTGGTTGCTAATAATTTTCGGCGACTGCATATGACTCGAGGGTGTCAGCGACCGCGTCTGTCGCTATTGTTGGTCGCTACCATTTGGGCCACATCACCTCTGACACCTGACTCACGGTGACTCAACTCAGCGACGCTCTCGGTCACTGACAAGGCGGTTGCTAACGATGGTCACTGACGTCCGCTCAACGACCATAGTACGTGTGACCTATAGTAGCGACCGTTTCAGGTCGCTGATGGCTATTGGAGACCGTACTCGATCGCGGATAGGCAGTCGCAGAAAAGCCTTTTTCTTATAGTGGATGGAAGTCCTTGTCTCTTGCTGGAACTAATGCGTTTGATTCATGAACTGTTGTGTCTAACTCATGAATGCTTTGAACATATCCTCTATAGCTGTTCTAGAATTGGCAGGTACTTCATAGCTCAAGTTGGGATGATCTCTCCATCTGGGATTGTGAGTTTCTTCCCAAGGATCATATTGATGATGATGATGTCCTAAGAATGTTCCCATAGCATTGACTTGTTACACAGTTTCATCCTCGTGTAATATTGGACAAGCATAACTGGTATGCCCTGATATTGAGCAAATTCCACACTACTTTGCAACTTGCATATTCCTTATAGTCATTTGTCGAACCAAAGCAGTTAATTCAGAAATTTGTAGCTCAAAATTATTAGTGCTTAACCCATTTACCCTTTAAGGTGTATGATCCATTCTAGTTCCATACTGGTGTGAGTTGGTTACCGTATTTACAATTAAGTTATTCGCAGCTTCTGGAGTTTTGTCTATCAGTGCTTATCCACTTGCTGCATCAATCATGCTTCCATACATTGGTAGCAACCCCTCATAGAAGTACTGTATCAAGTAATGATCATCAATTTTGTGAGGTGGACAGTTGGAACATAACTTCTTAAACCTTTCCCAATACTTATATAGAGTCTCTCCATTGAACTACCTGATTCCACATATTTCCTTCCTTATGTTGGTAACTCTTGAAGGAAGAAAGTACTTCTCCAAGAACATCCTTTGCATATAAGTCTATGATTGTATTAAACCTGAAGGAAAATAGTATAACCAGTCTTTAGCCAAATTTGCTAATGAGAACGGAAAAAGCCTAAGCTTGATCTACTCTTCTGTCACTCCTTGTGATTTCGTCGTGGAACACACCACATGGAACTCATTTAGATGTTTATATGGATTTTCACCTATAAGACCATGAAAAGTAGGCAAAAGATGAATTAGTCTAGAGTTAAGTTTAAAAGCAACATCTAAAGTAGAATATTCAATACACAAGTATGGTTGATTCAGATTAGGATAGCCAGTTCTTTCAAAGTTTTGTTGTTGTTGAGAGCAACAATCTCTTCATGCAATTTTCTCTATCTCTGGATCAAATTTCAATTCAAAAGAGTGAGAGGATCGAGTTCTAAACTAAAAAATATAATAAAAACAAAGAATAAATAAATGAAAACAAAGAATAAACAAAAAAAATAACACTCCCTGACAACGACGCCTAAATTTGGGAGTTGTCGTTGACACTTCAAAATTAACCTCACTTTTACTTCATAAATTAGCACAGTAGTAAGAAAAGATCGATCCCACAGAGAATGAATTGTTTTTGTATTTATCCAATTGTTTTCAAGAAAATGGGGATTTTTGAGTTTGATTAACGAAATTAAAGAGAACAAAAAAGAATGAGTAATATTGTTTTTTAATGAGTAAAAGACTTTATTTCTACAGTTTAGTATCACCTTTTCATAATTACGGAGCAATCAAGTTTAAACAATATTTACCCTTCAATGAGATTAATAAACCTAGATAACTGTAATCGCTAATTATCTGCAATTCTCCCTATGTGTAAATTTAAGCGACAATCGCCAACAAGAGATCCTAACTATCATATAAACTACAACTATCAATCTAGATTTAATATAATATAAGAATGAAGAATGAGAATTAAGTTATTCCAAGTAACAATTACACAATTAGAAATTATTTAACTTGCCTCTTAATAATCTTAGCAATACTCAAAAGCTTATCCATAATCATGTATCAGTAATTGCTACATTTAATCAAATATAATATCATTTGCTTAATACTATATTTTAATCTAGCAGATGATATTTATTAGAATAATCTAACTAGCCAAATCAAATTAATCAGATAGAATAACATGCAATCAATTTACACAAATTATCATAATAAATCTTATGCAAGAAGGAATAAATAAAGTAAATTAGATCAAACTGTTAATTATGAATAAGGTTCAACATCCCTTAGAAATGAAATTAAGAATTTAGCTCGACGTACCTTCAAGTCTAGGCAAAAAATTTCATCGCAATTGAGGAGGATACGACGTGTCTGAGTCAAAGTCAGAGGTTTGTGCAAAGGTTCAAAGAGGCATTGGTAGGGTGGTTGGTTGAGTAGTGGAGTTGAGTCGGCTTATCTTGGGTGGTCGATTGCGAATGATAATTGAACGACAGACATTGGTGTGCTTTGTGATAGAATAAATATTTTTCGAAAAGGATCTGAAGGGAGGATCGAGTTTAGGAGTAGCTGGGGGGGGGGGCAACAACTGTTATCATCAATCCTAGATTTTATATCTACACGGCTCAAAAATTGCAAAGGAAGTTATTGCTTTTTCAGTTCGGATTTTCGATGACGTTGGATAGTGGGCAATTGATTATGGAGTAAGTATTTGGGTAATTCTAGCAGATCTAGAGATTCGGCTTCGGAAGAGTTTTGATATTCTTCCTTGGTTGGATGGTCAAATGGAAAGGTTCTTAAATATCCGCGGACTTTGGGTAATTCACTTCAAAGAGGCGTGTTCGGCTTGCAGTTCTGAAGTTGGGGATGTTTCTTTGGTTTGATGTTTGGGAAGTAGTTCGGAGATGGTCGTTAAATTATAGGAATGAATTCAGAAATTTGGGTTTTGGATGTGGATTTGACAGATCTTCAGAGGCAATATAGAGGCATCTCTCTTCTTATTATTTTAGGGTTCGACAAATTTAAGAATGTTAGAGGTTCTTATGTTCGGCAGTGGATGTGATGTATTTGGCAGTAGATATGGTGGGTTTGATAGTTTTACCAACATGACAGTCGAAAGGTATATATGGTGGACATTTTGATTACTCTTCTATTATAAATCCTTTATAACAGGAGAGCGGGGGCAATGTTGGGATGTAATTATTTGGGTCTGGTCAAGGTGTAACCCAATTTATATAATGGTCTGGATATAGTGTTGGCTCATATACATTTATTTTGATAGCTTGCTCAAATAGTGGGAGAGTCCTTATTAAAGTAAGATTATGTTTCCTTATTTGGAGGAGATAAAGAGATATAATTTGGAAAGGAATCAATCAGTCATTAAATATAGTTATAAGGTGATTCTAAAAAGGACTCATACTCTTAATTGGGTTTGGGTGGACATGACATCTATAAATACAACAATAAGCAAGGGTTTGAGGATCGTACAACAGAGAAAAGTGAGAAAATATGGAGTGTGAGGAGAAGGAAGAGAGGAATAAACAATTTGTACTCTCCATATTATTTTTATAGTGGATTTCTTATCTCTCCACGTAGTTTTTTTTCAGTTGGGTGTCCACGTTAAACTCTTGTGTCCGTATTTTATATCTCTTACAATAATGTGTATATGTTTATCTGAATGTATTTTGTGAGTTTGACTTTACAACAACACAATCCACTATTTTAGTAACTATTAGCACTTTTTTGGCCTACTAATTTGGTGATTTTATCAAGCGTACAAAATTTGGAGTTAACAAAGAATAAACCACAACACTAAAAGTTCCAATATTTAACCAATTTATTCAAGTGCCAGATAATTTGGAGGCTACAACAAACACTAGGAAATAAGCAACCTGGGATGGCAACTAAGCTAGAATAGATCAGGGTCTGAAGAAGGAAGTCGTCTATTGTCCATCACCATCATAATTGAGGAAATTGTTTCTTCCTATGATGTTCAAAGAAAGAACAATAACATTTCAATAAACAAAGTGTGTGAGAAACTTTTTACTATTGCTCACGGATGATCGACAAAATGATAAAAAGAAACTTAAACGAGACAAGGTTTAAACCTTACCAAACCCCAAAACAAGAAGACCCGCGTAGTTAATATGAAACTTCTAATAACCGTGTGTGCTATTAATTTTACATCCTACTTTCACTATGGTCTTTTAATACATTCATTTTCCCCAATTTGAGTCATACTTGGATTATAAATATATTGCTTCTAGAGTGTCATATCTCTCATGTTATATACTTTCTATCCAAGTTTAGTTATCATAATTTGAAAATGAATGCGTATTAAGAAAAAAAATCGCCAAATTATCCATGTTAACTAGTCTATTATCATCTTAATTTGTTTTAATTAATTTTTCCAATTTTTTCTTGAAATAATAAAATAGAGGGGAGATAGAGAGAGAAAGAGAGAGAGAGGAGAAAAAAGAAGTATAGTTGTGCTTCAAATGTCAAAGTTAATAGTGTCTCTTTCCGATGTATGTCATGTAGCTTTCAATAAATTTTTTTATAAAGTTAGATGAGGGTAGTATTGAAAAAAATAAGGTTAACAATTGTATTAAAATAGAAAGAGGACAAATAGATTTAGACAAACCAAAAAAAAAAATTAAGACAAGTAAACTTAGACGGAAGGAGTAGTATTTTTAGTAAACTATGTCTTTTATGTTATGTTATATGGAGTCTTCACTTTGCCCAATAATACATGTGTCCAAAACTTATATTCGAACAAGCGTATGAATATTAGAAACTTCATTTTAATGTACAAAATTGACAAAATTAAGAAATACTCGTGTCGGACTCTTCAAAATATCATGTTCAACTGGATACTATGTTTGGGGCCATGAAACATAACTTTTATGTCAACACCGACATTCACCATCATATAGGATCAGGAACCGAAAATATTCATTGATGCAACAATGTTCAACACAACCTAAGCACCACACAACATATTCTCCCCAAAATTTTCTTCTTTGCCTTTCAATGTTTTTCTTATAGTTATTTTTTTATGATCAATTTCAACTCTTTAAAATGTAAATAAGCAAATGTATTTTAATATTAGCATACAAGGTACTCATTTCATTGGAATATATTACTATATCAAGAACAAGTGTATGAGAATTCACAACAATGGAATGTTTATGAAGGTTGAATGAAATGACGATTTAAGCAAACCTCAAGTGTTGAAAAAAGCTACATAAGTAGAGATTCCAAGCATAGAGGAAAGGACAACATTATTATTTGGGCTCGAATTATGTGGTGAGCTAAAGTTTACGTGGAGTTATTTTAACCCACGTTGGGACTCGTTATGGTGGTTTAGTATTTTAAGGAATCAAGGATTCCTAAACACAATCAATATATGATTCTTAAGGAAATGTAAGGATATGATTCGACTTCCTTTCCTTAAGGAGATTCTGTTTGATCCCATTAAGGTTTCTTACCTAATGAGGAATCCTATTTATAACAGAGAAGGAGTTGGTGTGACTACTATAAATGCAAGGCTATACCCTGATTCTAAGGTACACACAACAATTATTTGTAGCACTAGAGCATTAAGTCTCCATTGTTAAACCTTATTCAGCTTGTACTTATTATCACACTAGAGCTATCATTTGGCGGCCGAAGCCGTCAAGCTTTTGGTGTGACTTTATTTCTGTGCAGGATTTGATGCACTTTGGTGATTGGGCGCATCGACGAATCTTGGCGTTAACATTGGCGCTAGAAGAAGGACTTTCTAGTGCTACGCAATTTTCAATCATATAGAAGTTCTGGTTGGAGTTATGGTGAACAGTAAGAAGATAGTTTCTACCCGCGATCAGTCAATGGCGGACCCCCCTTCTTATAAACCAAGGGGTTGAGCCAAGAATCGGCTGGGGCCATTAGTTTCGGAATAATTGGGGTCTCATGCTAATTTTGTGGCACCATCGAAGAACAAGGCGAATGGTCCTCGACGAAGATTATTCACAACAGACAGTAACAAAGTGAGAGCTATAGGCCATGCAGGGGACGCACCATCCCAAACACGTCTCCAGGATGAAAGCCATGACGAGAGGAGATCAATCTTTGTAAAAAAGCCAAGGGAGACCGGTGATGCATTAAAATCAGTCCAGGACATAGCCGAAGGCGGGGGCGGTTACCAAATAATTAATCTAGGACACGTCGTCCAAATGATTTTCGGTGGACCGAAAGTAGGCACCAAAGTCGCTCTCGTGACAATTAGGCACCAAACTTATTCGAGGTATTGTTCGTCAGGGAACCAGTCCAGGACACACCGTCCGGATGGCTCACGGCACATTGGGAGCAAGCACTAAAGTCACTCTAGGGAAGCAAGCTCTGAAGGTAGAGGACGACCTGATAGAAGGAGGCAGATCCTTCCCAAGATAGAAGAAGGCAGGACAGACAAGATCTTACATCTCGAATAAACGAGATGGAAGAGTTAGCTAGGAAGGTGGCCGAATTAGAAAAAAGGTTAGCCGAGGGGGATCAAAATAAAATAGCCCTGGTTAAGTCCTCATCACCGTTCTCCCCAAAAATCACACAGGAAAAGGAAAACCTGAATAAGAAATCCCCTCATGTAGAGAGTTATGATGGTTCGGGAGATTCGTATGAGCACAACCAAGCATATGTTCGGCTAATGGATTACTACAACTATTCTGATGCCGCTAAGTGTCAGATGTTTATAAGTACCTTGAGGAAGGATGCTAAGCAATGGATGATGACGCTGGCTCCAAACTTAGTTTCATCCTAGAAAGGGATCTGTGATAAGTTTCATGCTTGGTTCGGTAGTAACAAAAGGAGGGGAAAGCTAACCGGATCCTTATCTCAGATCAGACAGTACTCAAAAGAGACTTTGGGCCAATATGTGAAACGATTTTGGGAAGAAGTCAGGCAGGTTATGGATTTGAACGACCTTCAGGCAGTCAGTCTCTTTCAGAATGATCTAGACATCGTAAAATCAAAGAAATTGGTGAAATTTGTGAAGAACTTGGCCGAAGCCTTTGATAAGGCTAAAAGCTTTATAGTGGTGGAAGAGGCGATGAGTAGCCTGATGCAGAGCCTATCAGAAAACTCAAAGGACAAGGAGAAGAATAGCTATAAAGGGGACACTAGTAATAATAAGTCAGACAGGCAATAGAAGAAATATAACAACAACAATGGTTGTTCGGGAGGAGGTCTTTTGCCTTTCCCGAGTTAGAGACTTAACAAAATTTACACTCCTTTGAGTACAAATAGGGCCACCATCCTAGAGCAGATAAAGGACAAGCCATACTTTGAACCAACTAAAGACAAAACAAAGTCCAACAAAGGAAATATGAATAAGTATTGTGATTATTAGGGTCAGCTAGATATTCTACCAAGATATGCTGCAGTTTAAAAGATCTAATTGAGAAAAATGTTCATAGTGGAGAGTTGGTTCAGTTCGTTGCAGGACGCAGTGCTTCGGGAACACCTCAGCAGAACACCCCAATACAAAACCCGACCACCTAACCCCAACAATCGGAATAGACCCAGGAAACACACCAGGTGGTGGATATGATCACGGTGGGTTAGTCGGGAATGTTACTAGGAAGAAAAAGCGTGAATTTCTAGATGTAGTGATCTCTTCGGTGGTAGGAGTCAGTAAGCAAAAGCATACTATGGCTATCAAGATTAAGATGTTCACTGAGGACAGTACAAAACCTCTGGTCATGCCCGCCGAAGAGGCAGAGGATATCGAGATTATACCAAGGAAGAAGGAGAAAACAGTAAAGATAGGTTCGGGATTGCAGGAAATTTTTTAGACGAATTTGATATAGTTTCTTCAGGGTTATGCAGACATATTTTCCTGGGTTCCCAATAACATGCATGGGGTCGAGGAGAAGGTGGTCGTACACAAGCTACACATGAACCCTACCAAAAAAATCGATCAGAAAGAAAAGGGGGATCTTCGCCCCGGAGAGGCAGAAGATAATAGATGAAAAGATTGCAAAACTTTTGGAAGCGGACTTTATCTTTGAGATTGATTACCCGAAGTGGATGGAAAATGTGGTATTGGTACATAAATAGATTGGGAAGTGGCGGGTTTGCATCGACTACCCAGAATTTAACAAAGCTTACCCGAATGACTTTTTCCCACTCCCACACATTGACCAACTTATCGATGCTACTTCGGGGTATGATTTTCTCAGTTTTATGGATGCTTTTTTGGGATATCATCAGATTTTAATGCATAAGGAGGATATACCGAAGACAACGTTCATTACCCATCAGTTGGTTTATGCTTACGAGAAGATAACTTTTGGAATATTAAATGCGGGGGCGATTTACCAGAGGATGATAAATTATGTATTCCAAAAAAAGTTTGGTCAAAGTATGGAAGTGTATATGGATGACATAATGCTCAAAAACATGTCAGTCCGGAGTCATCTACACGATTTAGAGGACTGATTTCAAATTGTTAGGCACTACAAAATCAGGTTGAATATGAAAAAATGCACTTTTAAATTATGAGCAGGAAAATTTTTGGGATATCTGATCAGCAAGAGGGGAATAGAGAGGAACTCAAAAAAGATAAGGGCTATTCTGGGTATGAAATCTCCTCAGTTGTATAAGGATGTTCAACGTCTGATAGGTCGGATAACAACTTTGAGGAGGTTTATGTCTAAGTCAGCTGAAAGGTGTTTGACATTTTTTGACACATTAAAAGGGACGAAGAATGAGATGACCTTCCAATGGACTTCGGAGTGTTAGGATATTTTCTAGGGTATTAAGAGGTAGTTGTCTTCAGATCCTTTGTTGGTGAAGCCGGTTCCTGCTAAACCATTGTATTTATATTTGGCAGCCAATTCCTTAGCAGTAGGAGCTGTACTGGTTCGAGAGATAGGGGGTGCATCATCCAAATTATTATGTTAATCATGCTCTTCGGGATGTAGAGACAAGGTATCTGAATCTGGAGAAGTTTGCCTATGTGTTGATAATAACTAGTCAAAAACTAAGACATTACTTTTAAGGTCGGTTAGTGGTGGTATATACAAATCAACCATTGAAAAGGATTCTAAGTAAGCTAGAAGTCTCGGGTTGATTAGCAGCTTGGGCTATAGAATTGACACAATTTATGTTGGACTATCATCCAAAAATATCAATTAAGGGTCAGGCCTTGGCCGACTTCGTGGCGGAGTGTTCATTTTCTGAGTAGAATTATACGGTTGACCAGACAGAAGGTTTGGTTGGGCCAGTCTCGAGAGTTCAGTCGATTAAGATTTCCTGGACATTATATGAGAATGGTTCTTCGATAGAAGATACTAGTGGGGTCGGGGTCATTCTGATAAGTCTCGAAGGTTTCAAAGTGTATCAGGAAATCCAATTTGGTTTTAAAGAAACAAACAATGAGGCAGAATACGAAGCAATTTCAGCAAGTCTTCGGCTGACGAAGAGTCTTAAGTTGTTGAGTTTGATAATCTTCAGTGATTCTGAGTTGGTGATCATATATATTTTAGGAGAATATGAGGCCCGGGGGGAAAAGATGGTCAAATATCTGGTTGAGGTCAAAGACCGGCTCCAATAATTCAGTTCATTTTCCTTTGAGGGAGTTGACAGATCTAATAACACCATAGTGGATGCACTGGCAAGGTTGGCTACATAAGATGCAAGTACGTTCAATGGATCAGACCACTTAGAGGTTTTGAATCAGACGATTGTTCAGCATGAGAAGGTTATATTAGATGACGCCTTACTTGGAGTATCTGACTGATGGCATCTTAGCTTCAGATCAAAAGTTGGAAAAAAAGATCAAGTATAGGAGTTCAAACTTTTTACTTATCAATGGAGATTCTTCTCCTTTACTGAGGTGTCTTGTGCCATCCGAGGCCAAATATATTCTTCAAGAGGTTCACGAGGGAATTTATGGTGATCATATGGGTGTGAAGGCGTTGTCTTACAAGGTGTTACGACAAGGATATTATTTGCTTATGTAAAGAAGTGCCCCAAATGTCAGTTTAATAGCCCTATCACTCATCAGCCGTCTGAGGAACTTTACTCTGTGTTATCCCCAATTCCCTTGTTGTATGGGAAATTGATATACCGAGACCGTTATCGAAAGCGAAGGGCAAAGTTAATTTCATGATAATAGCTAACGACTATATGACCAAGTGGGTAGAGGCAAAACCCCTTCAACAAATTACCGAGCAGGAGTGTTTAAAATTCTTAAAGAATTTTGTGGTTTTTCGGTTCGGGACTCCTATGGTAGTGGTCTCTGATAATGGCAGACAGTTTGTGGGTTCTAAGTTTGAGCAATTTTTAAAGGAAATGGGAATTCAACATCAATAAAATTTAGTTGCTCATCCTCAGTCGAATGGTCAAGTAGAAGTTACTAACTTAACTCTATTAAATGGAATAAAATGGAGGCTCGATGAAGCAAAGGGATGGTGAACCGAGGGGTTAGTAAAGTATTGTGTGAAAGTATTATGCATACAAGCCAATCATGTATGATGATAAAGCATATACTCGTGTAATCAATCTTATTTATTTATTAATAAAAGAATTATTTATTAAAGGCATTTATTATCTACATGGTGTCGTTTTTAATAATATGTGATAAACCCATAGTTTTAAGCAACGCTTTTAGAATAATGATGATGATCATTCTAATGAGATCTAAATTTTAGAAAGCTTAAAACTAAAATAGTTCCCAATCATGGATTACTAAATAAGGGATTAGTGAATCCGGATAGATTGGTACACGCGTTGTTTGCTTCATTGGATGAGGATGATTGATCTCATGATCATTTGTGTGGAGACACTAAAGCAAGTATGTAGGTGCTTATTAGAGAATAAGTTCATCGAACGTGACTCGCTAAGGAATACCTAATGGAGTTTTACTTTACTCGTCAATAGGAATTCTCGTAGTGATAGTAAGACAAATGATCTCAGACTTGAGATCATCATAAGATCTTATATATAATGAATTACACTTTGACTTATTCCTTAAGACTCTTAGAGTATATCAAAGGGTATGCTTGGGTGTAATAAGTTATATATGAAGATAATGAATGATCAATAAAGAATCTACCACTTCTAGTAAAAGGAGAAATGTCCTATGTGATTCGATAAATGACAACCCAGAACTTGGTTAAGGTGGAATGAAATTAGAAAGTAGTTTCTAATTTGCATTCATCGGGAGTTGTTCATTTAGGAATCGAAATACATATAATTAAATAAAATAAGACTTGACAAGAATTCCATGCCTTATATTTAATCGGGACATATAAGATGGAAGGAAGGATTGAATTGTAGTAACTATTTACTCAAAGGGTTTTTATGATTAATGTTGAAATCTATATTATCCGGAAAGTCGTTGATCGCTAGGGAGGCTTATCCCTATCAGAGAATAAATATTATTTATTTAAATAAATTATTTGTTTAATTTATTTATTTAAATGAGATTAGAATTGTTCTAATTGATTTATTCACAACCGGTTTAATATGGAGAACCTAAAGGGTCACACACCATAAAAGGAAGAATAATTATTTAAGAAGTTAATGGCATAATTGTAATAATATGTTAAGTATATTTAATTTAATCTATGGTGATAGAATAAATTAAATAGCTTAATATTTATTATTTAATATTTTAGAAATATTAAATATAAATTAATAAGAGGAGTCTTATTAATATTATTATAATTATTATTATTTTAATTTCTAAAAGGTTTAGGAATTAATTTAATATTAGTACTTCATTTATTCCTAATTGGATTAGGAAAGAAAATTAGTTAAAGGAGTTTAACTAATTATCCCTAATAGATTAGGGAGCCCATTTAATTAAAAGAGTTTAATTAAATAAATAATACCTTATTTTAATTAAAATAGGTTATATAATATCTTTATAAGAAGAGAGTCTTATATTAGATATGAGATATACGTAATTCCAAGAGTTTGGAGAGTACACCCCTTTTCTTATTCGGGGATAGAAAACTAGGGTTTGAGCCAAACCTTCTTCTTGAAAAATTTCTCTTCCTTGGTGGATCACCTATAGAGGCCATACACTGGGTGGCTTACATTAATCAAAGGAAGGAATCAACCCGAGATTCAAGGAGATCATCGAGAAGTAGGAGGTGAACTCGCACTCGAGGAAGCTCGTTTCTACAAGGGTATGATTTCATAATTTCTTATTCTTCGCTTTAATTAATAATATGCATAAAGGATGATCCGTAATTGGTTTGTGAAAAATTTTAAAATCGATTTTATCTCGCTCGCTAAATTTTGCAATTTGATTGCTACTTTGATTTTCATAAAACCTAACAAAGGGTATCACGAGCCAAACTTTATGCTAATTATTAATTATTTTGATTCTATATATGTATGGGTATGTATTTAGAATAATTTATTGGGCATAATTTGTTGTATAAAATTATTATTAAAAAAAAAAAAAAAAAAAAAATTTTTTTTTTTTTTTTTTTTTAAATGATTCATTTATATATATTTATATATATATAAACCAAGCTAAAAAACAATAACATGGCGATCGGTTGGCTGCTTTTTTTTTTTAAGGCATTTTTTTTTTCGCTCAAATAGTATGTAAAGGATAAAGTTTTGTTTTTTTGTTGTCAAAAATGAATCAAGGATGAAATTCATGGGCCACGTGGAAATCATGATAAAAAAAGGTGTTTCTCGCTTTATTTAATAATATATATATATATATATAATAAATATATCTTATAAGGCTAATTTTTATGAATTAGCAAGTATGCCAATTTTTTTAAAAAGAAGATCCACATTATAATTTTTTTTTTTGGATCGATATATATAGCAAAGTATGTCCGGTTTTTTCTTTAAAAGCAAGAGATTTATATATATATATATATATATATATATTATATATATATATATATTAATTTTAATAATTTTATAATTAAAATAAAAGAGTTTATTTTAATCTTGAAATTGGATTTCATGCAACATAAAATTGCCCATTAAATGATACTCATATATATATATGGAATGATTTAATTTATCGATACATATGATGATATGTATGATAATAAATG
Source organism: Panax quinquefolius (assembly GCA_020205615.1). Taxonomy (NCBI): domain Eukaryota; kingdom Viridiplantae; phylum Streptophyta; class Magnoliopsida; order Apiales; family Araliaceae; genus Panax; species Panax quinquefolius. Next base: position 64,352,914 of record CM035158.1, on the reverse strand, counting down.
GGATTGATTATGGACAATCGACCAATATGATTGGATTTATTTTAGTTGGATGTTTGAATGAATGGGTTTTATTAAATGGGGTCTGCAGATTTGCCTTTTTCTCGGTTTTCTTCGATGTAAATTCTATCTCTCTCCTATGCATTTCCCTCGATCACGATCAAGGTTTCTATTTAAATTAAATAGTTTAATGTAATAGGATTAGTTAGAATTTTTTAGAAGAACCAAGACCAAGATCAAGGAGCGCTTGAAGACCCGCTTTGTAATGGAGCCCAAGTTTAAATGTAATAGTTATATTTAAATGTTTATTCTTTGCAGCACCTAGAGTTTCAACCTTTTGGTTCACTTGGTGGCTCTAGTGAACCAAACTAGAATAAAAGTCCATAATCAATCCTGGGTAGAATATAGTATTCTATATGTGCATGCTAGTATTATATATATTATATATTATGCAAACATGCTTCAGATGTTTAATAATATGACGCGTATTTTATATATATATTTGCACGCGCTTAAACAAGATGAGACAAATAATAACAAATCCTCAAAGTTTTTTTTTATTAAGTCTTAAGCGCTCAAAGATATTTAGAATATCGAACGTCGCTTTCTAGCATGATAAAATTAATAGAGTATTAAATATTTAATATGAGTTTGTTGTGTCACCACAAGGCAAGTATTAAGTATTTAAGATGTTAATTTATCACATTTGATGCTTATAAAGAAAATTGAACAATATTGTTTTGTTGTGTCACCACAAGGGCGTATATTTTTCTTTTTTGAATATACGGAAGTGCTAGGTTGGACTTAACTTAGATAATTTTGATTCGGATGTGCCACCACTTGATCAAAATAATCCAAGAGGCAAAACATAAGGAGTTACATGTTGATGTAATTGACAAGGAGTTGTCTACCTATTTATTTATATATAGTTTGTTGTGTCACCACAAGGCTATATATATTTGAAATGGGATCCTTATTCTCACTAGCAAAAAACTTTAATTAGATTTTATTTAACTATATAAATGAGGGTAATATAGTTTGAAGAAAATAGTGGGAGATACCAATATAAAATAAGACCTAATTTATTTTGGTAATTAATTAAATGAATGTTTGCTAAAATATTGTCTTTTTTACATGCGTAATTTTGAAAATGTCACATTCACTAATTTCATCGCAAGCATACTTGATGCTAACAAACCGATTCGGACCGAACTACACGGACCGGTTAAGGAATTGAGAATTGTTCTCATCGCCGAAAAGATTTCTTATGTCCTAAATTCGCCTGCACTGCAAAAAAGTTGCGAGATGTACCGAGGAAGAGATTGCTACTTTTAAACAAAGGGCAAGATGATGCATCCGTGGCTCAACGCATCATGCTCGCATCCATGAGTAACGAAGCTTCAAGCCACAAGATGAAAACATGGATGCTCCTACTATGCTATCGCACCTTGGAGAGTCAGATGGTGAGCAAAGTAGACCGCTAGATATGAAATATCTAAGGAGCTCTTCCGATCTCGGATGACCGAGGGCACCGCCGCTGAGACTCATGTCCTAAAGATGATCAATCTGATTGAACGCTCTGGACACTTTGGGTTCGCTCATGGATGGGGAGTTGAGTCAAGATTTAGTCTTGCAGCCACTACCCTGCACACCTTCTCACAATTTGTTGTGAATTTTCACATGAATAAGTTGGATGTCACTTGCTCAATTACTTAACATGTTGAAAATCGTCAAGGTCACTTCCCATCCAAGAAGAACCATGTCTTCATCGGGTGGATGATTCTTCCAAGAAAAGGAAGAGGCCCAAGGTATCTTCTCAAAAGAAGAAATCCAAGAAGGCTAAGGGAAAGGCGAAAGTGAAGGATCAAAAGAAACTCGATCCAATTTAGCAAAGGAATTTGCTTCCATTGCAATAAGTCGGGTCATCGGAAGAGGAACTGCAAGGATTATCTTGCGTAACAAAAGCGTAAGAAGCTTGGAGAAGCTTCAATCCTAATCAAGGTTTGTTTATGATTGAAATTAATTTTTCCGAAAGTCAATCTTCTACTGGGTATTGGATACCGGATGTGGTTCTCACATATGTAATAATATGCAGGACCGGTCAAGTAAGAAAGTCGAAAGAAGGATGAGGTCGCCCCACGAGTGGGAAATGGAGCAAAGGTTGTCGATTAAATGTAGGGACTTATTGTTTAAGACCGCTTACACGGCAAGTTCATTAATTTAAATAATTGTTATTTTGTTCCAAATATCATTAGAAACATTATTTCTATCTCTCGTATTGATATGGATGGTTTTAATATTATAATAAAGAACAACAGCTTGTTCCATTTATAATGATAATGTTTTTTATATGGTGTTGGTAATTTACTTAAATGGACTTTATATACTGACTTGCATGAAAATATATTTCAAATTGAACAAACTAATAAAAGGAAAAGAGATGATGTTAATTATACCTTCATGTGGTAATCGTAGACTTGGTCATATTAATGAAACAAGATTATCCAAGTTGCATAAAGATGGGCTCCAGAGTTATCTCGATTATGAATCATATCCAACTTGTGAATCTTGTCTCATGGGTAATGACTAAATCTCCTTTTAGTGGAAAAGGAGAAAGAGTTACAGAGAGTTGTTAGCGTTGGTACACACATGTATGTATGTGGACCCATGACAAATAATCGCACGAGGAGGGTATTCTTATTTTATTACATTCACCGACGACCACTCAAGATTTGGATATGTGTATTTAATGAAATACAAATCAATCATTTGAAAAGTTCAAAGAGTTCAAGTGAAGTTGAGAAGCAAACCGGTAAGAGTATTAAGATTCTTCGATCCGATCGAGGAGGAGAATACTTAAGTGGTGAGTTTCTCAATTGTCTCAAAGAAAATGGTATAATCTCACAATGGACTCCACGTGGACGCCACATGATGAATGGTGTATCTCGAAAGGAGAAATCGAACATTGTTGGACATGGTTCGATCTATGATGAGTTTTACCGACCTTCCAGCTTCCTTCCGGGATATGCCCTAGAATCTACCAGATACCTACTTAACAAGGTACCTACAAAATCCATCCCCAAGACCCCATATGAAAGTTATGGATAGGAGGAAACCAAATCTTAAGCATGTTAAGACTTGGGGTTGTCAAATTTTATGTCAAAAAGTTTGAAAACGATAAGTCGCAGACTAGATCCGATAAATGTAGATTTGTGGGATATCCTAAAGAAACATCGGGTATTATTTCTATCATCCAACCGATCAAAAGGTGTTTGTTGCGAAACATGCCGCTTTCTTCTTGAAAAGGAGTTTATCCTCAAGGGTCGTGGGAGTAAGATATATCTTCAAGAGGTTCAAGAACCACAAAATACTACAGATCAAAGTGAGGTACCTAACCAAGTAGAGATTCCTTCTTCACACTCACACCCTATTCAGAACTGAAGAGTACCAAAGATACCAGACAGTATGGACTTGTCATAGAAGATGACAATGAGGTACGATCATAGATGATGATGATCCATTGAATTACTTAACAAAGCTATGAGTAGTAAAGACTCAGAGAAATGGCAAGAAGCCATGAAACCGAGATGGACTCCATGTATGAGAACCAAGTATGGACTTTGGTCTCACCACCAAGGCATTAAGCCTATGGGTGTAAATGGGTCTTTAAAAGAAAGATCGGAGCAGATTTTGCAAGGTAGAGACCTATAAGGCCCGATTTGGTTGCAAAAGGTTTCAAACAAAGACAAGGAGTCGACTATGACGAAACCTTCTCACCAAAGAGTAATGCTCAAGTCCATTCGGATTTTGCTTGCGATTGCAACTTACCATGACTACTTAAATCGCAGATGGACGTGAAAACGGCCTTCCTCAATGGGAAACTTGAGGAGGATGTGTATATGACACAACCAGAGGGATTTGTTTCAAAGGTTGGAACAAATCAAGTCTCAGAAGCTACAACGATCCATTTATGGATTAAAGCAAGCTTCTCGTAGGTGGAACATCCGCTTTGATGAGACAATCAAAAAGTTTGATTTTATCAAAATGAGGATGAACCATGTGTGTACAAGAAGGTTAGTGGGAGCGCTATTTCATTCCTTGTATTATATGTTGATGATATATTACCGATAGGGAATGATATTCCTATGTCGCAAAACAATTAAAATCAAGTTATCTAAACACTTCTCCATGAAGGACTCTGGGAGAAGCATCCTATATTTTGGGGATAAAGATCTATAGAGATAGATCTAATAGGATGCTTGGCTTATCCCAAGGAACGACATCGACATGATGCTAAAAAGGTTTAGCATGGAAGATTCCAAAAGAGGTCTCATGCCGATGAGCCATGGAATACATCTCTCCAAGAAACAAGCCCCAAAGACACTGAGGAGAGAAACCAGATGAGTAAGATTCCTTATGCTTCAAAGAATAGGATCTATCATGTACCAGATGATATGTACTAGACCAGATGTCGCTTTCATGCACTTAGTGTAACAAGCAGATATCATCGAATCCAGGAGAAGAACACCGAAGGCAAAGGAAAAATATCCTAAAGTACTTAAGAAGAACTAAGGATGTATTTCTTTGTTTACACTTGGGTCCGAATTAAAACTAGAGGGCTTCACAGACTCAAGTTTTCAAATGCACCAAGATGACAAGAACTGCTTTGGGGTATGTGTTTACCTTAAACGGTGGGCGCAGTTGAGTTGAAAAGTTCCAAGCAAAGAAACAAATATTCGATTCAAAGGATGAGGCAGAGTACATAGTCGCAAGTGAAGTCGCAAAGGAAGTCGTTTGGATGAAGAAGTTCATTACCGAACTTGGTGTGGTTTCTAGCATTAAAGGACCAAAGGTGCCTTTATTTCGTGACAACATCGAGTCATTATGCAAGCTAAGGAACCCTGTGTCTCATCGTAAATCCAAACACGTGTCAGGCATGATTTCATTTGATCGAGAGATCATCGAAAGAGGAGACGCCACCCCGAGCGTGTGGACTCTCAAGACAATATTGCAGATCCATTTACTAAAGCGCTAACACAACAATGTTAGCTTTGATCGTCACTTAGAGAAGATGGGTATGAGATACCACTGGCGATTTAGCTTTTAGTGCAAGTGGGAGATTGAAAGTATTATGCATACAAGCCAATCATGTATGATGATAAAGCATATACCTGTAATCAATCTTATTTATTTATTAATAAAAGAATTATTTATTAAAGGCATTTATTATCTACATGGTGTCGTTTTTAATAATATGTGATAAACCCATAGTTTTAAGCAACGCTTTTATAATAATGATGATGATCATTCTAATGAGATCTAAATTTTAGAAAGCTTAAAACTAAAATAGTTCCCAATCATTGGATTACTAAATAAGGGATTAGTGAATCCGGATAGATCGGGTACATACGTTGCTTTGCTTCATGGATGAGGATGATTGATCTCATGATCATTTGTGTGGAGACACTAAAGCAAGTATGTAGGTGCTTATTAGAGAATAAGTTCATCGAACGCGACTCGCTAAGGAATACCTAATGGAGTTTTACTTACCGTCAATAGGAATTCTCGTAGTGATAGTAGTACAAATGATCTCAGACTTGAGATCATCATAAGATCTTATATATAATGAATTACACTTTGACTTATTCCTTAAGACTCTTAGAGTATATCAAAGGGTATGCTTGGGTGTAATAAGTTATATATGAAGATAATGAATGATCAATAAAGAATCTACCACTTCTAGTAAAAAGGAGAAATGTCCTATGTGATTCGATAAATGACAACCTGTGAATCTTGGTTAAGGTGGAATGAAATTAGAAAGTAGTTTCTAATTTGCATTCATCGGGAGTTGTTCATTTAGGAATCGAAATACATATAATTAAATAAAATAAGACTTGATAAAGAATTCCATGTCTTATATTTAATTGGGACATAGTATGGTGGAAGGATTGAATCAGACAGTAACTATTTACTCAAAGGTTCTTTTATGATTAATGTTGAAATCTATATTATCCGGAAAGTCGTTGATCGCTAGGGAGGCTTATCCCTATCAGAGAATAAATATTATTTATTTAAATAAATTATTTGTTTAATTTATTTATTTAAATGAGATTAGAATTGTTCTAATTGATTTATTCACAACCTGCTTAATATGGAGAACCTAAAGGGTCACACCATAAAAGGAAGAATAATTATTTAAGAAGTTAATGGCATAATTGTAATAATATATGTTAAGTATATTTAATTTAATCTATGGTGATAGAATAAATTAAATAGCTTAATATTTATTATTTAATATTTTAGAAATATTAAATATAAATTAATAAGAGGAGTCTTATTAATATTATTATAATTATTATTATTTTAATTTCTAAAAGGTTTAGGAATTAATTTAATATTAGTACTCTCATTTATTCCTAATTGATTAGAAAGAAAATTAGTTAAAGGAGTTTAACTAATTATCCCTAATAGATTAGGGAGCCCATTTAATTAAAAGAGTTTAATTAAATAAATAATACCTTATTTTAATTAAAATAGGTTATATAATATCTTTATAAGAGGAGTCTTATATTTAGATATGATAGAAAAATATACGTAATTCCAAGATCACCTATGAGAGAGTACACCCCTTTTCTTATTCAGATAGAAAAAACTAGGGGTTTGAGCCAAAAGGTGAACCCTTCTTCTTAAAAAAATTCTCTTCCTGGTGGATCAAAGGATAGTAAGGCCACATTTTTGGGTGGCTTACATTAATCAAAGGAAGGAATCATAAAACCCGTGGAGATTCAAGGAGATCATGAGAAGTCAAGAGGTGAACTCGTGCTTCAAAATATTACTGAGGAAGCTCGCTTATTACAATTTGGTATGATTTCATAATTTCTTATTCTTCGCTTTAATTAATAATATGCATAAAGGATGATCCCGTAATTGGTTTGTGAAAATTTTAAAATCGATTTTATATTCGCTCGCTGAATATTTTTGCAATTTGTTTCTCGTCTGAAAATACTTTGATTTTCACAAAAACCTTTATTCTTATATTCGTGTTTAGTTTCCCAAAACAAACAACTTTTGAATATATGTTCAGTTTATCAAAACGAATGTCATTTTATATATATTCAGTTCAGTTGAACGAGTACTCCAATTATGTATAAGAGTGTTCAACTTTCCAAGGCGAATGATTCTTATATTTATGTTCAGTTTCCTGAAACGAACAACCTTTGAATGTATGTTCAGTTTCTCGAAACGAACGACATTTATATTTATATTCAATTTAGTTAAAGTGAATTATGTTGCAAAATATTGTGTACATGGGTTAATTACATTGTTAGTTTGGGAAGATGAGGGGAAACAACTATTTTAGGGTGTACCATCTTCGTCATCTGAGGAATTTAAGATGCTGGTGTCGAGCCCGGCTGCCAAAATCTTCTCTCTTATTTTATCCTTGTGACTTTGGTAGCCTTCGACGAATTGGGTAATGATATGATTAGTAAGCTCGAGGGATTCTTGATTCTCCTCGAGGATTTTTTGCTTCTCGGTCTCGAAGATGGTGGTCTTCTCGGCCTTCAGGCGTTCGATTTCCTTTTCCATTCCAATAGTTGTCACAAGCATAGACGTCATTTTGCTGCATACCTGTTCATATTTTTTCGCTAGGGTGGTGTATGGTTTTTGTAGTTTTTCCTTGTCCTCTTTCAGCTTGGCTCGGTCCAGGATGACTTTTTCTTTTTGTTCCGTGGGCTCTGAGTATTTCCACTTTAACTCATAAATGTTTCGTGTTAGTTTGTTCAGTTCTGCTACTAAGGCATCAGCATGTATCAAGGAAGTCTGGAACCATTCTTGATCAACTTTTCTTTCATTCGAAATAATTTCAAATTTGGCTCGAAGCTGTTCTAGATTTCTTTCTAATTCCTTTTTTTAAGCCAAAATCTCTTCGACTTGGAATAACAGACGATCAAAGGCATATTGTGTCTAGGAACAAGTTGAAGATGTTAAGGGTTAGTTTTCAAGATGAGTTAATATCAAATGATGGCCAATGGAAGCAGCGGTAGCAATTACTAGGTCTTTGGGTTCGAGGCCTTCGAACTTTTCATCATCACCTGGTAGGACAAATGCATTGAAGTTTTCGTATGGAAAGTCCTCATGGAGGTCTTGAGACAAGAAAATATTTAAGAATCACTTTGGTTGGTCTTCGGAGACTAATGGTTTTGCAGGTGGTGGTGGAGGACAAGGGATAATGATGTTTTCCTCTATTCAGGCCTTCTTCAGAGGAGGTTCAACTGGTGTTTCTTTTGTTAAAAGTTTTGAGGAAGTTTCTTCGAAAATGGAAATGTTAGAGTCTTGGGGAGTGTCTTTCTTGGTAGAGGCATCGCTAGTGGTGGTTGATGTAGGCTTGGATGGTTTGATTTGTTTTCTTAATTTCTTCTTCATCAGTACTAGCTCGTCAAATCTAGTCAGCTCAATGGATTTTCTGGTAGATATATTTGGAGCCATCAGAATGGCGTTTAGTGGTTGTATTGTGAGGGGAGGCTTGGATATTGGAGAGTTGTGTGGGGGTTTATCGATCGGGATTTTCTGAGATGAAGATGGTTTCAGCTTCGGGGTTTTCCTCAGTTGGGGAATCTGCTCAGTTGTTATGAATTATTGAGATTCGGATGTTTCGAGGTCTTTTAGCTTAAAGATCAATACTGTCAATATAGCAACGAAATATGTTAATAAATAATTTGTGTTATGTTAAAAGGGAAAAGCCTATGAAAATACTTGCATCCGTGTTGGTAGAGCCAGGTCAGGACAAATAGTACATGGATTGGCCATTCGGTTTACTTCATTTGGATGTAGAAAGCTCGAAAGGCCTTGATTTTCTTCTTCGGGAATTGGGTAATTTTGAGAACAAGATCGTTTGGGGAGGCCCAGTTCCGAAGGAGTCTTAAGTTGGTTCCCTTGATAAAAATCCATTGTGAGTGCCATCCCTTTTTGCTGGATGGGGTTTTTATGTGAGTAATGGTTTCAAGGCGGAGGGTTAGTTGGCGATAGCCCAACTCACCACTTTTGGATATGGTGAACAGGGCGAAAAAGAAGTCTAATCCCGGGTCGACTCTCAATTCATGGAAAAAAGCAAGAACGGAGATTAAATAAATGTAGGAGTTGGACATCAATTGTGCAAACCCAGTGCCAATCAACCCCAAGAAAGATGAGATGAATTCGGGAAGGGGAAGGCGGATGCCATACTGGAAGGCATAGAGTTGGACAGCTAACCATTCTCTATTTGGGCGCCAATACATTCTCTTGTTTGGATATGGGGCTCAGATGGTGTATTCAGGAAGAATCTGGTATTCTTGGCGAATGGTGTCTAGTTGACTACTTTGAATGGAGGATTGGGTATTTACATGAGGATATGCTTTGGCAGACTCGTATTCCTTTCAGATGTGCGCTTCAAAGCCTTCTAGGGAATAAAATGTTTCTAAGCTAGGGGTTGATGATGATGAGATATCTCTGTAGCCGAGAGTTTCGATGATGGTTGCCGTTGGAAATTCAATTGTGATTAGGTCATCGGAAGTTATGGAGGTATTTGGGGCATCAGAAGTAGCCATTATGGTACACTGGCTTAGGGGTTTGGTGGTATGAGTGGTGGGTAGAATGAAATATCTATGAAGGAAGAGAATTATAGAGAGTTTTTGGTGGTTTTGAGATATTCAAAAGTATAGATAAAAAAGATGGTGGTTATTGTTGTGAGGAGGTTTCTTTTTGAATACTTGGCTTTTCAACTTCTCTCGATTACATGAATACGGTGCATTTAAAGCAGCTGTAATGATCATGAACGTGGGAGTAATGTGGGGGCCTGTTAAGAAGATTGGAGGGCATTACCGAGGAATAAGCACCCAAATTATCGCATGTCATTCTTCTATTAAATATCCCATTTAACAGAAGACTAGGGGGTGTTGGGTAAAATCTAATTACACACAGCACGCAAGTATTCATGAACAACAAGTAATAAAGTGTAAGTAAACTATCGTTCCTACAGAGAAAACAACTGAAATCTATCCTAACAACTTCCAATTTTATATTATCTCAATTTTATTAAACAAATAATCAAGTTGTGAAATTTTATGAAAACTACTAATTAATTAAAAACAAACTAACTACCACAAGATTTAATCAAGAATTGGAAAATTAAGCCTACAACTTCACTTAATGCTTCACTTAGACAAACACACTTCCTAATAACTCAACTTAACTATTCCTAATTATAAATCAAGAACACATAAGTACATATAACCATCTCTCAATGCATTATATCTGTATCAACTTAAATCCACAATTAAGAGAATTAAGATGAACACCCTAATTAACTAATTCACTATATCTCTATGCGAATTACAATTAAAGAGGGTTTACACTCGCATTATTTATTAGATTACATGTGATCCATATGTATATCTCTATCCTAAGCATAAATTATGAATCAATTACATGCAGAAATCACAATCACACGCTACTATAATTAGATCTAAACTTGTAGTTCGTTTCTCAATTTCATACAGATTATCATGTAATTGTCGGCCAAATAATTAACTAATTAAGCACATACCATAAAATAGACAACCATGAAAATAGTTTAAATAAATTAATATAGAAGTATGTCAACCTTCGTTACACAAAAAGATCCATTATAGACTTAAATTATAAATTAGTTCAACATAACTGAATAAGAAACCAAAATCCACAAATAGAATAGCATTCTGAATACAAAATTAAAGATGAAGAAAGGAGATAAAAATTGTGAAGTAATCTGTTGCTCTTCTTCAATCTCGTCTTGAGTTCTTTGTGCTAGCCTCTTTGCTTCAATTCTCCAAGCTCGATGTAAAACTAGGGTTTGACTAATGATAATGATCCCTCCCTTTTTATGCCCTTCAACTTGACCTCTTATACTCTCTAATTCGCATCTCAAATCACCCAGCACCAGATCTTCAGACTCCTTAACAAACATGGAAACTTCAGCTAACTGTCGCGCATCCCGCCCCGGCAGGTATTTAGTGTTGAGAAAGCCCGCCCCGACATGTGTACAACATCCTGAAGAAAACTTACCCTCGCCTCGGCAGGTGTCTAGTTCACTGCCTGCCAAATATTACCTTTAAGTCCTGATTTTTCTACAATTCCTGTAACACAAACAAAGAAAACAAGTAAAATGATACTACAATTACTCAAAATAACAAAAAATCAAGCCCAAAAGGTAATTGATTAGTAGGTATAAAACTCACTCATCCAGGGGTAATGTTGGGGCGTGATTATTTTGGCCGGAATTATGTGGTGGGCCAAAGTCCACGTGAAGTTATTTTAACCCACATTGGGACTCGTTTTGGTTGTTAAGTATTTTAAGGAATCAAGGATTCCTAATCACATTCAATTTATAATTCTTAAGGGAATGTTAGGCACAACTCAGAGACAACCCATAGGACATTCAGCACTTACCGCAACCCAATCTCAGAGATAACCTTGAGCAACGACTGTTAAATCAGCCCAAACCGGAGATAACCCCGGTGAGGGGCAAAATCATCATTTTCCCACCTCAATCCCATATTGCGCCATCTCAATAACATTTCAACATACCTTCTACAAATCAATGTCCTACAAGAATCGATGGCTCCAATCCCGAGTGACTACTACACAAAGGCAGTACACCAGATAGAATTTGAAGTCTGAAGACCAAGAGCATGGTCCCATCTTCCTAACTTCGTACAACCTCTAATCTCATGTCATTGTGTAGCTCTCGACAACAACACTCCAAAACAGGTCTTATACACCTCAATCGGATGCCCGAATTAAAGTTCTGAAAGTTCGAGCGGACATCACATTGCATGCGTCTATGTACTTCGAGACGGCGGGACCCGCGGAGCTCGGGGAACCCCGGGTAGCCGCAAGTACACCTGCGGCTGCCGCAGGTACACCTGTGGCTCCCCCTTCTATAAATAGAGGGCTTTGGGTGGCTATTTGGAAGAAAAGAAAGGCGAGGAAGCCTTGTCCAATTTGCTCTGTACACACACTATAAATTGAGTGTTTTCTCATTTTAAACAGTAGTGAGCTTATACTTAGTCATATTTGTACTGGTAAGAACCGAGTGTTCATCCATTTAAAGCTATTGAAGTCTTCTTTGGCAGTCCACTGTAAGCCTTCTTACACTTTTTAAAGCCTTTCTCCACTACTGTGCACACACCGTTCTTCACGTTGAGAGTCGTGTTGCATTTGTATGCCCGGACTTCGATCTGTGGTCCTTTATTTCTTTTTTGTATATATATATAGGGAAATGATTCATAACATCTATTTGCTATAGATCAAAAAGTGACATATAACATCTATACCGTCCGTCTAATTAATAAATGGCTGCGATAAAATTGAGAGGAATACCGTCGGCTAGTAAGTCTAGCAGACGTATTAATAATAAATTGTGACACTTTATGCCCTTATTCCCTTATTCCTTTACTTTACCACACTTAGCCAGAGACAAATTGAAGACATAGTCCGCGGTGGCAGTACAATTTCAATTCCTACACTATACATGTGATTCCTGCAATACCCAAGGTAATATAATTCAAATAATATAAAATACATGTGATTCCTGCTGCAATACCCAATACATGTGATTCCTGCAATACCCATACATAATTCAAATACATGATATTTTGAAGAACTCAGTACATAACAAGTACGTAACAATTTGATTCCTGCAATACCACTTAACAATACAATTAAGCAAATCTTCCTGCAACACTAATTCCTGCCCAGTACATAACAATTCAATCACAACACTATTCCTGCAATACCCCATACATAACAATTCAAATTCAACACGAATAGCAACAAAATTTCCATATCTCCAATTGCCTGCAAATATAATATATCAAATTCCAAATGAGATCTTATCAAATACATCAAATTCGAAAGGAGATCAAATCAAGTACATAAAATTCTAAAGTAGATCAAATCAAATACATCAAATTCCAAATTCTTCCAAATCAAATACATAAAATTTTGAATTATTCCAAAAATAACTATAACGAGATATAGTCATATTCTGGTATGTTTCTTTCCATCTGCTAACTGGAAAATTACTGACGAATATTACTAACCATAGAAAGTGCTAATTGACGACCTAAAATGCGAAACAATAGTTGCTGCAAGGCTGGTAGCTGATCTAGCAACTCAGGAGTATCCAGATCTTTAGGTCTCTGCACCACCAATAATTATCTGAGTAAGAGATTTAATATAAGCATCCAGGAAATTCATATGATTGATCTTATCCAACAATATCACATAGGAAGAACTACAATATATATATCAGCAATGCATGAGGAAGGGAGGAACTTTTTTGTTAATTACTTCACTAATTTAAAAGAAATTGGGTTGGCTAAACCTCAAGATCCTCATTTGAGGATAGGAATTTCAAGATACTAACAATGATAAGAAAATGCAAAGATGTGATTAAAAATAGCTTAAGACTCTACAGTTGCAAAGGAGATACGTTTTGAGTAAGGTGAGATGTCACAACTTTTCCTGACCAATTTTACAACATTACAGAATCTTCAACTTAAATTAGAATAAGAAATCAAAGAAGTATGATATTTTGCAACAGAAACTGTACCTATACACAAGTTAAGAACCCTCCAAAGGGCCAATCTCTAAATAGGCCTGAAAGTATCCCAAATTTTAATATGATTTCATAAAGTAGCAGTTACTTGATGCCAAAGAAATAGAGAGAACAATTTTAAGATGTACCGGTCAATCTGACTCCACATCATGTTTCAACACACGGAAGCATTCCAGCCTCTCTTCCAAAAATAAAGCATAAGTACGAACCTAGTCAGAATAATCCCATGCTGAGCAGAAAATCAGAAAAACAATTTATTTTCTAAGACCTTTCCTATTACGAATCTAATAGACATAAAGAAAAGATAAAATACCATTAGGACCAGAATCATCTTTGAAGTGAGCCATGTTGAGCATATGGCTATTGCTCCTGCCATAGTTAAGAAGTTCTTCCTGTAAAGTGGGGTCCACTTCCCTCAAAGCTCGATGAATGACAATTAGAGTTTTCAACGCAACCTAATTGCAAACAACAGTCAACAACTAAAATATAGTAGAGAATGACTGCTTATGGTGCATGGTAATTAGGAAGTAAACCTTGGATAAGAATAAAACACATTGCTTTGTCACAGAGACTCACATTGTGCCAAAATCGTAACTTGTAAAGTATATCAGCAGTAAAAGGAGTATAATTAAACAGAAATCTTAAATTATATTTCCTGATACATAAAACGTACCACAAAACAGCTAAAGGTACTCTAGTAATCTCAAGATCTAGAAAATGGGATGTAATGGTAGTCCTTGAATCTCATTTTAGTTAAAGTTATTATTTTAAAATTCTTAACTTTATATGCAGCATTTCTAAGCCAAGCTTGGTATACTAGTTAAAGTTTCCAAATGTTATACATCCAAAATTAAAAATCTTATTACAATAAGGTATTCGTATAATTTTTACATAACTTATATCCTCTTATTCAAAATATCTCTCACAAAATTTTTTGAGCCTCTCAAGGACCGTAATGACTCGGTGCTTAACCAAGAAATATGGCTATGATAATCTAAGGTGAGTACCCTTGATATTAGGTATCTCACTGATCACCAGTTGTAGAGCTGTTTGAAGACTAGCAATAGTTTTCATCAACTTGTCAAGACTATCAGTTATTGATTTAGACATATAATAGGTAGGAAACATTAAAGAAAAGAAGCTCACTATGAGCTTTGATTTAGCAATATGAAGCCATGTTCATTTACTTGAAGTAATGAAAGGAAATTACATTTGTAACTGAAGTATCAAAAACATAATGGATCTATAGGTTTCATAGCCTATAGCTGAACTAAAAATAGCATCAGATATTCATAGTACAGTTTCGACCAAGAATTAATGGAGAATTGCATCACCTTCAGATTTTGGAGGTTAAATAACAAACTTACCCATTAATTTTGACAACTTGTTGCCGATTTGCGGTATTCTACTTCTAGGGTTCTAGCAGTTCGCCCAAATCAAACTGTAGCATATTACCTTAGTTTGCCCAAATTGCACTATAGCAGTTCGCCCAAATCGCACTGTAGCAGTTCGCCCAAATCGCACTATAAGCGTAAGCGTATTACCTTTGTTCATCCACTGAAGCACTTCGCCCAAATCGCACTATAAGCTTAAGTGTATTACCTCTGTATCGTAACCCCTTTGTTCGCCCAAATCGCAGAGTAAGGTTCGCCCAAATCGCTTTATTATGCCTACGTTTTACCTGAACCCCAATATCCGTCCGCCAGTAACGATGGAGTTTCCGTTTCGATTTGTCTTGGCTAATTGTCTAAGTGAGGGGTATAAGCGTCCAGAAATTAGCATTACCACATCCGCTAGAAATACTAGCGGACGACGTGTTTCGAGAATTTAATGAAGACATGTTATATGCCACTTTTTGATCCATAGCAAATAAATATTATGGATCATTCCCCATATATATATATATATAAACTGGATTTTATATCCGGTGTATTTACTATTTTCATATATATATATATATATATATATATATTTCCGACATGATAAATCGAGCCTAGATCGATATATATCCGGTGCGTTTACCGCTTTATATATATATATATATATATATATATATTATACATTTTTGTCAGGCCTGGAGTTTACTTCGTGGCCTTTTACTGCTTTCTTTACATTTCGTCCCGCCTGGAGTTTACTTCGTGGCGGTTGATCGTTTTACTGCTTTCTTTACATTTCAGTCCCGCCTGGAGTTTACTTCGTGGTGATTGATCGTATTTATTGTTTTATTTACATTTTTGATCCTCCATGGAGGTATTTCATGGTGGTTGATCATGCCTCTATATATATTTACCGCTTTTATATATTTAAATTTCCAATCCCCCATGAAGTTATTTCGTGGTGGTCGATCGTTTGTATATATATATATTTACAGCTTTTATATATATAACTGCTTACAGCTTTCATATAAACTGCGGCATCGTGTGAGCCTAGGAATCATGTGATCACAGATTCAGTCTATTGAATGTAGATTCGATTCCCGTGATGGACATTTTCAGTTGTAACCAGCTTGTAAATTATTCACGGTGTTTGAATTTCCTTGGATGGCTATCATGCCAATAAGGAGTTCAACACTACTTTGTACATTATTTTCTCGAAGATGCTTCGCATCTCGAAAATAAAAACAAGCAAGCCGAACACATAATAAAATCGAAGTATCAAATGACTTAATTACTATTGAGCATAAGGGTTTGAAAAACCTCTTTTTTAAAAAACCTCACTGCTATATCTTGTTAAAACTGTATTATTATACAAATTGAAACCCTTTGCATATAGGTGCGAACGAGGCATAACACTACTTCTAAATAATTGCACATTGACCCACACACACACACATATTCATATAACAGTTTAATTAAAAAGTGGCGGTCACCGTAGTAACACGGATGTCGGGGGGTGCCTAACACCTTCCATCCGCATAATCAAGTCCCCGGACCCTAACGAATCTCGGTTTCACAGACTAGTTTAACATTGTTATATCACGTGGTCAATGTGCAAACCTTTTCTCGGTTTAGTTGGTGCAACCATTTAAAAATACCAATTGACGACTCTTATAGTCCAATCATTGACATATACATGTCGGACCTTTTCACAACTTGTTTTTTCAAACAAAACTCACCTAACATGAGAACACCAAAAGACAAGAACAGAAAAGGGACAAATAAAATCCCGATGTTGACAATGGACATGAAATGGATTATGATCGACAATGGGTCTTCAATCGATATATTGTACTCCCATACATATTAGAGGCTAGACTTGGAAGGAAGAAAGATGGAGGTCGTGCAGGAACCTCCACTGTATGGGTTTAGTAATGATCCGGTTCGGGTAGCAGAGACTATCGAGTTACAGTCATCTTCAGGACGACTCCTTAACAGGTGGAGATTAATATCAGGTTTTTTGTGGTGTATGTGGATTTATCGTATAACGTCATTCTGGGTCGGCCGACATTGACAGCATTATAGGTGGTAACTTCAATTCCCCATTTTAAGTTTAAATTCCCTACGCCAAATGGGGTTGGAAAGGTCAAAGGAGATCTGGATATGGCTCAAAGGTGTTACCGGAATTCATCGATATCATCTAAGGTCAGAGTTAGTAAGCAGAGGTAGGTAATGGCGATCGAGGTAGAATCGTTTACTGAAGGAAGTACAGAACCCCTCGCCTTGTCGATTGAGGATATTAAATTTGTCCCAGGGAAGAAGGATAAAATAATTAAGATTGGTAGGAGCCTTTTCGAACAGGAATGATCGATCTGTTTTAGGTGTGTAAACACTCGAAAATTTGCGTTCATGTTACTAACCTTTCAGGAGGGAATAATCGTCTTCTAGAGATAACCTTGGAAGCAAAATCAATTTCAACCCCGGAGACAATCCCGGGAGATCCAGTTTTCAATCTCGGAGATAACCCAGAGAGACTCAGTTTCAACCTCGAAGATAACCCCAGGAGATCTAGTTTCAACCTCGGAGATAACCCCGGGGGATACAGTTCAAAGTTCCGGAGATAATCCCAGAAAAGTTAGTTTCAACCCCGGGAGACTCAGTTTCAATTTCGGAGATAACCCCGGGAGGTTAAGGCAAACTCAGAGATAACCCTGAGGACATTCAGAATCAACAATAGCCCAATCTCGGAGATAACCCTAAGAAACGACTGCTACAACTACGCCAAAGCCGGAGATAACCCCGGTGGGGGAAAAATCATCATTTTGCCACCTCAACATCATATCCACGTTGTCTCACCACAGTTTAGCTCAAACTGTGTACAAGAATGTCCCACAAGAACCATAGCTCAAAACCCTGAGTGACAACTGCATAAGACAATACAACAGATATACTTTGAAGACTTGGAGATCTGGTCAAGGAACTATCTTTTCGGCTTCGTATAATCTCTAATCCCATGTCATTGTGTAGCTCTCGACAACAGCATTCCAAAATAGTACAACACTCCTTTATCGGATGCCCGGATTGAAAGTTCTGAAGATTCGAGCGGCCAGTGTGTAGCCCTAGTGCACGTACTTTGAGACGATAAGTCCCGCATACCCCAGGTAGACCCGCGACCATCTGGTCTTTAAATATAAGCTCTTGGCAGCTCATTTGAAAAAAAGAATAAGAAATGAGAGAAAACTCTATCCATTTCAGCCTGTAACCCCTACTAGAGTGCTCTAAACTGAGTGATTCTTCTTTCTAAACACTTGTAAGCTCGTGTTTTGTAACATACTGAAGTTTAACCTATTGAAATCTAGTGCGTTTACCACTTATATATATATATATATACATTTCTGTTTAGCCTGGAGTTTATTTCGTGGCAGTTGATCGTCTAAATATATATACTTATATATATATTTACTGCTTTTATATAAATATATATGCTTTAACTGCTTTCATAATGTAGATATTTAATGTAAGACCCCAACTTTTTATGAATAAAGATTTAATTTCTCTAATTGTTATTTTGAATAATAAGGTGTTGATTTGATATAATGCTTTAGTTATGGGTGATATGTGCTAATTTTGCAAAGTAAGCAAGTTGTCATATAATATTCGTTTGGTCGGGGAATATTCTTTTTTGTCGGGGAATATCCGTACGATGATGCAATCATTGGTGGACCACATAACGGAATAATTGTCGGATATAGAAAGCGACATAAATAACCTTTTTATAAAAAATAACGGCAAAAGTTTTACCGTTAACTGTTGAAATACCTAGTGATAAAAGTACAGTAATACGCGTGGTTGCACAGTAGCACATTGTATTGTAAAGTATCTCTGATTATTGATTCTTACGTAAGAAGTGACTCAATTTCATTCAATAATTGCCACAGTAATTATTGCATAGTATCTCATATTATTGATTCAATTATTGTCGCAGTATCATCTGCACAATATTTTAAATTATTAAATCAATAATTGACACGACATAGTTATCCATATTATTAGTTAGCATTACTGGCAATGTCTCGAAAAATTTGTCGAGGAAAGGGGTAAGGTTATATAATTACGCGCCAGTAAGGATAAATCCTTATCGAAAAACCCCCTCTTTCCTGAGAATGATCTGATTGTTAATATTTTGAGCTTGTAATATTAATTATGAATAATTATTATGTGGTGGATATTGGTCCAATTTTTTATATAAATGAAGGAATTTAGCATGAGATATTTGTTGAAAGTTTGACATATTTTTCTGTGGAATTATAATTATTTTCTCCGATAAAATATTCATTCAAATATATTATTATAATATATTATAATTGTTTAAATAATAATATATATTTACGCATACGAATATGTTAAAGGTAAGTGGAGGTGAGAAGCTAGCTTTGCATTCCTTTATTTTTTAAAATCGGGTACTGCACTTCCTTTTTCAAATCCATGTGCTGGTATTTCTCCTGCAAAGGCAATGAAATTCTTTCTCTAAATTGTGGGCCTTAACCATTGAAAATGAGAGGAGTTAGGCAGAGAAAGTGAGAAGTTAGGCAGATTAGGCGGAGAAAAAAAGAAAAGGTTAGGCAAAAAATTTTATTTTCCCCTCCGTGCTGCACTATAAAAAGGAAAGTAACACTCCTTCCTCAACACACCATTACAATATCAGAAATTCTTATTCTATAGTATTGTGAGTATTTCTCTTGATTATATGAATACTTTGAGTGTAGCTTTTTGTGCAAGATTTTCTCAGAATAATATCTGATATATTCCAGTTAAATCTAGTTTCTACTAAGGTAAAGGATATTATTTTATTTTAATATTCGTAAGAAATATTATTTTCTTTCATACTCCATATTATGTAAGGGATATTATTTCATTTCATATTCCTAAATTTAAACTTACTATGATAAGTATTGCTTCTATAATTCCTGAAATGATTAAAAATTCCTTAAGTTTTGCGCTTCATCTAATATCATTTCACTGGAATATTAGTTTGAACATTCTTATTAAATTTTAATATTTTCATGTTGGGGTACTATTCATGAGTACTATTCACAACATAATTTAATTTTCTTTTCTGTTCAAAATATTTTTGATACATGAATATCATTCTTGAATTTTACTCCACAAATAGTTATCATGTTGACAATTTGGACATTTTTGAACTTAGGATAAATTGAATTAGAATTCTCTAATATTTATCTTTGATCTCACTTGATTGATTCTTTATATCATTGCCATCATCCTCATGCTTATATTGTACTGGAAGTTATCTTTGGCCCATAGTGCAAAGATGGACTAGTGATTGGTATGATTATGACCAAGAATTATGTATTTGTATAATCATAACCTTTAATGTTACAGATAAGTTTTGTGGTGAAAGTCCTCTTTGGCCCGTAGTGCATAGATGGATAGGTGTTTGGCATGATCATGACCACTAGTGATACTAACGAATATCCTTGGCCCGTAGTGCATGGATAATTCGTTGATTTGAAATATTTATCTATTGGTGTTACAGGGATAAAATATTGATGATGGACTTTTAAACCATAGAAGATAGTAGATATCATGCTCTACTTGACTCTTCTAATGGATTATTGTTTCCGCTGCAGTTGTTATCTAAAACTTGTTGTCTATAGTATTCTATCAGATTTTTCCCTGTTGTGGATGAAGGATAATTTGTTCTACATTATCTTAGTCATACTATTCTTTACTGGGCTAGTTGAGCTCACCCTTTTCCTTTTGGTTCCATTGTTTTTCTCAGGTGGCGAGAATATAGCTGGGACTAGTCGGGGAGCGGAGTAGTGATTCAAGATGGTTATTATAGCAGCCCTCACTATTTTGTAAAATAGTGTAACAATAATTGTAATGAGGACTTTATTTGAGTTTGGATATTGTCTATGAGACAAAATTTGTATTAAAACTCACAGCGTATGTGTTGTCGTATTTTGCACGACAGCTGTATTAATGATGTTTGTATTTGGTTTCTGTACCATGTATTTGGTGACTCAGAATGGGTTGTGTGGACCTATTTTGGGGGCATCACATTTAACCCTCCAGTATATGGACTAGATTTGCCTAAATCTTGCTATTTCTAACTTTGACAGGTTTAAAAATGACTAAATTGGAACCATTGAAGCTAGAATGGTTCACATTTATTCAAATCTAGTTCTTTTTCTAGATTTTGTACATATTTATTTTTCATGTGAGCCTGTGAATCATGTAATCACACTTTCCCTCCGCTTAATCAAGGCCCCGAACCCTAACGAATCTCTATTTCCAAGATCAGTTAAACACTGTCCAACCATTGGGTCTTTGTGTAAACCTTTTTCGGTTGAGCTAGTACAACCATTTAAAATCTACCAATTGGAGACTCTAAAAGTCAAATCGTCGACATTTACATGTCGGACCTTTTCAAACTTGTCTTTTCACAGAAAACTTACCTAAAATGAGAACACCAAAAGACAAGCACAGAAAGGGTCACAAAATAAATCCCGACGTCGATAGGTGGCGACTTTGCTGGGGACTCCAGTAAGAGGGCTTAAGCCGCTATTCAAACTTTTTAAAACTTTTTATCTGCTTATGTGTGAATATTACATTTACATTGAATGAATGTGTACTAATGCTTTATTTACTGCACTTTAGTACTTCACACCATATCTACCTGTGATATTAGTGCTTCGCAAATGTGATCATTTTTATACGGTGAGATATATGAATGTATGTTGTGTAATTCCTCCATCATGAGGCAAACCTGTTGGTGTTTGATTACTGGACTCATGGGAGACTAATCCCACGAGGCTCAGGAAAGGCACCACCCAGATTCACTCTAGTTAAAAGATCGGATTAACTTCCCATCAAGTAAATTGCGATGATCTGGGGACCTTCATGCCGAAAAGCCGCGAGAGTAGCCTAAGATAGGCCAGTCTCTAATAAACCAAACGCGAAGGGAAGTCTCTTCATACCTTCCCTTTCAATTCCGTATAATTTCAATTCCATGTCAATCTCAATGTAATGGAAAATATAAAGGAATATGTAAATATGCATTCCTTTTTAATATCAACACCTGACATGTTATCTTGTCATCAACACGACTGACATCCATTTTGCAGGAGAACATTAAAACACTCCTAAAAATTGACACATTTCATAGCATACAACATCTCCACGTTTTCTCAGACTAAATTAAATAGTCTTTTTGTAGGGAAACGATTGGTCCTGTTACCCATTCAAAGTCCAAGAAGGCACTAAGCTCACCGCCAGAAATGGCTACAAGTGCCCAGCCTGATCCTACTCCTGTTTCCTGCGAGAAGTTCGAAGGATAAAGGAATCAAATTACAGAGTTGGTTGTTCTTCTCAAAGAACTAAACAAATCAACTCAGGGTCCACAAATACCCATCCAAACTGAAGCCTCTGCACAAAGAGGAATCTTGGGTCTGGACAAAGAAGTCCTAATGCCTGAGTCTTAGACTGACAAGTCCAACAAAACTCCTGAAATCACCTATCTTAAAGAAGATCAAGACACCGGTGATATTAGGAAAAAGGTTCAACAAATGGAAGAGACCATTCGGTCCATCAAAGGGATTGGAAAGTATGAAAGTGTTACCTATTCAGACCTTTCCATCTTCCTTGGGGTTCACTATCTAGAAAAATTTAAAGCTCCCAACTTTGAGAAATAAGATGGATTGGGAGATCCCTACACTCACTTAAAAGTATTTATTGGAGAACACAGATCCTACGCCGAGAATGAAATGCTGAAAATGCAGTTGTTTCAGAAAAGTCGAACTTGATAATCCAGAGCATGGTACACCAAATTAGATAGCTACAAAATCCACAGTTAGGAGGAATTAGACCATGCTTTCTTCAATCAATACAACTTTTATACTCAGATGGCTCCAGATAGGTATCAAATTACCAAAATCAAGAAGCAAGTCAATGAGTCATTCAGAGAGTATGCCTAAAGATAGAGGCATCTAGCTGCTCAAGTAATCCCATCCATGACAGAGACTGAGATGGTGATGTTGGTCGGAAAATCGATCACTAAACATGCGCAAGTATACGCGGTCTAACAAGTAATATAGTGATAAGGAAAGTGTCGAACCCACGAGGAACCATCACTAATATTTAACAAGTACCAACTTTATATCGCTAAAGTCTTATTCGAACAGCAATAAATGGAAGTGTGGTTAATCTAAGTATAACTAATTATCAAAGTAAGAAAATGGATAACGAATGGTAATCGAAGGAATTACAAGCTAAGGTTACAACTTCACCCAACTCAGGCATTCTGTCGAACACCTGGCGTGCTATGCTTCATCAAACTTCCTACCCTTCTCTCTTTGGTCTTAATGGTCATGACAATTTGTTGACCGACAACACACAGGTGCTCATACACCTCCGTCGAGGTACATAAATATATCATTTCCATATCCACCCGATAGGGAATATAACAGAAAAGAACGTCCAAGCTAGATACAATCTTACACATGTCTATGCGAATTGAACATAACAAGGATTTAAACATAAGCTCTCAAATAGGTCGCACGTGGCACACAGATATATGTCTATTCTATGCACAACTTATGCAGTCGAAACCCATAATCACATGCCAATATATTACGGTGCAAATCTATAATCCTTCTTTCAATATCATGTAAATTACCAAAATCATCACTAAAAGCTTAGTGAGAATCATTAAGCATGAATATATTAAACCAAACCATATGGTGCCAACCAAAGAGATAAGATAGTCAATTTAAATAACAAAGGGTTCCATTATAACCTTAGAGCAAATACTCAGTTCATAGCTATTGAACAAAATATAAGTAGAAATAAAGACAACATTAATGAATTACAAAATCAGAGGGAATAAATGGATAAGAGGAAACTCTGTCAAAGCCCTTCAGTCTCCAAGCATTCTGCTCAAATCAAGCTTTCTAATCCGTGTAGCTCACTACTCTTGATGCTCCAAAGAAATTCCAGACCTCTTCCTAATCAACCTAATCTATATTTACAGACATTTATCTAAGAACTTGAGAGAGAAATTAACAGAAGAAGAAACTATACTATTCTCTGATATGAGATATCAGATCTCACTTAGATGCAGAGGCTTGCTTTCCTTTGTATATCAGTTTTCTTCATTTGCTAGGTCAAACCAAGGCCTTCTCTCGCTGAAGCACTTAGGAGGTGCCATGGCTGCGATCAAATAACCTATGGTTGAAATGCAATGCACCACATAATTATAGAAAACACGGAGCTCAGGTCACAAAGACGAGCCAAAGAGGTATTAGTGGCGCTGCAACGCCATGATGACGTCAGCTGGACAGGGGGATAACAATGCGGCCCGAGCACAAGTCTTGGTATTGGCGCCGTGGCTCGGGTACATATAAAATGCCCATTTTTCCCCTAAAAGCATGGGAAAAACCTAATTGCATTTGTTATGCATTTGTTAAGCATAATAACACTTTAATCATATAAAACTATATAAAATCTACGAATTCCGGCAATTATTAAAGTCATAAAGTATCCAATTCGCAGGTATAAATCCCACTCATCAAATACCCCCAAACTTAAGTCTTTATTTGTCCTCGAGTAAACTGTCTAACACAAAAATAATAGTAGTAAATTAACACGCAAAAGGAATATAAAACTATATACTAGCATTGTGGCTACAAATCTCAATCATAGCTACTCCCAGAGAACAAGGCACATACAGACATGAGTAAGGGTTCATTCTATTTCAAGCATAAGACTGTATTCGATCCATTCTTTGTGTGTGTGGAGACCAACAATCCTAACTAATCATAGCTTAAATAAGTTCGCACAGTCGATTGTTAATACTAATATTCACACTTCGTAACTTAAACATTCAACAAGCATTAAGAATAAGACACAAGTGCAGGAAAAAAAATCAAAAGACTAGCATGAAGATAGTAAAATCTGACTCGGACAGTCCTTAATTACCTTAGGCTAATAAGAACTACCCATTAATGAGCTTTTGATCAGTGATTCCCAAGCTAGACGACTTTAGGGCACTAGGTGTAGAACACCCCTAAGAATCTAGTAACTCGAGCAACAAAGGCCACGTAATCAACATAAGCCAAATTAGACTTCACGAAAACTGAATATTATTAGGCGAGTGCATTTTATGCTCCATCTCAATATTGGTCCTGCGTTTATGGGCGAGTGCATTTTATGCTCCATCTCGACCCATTGCAAGACTTTTGATATTCAATCTTCTTTTCTTTTTATTCTAATTAATTTTTTTATATACGTCAACATGCCAGAATCCAAGATCCAAAACTGTATGAACGGCTAAGTCTTTTATTACCTTGTAAAAATGAAAGTTTATAAGAGTGAACAACTCTCAAAGCAATAAACACGCAAACTAAATTCGATAGAATAACTAGTTAACATGGTTGGTCGGTGCTTGCTAAAAGGATGGATCAATAACAGTCTCAACTTATCAACTATCAAACCCCTAGTTCATACAAGCTTGACACGACTCTAAGAGAGACATACTCATTTGGCACTTGTCATAGCCACAATCAAAAATTAATAATGTATAACACCCTTGCTAAATAGTAGCTCAAAATAGGGTAAAAAGGCCATTAACATAGAACAAGCATATAAATCTGCATAAGCCCCAAAAAGATGGCTATAAACCATAAACATGATACTTATAATCAAAATGACTGCACCACAATACTGATAAACAAAATCAAAGTACTAAATATGCAACCTAACATGGCAATAAATAGAAATAACAAGATAATAAACCCTAACACCCCCAAACTTAAGGTGAGCAATGCCCTCAATGCTAAACATATAATAATCGATACAAGAGGGCTTCCCTGAAGATCGCTCACTCAGTAGCGACATCGTCCTCGTCATCTTCAGCGGGCAGTGATGGTGGAGGGTATGGTGGGAAGACAGGAGGCTCCAGGAACTGGTATGGTGTGAACTCAGCGTTCTCGCCATAATAGTCGGTGTAAATGCTCTGCATGGTGTTCACCAGCTCAGCCTAGTACTGCATCGCTATGTCCTGCCTCTGCACCACTACGGCAATGTGCCTCTGCTGCCTCCAAGCCTCGGCATCATACTTTTGATGAAGCAAGGTGAGGGATGCCATGATGTCGGCCAGTAGTCCCTGTGCAGCTGGGCTGGCGTCTGGAGGTTGCGAGGGCTCCACCTCTGCCATGGGAGGTGGCATAGTAGGTGGCCCGTATCCTTTGCTTCTAATATGAGACTCTAATCCGTCCCACACAATGTACCGGGCGATGGTCAGATGGTCAACGACTGCCATGGGTGGCAAGGCTATCTCCTCTGGCCCCCACTGAATACCTGTTTGCTTGCACAAGTGGGTGATCAATGATGGATGTGGAAGTTCTGCAGCGACGTTACTCTTGATTGCCTTTATAATGGAGTCATGAATAAGCACTCCAATATCCACATGCTGACCCGTGATAATGGCGAATAACAGAATCGCCCTGTCCGTAGTCACGTCGCTCAAATAACGGGTCGGGATCATGTTGGCACAAATGAAGCTGAACCACGCCTTCTCGTAGCGACTGAGTGCTAAAGACGAGAAACTGGTCTTTTCACCCGTGTAGTCATTTGTTTTCTAAGTAGTCCTGGGCTCGCAGAGCCGCCTAATGATATCCTCGAGATCATAGCTTTGTAGTCCCGGCTCTAGATAGTCCCTTCCCTGATAATTGGGTGCCACAAACAGTTCATTGATTACTTAGCTTCCAAAAGCCACTAACTTCCCCAGAACTTGGACAACAGCAGGACCTTTGGGATTGGCGTTGGCATAAAACTCCCGAATCACAGATACAATAGCTGACCCAGGTGGTTTTGTGAAGTGGATCCAATTGTGTTCAAGTATCATGGTGGTTAGCTCACCATCCTTCTTGTCCGTCGTGAACCCCCGCTCAAGAATCAAATTTCGCACGGCAAAGGAGCTTTTGTACCTTTTCCAGGCGTCCTCATTGATGAATTTGGTGTTGTCCCAAGCCGTTGGTGGTGCCGCGGACAATGATCCTCCCATTCTAAGGCGTTGCCTCTTTTGTGCCATATCAGAAATCTCAGTTGGTGTGGTTCAAGAACAGTCCCTTAGCAGTGCCAAAATTCCCCAAACTTAGACCAAATAAACCCCATTAATTTCCAATGTCAAGACAACCTAATTCAATTAACCGTTTGGTTCAGATAATTAAACAAACACCTAGTGTGTGTTTTGTAAAACCAACTAGGACAACCCTTTGATTGTGAGTGCTCTAACCAGATTTCCGACAGTGGAAATTGATAAGTGAATTTTATATACACTTATCCGATATCTTTTACTTGAATTAGTTGCTTATATTCATGTGTCTTAGTTACTTTTCATGCGTTTTGTGTCCATTTTATAGGTTATACATTTGGGAGCGGTGTGATCAACGATTGGTAAGGAAAAGCAAGGAAAAACGTAAAGAAAAGCAAATCGGACATCGTGTGGGCTTTCATGTTCATGGCTTGGAACTTGTCTTACATTGTAGATCATCTTAGTAGCTTTTCGAAACATTTTGAATCATTTCAATCGGAGTTCGGAAGCAAGAGTTATGATCGTTGTGCCAACGGACGTCGAACGTCATGGTTTTGGGTGGTTATTTGCATAGCAGTCACTTCCAGCCCAATTTCAACCTTCATCCGGCCAGAATTTCTCAATCCTCAAGAATGAAAGTTGTAGATCTCGTCGATATCTTCTATCTGACAGGTGGCAGGTCCCGCATCTCCTCCCGGATCAAAAGTTATGGCCGTTTTACCAGAGGATGCTTTGACAGAAAATATAGCCCGCCGGGGCGGGCTTTTCCTTAGTAAAACTCCCGCCGGTGCGGGCATAGTAGCTGCTAGACAGTAAGGACCCCCGCCGGGGAGGGCCCTGTCCAAGCTTAAACCCCCGCCGGGGTGGGGCTACGAGTTAAGAAGACATTTTTTGGCCAAATTTGAGTTCGAGAAGGATTGTTTCGATCCAATTGACTCAAGGACTTCTAAGAGGACTTAAAGACATGTAAAAAGGCTTATAAAAGGGGATAATATTAAGAGATTAGAGGGATTAGAGAGGAGAAATAAGATTCCATTAGATTAGATTAGAGTAAATTAGATCAAAACACTAGTTCTAATTAGATTTGGAGATTGAAGCAACTTGAAGACCATTGAAGATCAAGAGCAGGAGCTTGAGGAAGATGGAAATTTGCTGACAACAGATTTACTCTTTACTCTACTCTTATTTTTATCTTTTAATGTTATTTCAATTGTGGATTCCTAGTTTTAATTCAATGAACTAATTCTTTGTTTGAGATTACAATGGATCTTATTGTGTAGTTTATTTTAATATGCTTCGCTATCAATTATTATGTTCTATTGTGAGGATTGTCTATATTGATTTGAGCTTTAATCTATGAATTGCCTGATCAACAATTCTTTATGGAGTTGGATGGAATCGATAGAGGATATTCAAATCTAGACCTAGTTGATATAGCATGTGTTCAGGATTTTGTTAGTAGCTTAAACTTGATTCGTGTTAAGGTAGAGATATGCTTGACGCCGCATGTAATCGGATAGAGAACTTATTCTTCAACCTTCTTCAATTGTAATTCAAATAGAGATATAGTGGGTTAGTTGATTAAGGTGTTTAACGAATTTCTATCTTAATTGTGGATTGACGTTTATACGGTATTAGTGCATCGAGAGGTGGTTAATACAACGTTAGTGTTCTTGATTAACAATTTGGGATAGAGAATAATTGATGAGAAGTGTGTTAACTTAAATGAATCAATAAGTAAAGTTGTGATCTTAAATCTCCATAGTCTTAATTTAATTAATGGAATTTAATAGTAGTTTAATTTATATAATTTGAAATTCATTTGTTTAAATAAGATTGAGTTGGTTACGGGTTAGTACTTGGTGATTTTTATTAACTAATTCTCTGTGGGAACGATACTCAACTTATCACTTTATTACTTGTTGACCACGTATACTTGCGTGTTGTGTGTATATAGATTTTACCCAACAAGTTTTTTGGCGCTTGATTCTTTCGGGAATTAGTTTAATATTTTTTACCAATATTAATTTCAATCAAATTAGTCTTAATTTAAATATTTTTATTTTTATTTTTAATTCTCTTCCTATACTTCTCTCTTTTCAGGTACCATGGATGACTTTGCGTATCAATGACCATACACGAATGTGACTCAACCAAGGGGAATGGAGATTGACAGACTCGCAACACTTTTCGCAATGTCAGCACACATTAAAGAACTTTCGAGGAAGTTGGACGTTATCGTAGCCCAACAGAGTCGAAGGATAGCAGTTACTTGCAATTATTGTGCTGGCAATCACCCGAGTAATCAATGCACCATCAATCTTGGGTGCCGGTACAGTATGGTGGTAACTACCTCAATCAGTATGCATATGATAATTATGATCAAGTTTGGGGGTATCACCCGGATTCTTCATGGAGCTAAAATTATCAAGACCAATACTCTACTCCAAATCCAACATACACGCCGAAATTCTCATATCAACCTCCATTAAAAGAAGAAAATTCAAGGTTGGAGGAATTGTGGTCCAAGTTCGAGGAGAGAGGGATTAATCAAGCGAGGTCAATTTAAAATCTTGCGGATCAGATAGAGCAAATGACCAAAGTCATAAACAACCTTCCTCCAAACACTAGGTTTTATGACATGGATGACAAAATTGATAGAGAACCCGAACCAAATCTACAACTGGATGAGCCTTGAGATGTTGAAAAAGAGGAGACAAGTGGGGATAATGACAACAAGGTCGGTGAAGAATTAATTATGAGAACCAACGATGATGAGCCGATGTTATTTATGCCTTAAGTGCCTTCTCCTCCACAGTTCAAGAATCCGGTTAGATTTGCAAAACCTTGTCCGATTGGTAGTCATGTCGTCGACAATACTCCTTGTGATGTAAAAGCGAGTACAACTTCGAAACCATGGTGCGATGAGCTGGAGAAGATAGAAGAAGAAATTGTTGTGTCTGACAAGCCTCAATACCAGAATCTATTCGCAGACACAATGGAGAAAACGCCTAGATGTTGGACGTACTAGAATGTGATCTTATCTAAAGAAAGCATGCTAGGTGACTTTAATGCAATGGCTATCATAAATGGGAACCTACCAAAAGCTATATTATTTCCGATGGATGGAGGGTTCCACAACTTTCAAAGAGGAATTGGATAGTGTTGACCAGACAAAGTCAGGCTGAAAGACTATAAATCAAGCGCTATTTTAGAGGCAACCCAATCTTTAGTTTATTTATCATATTTTCAATTCATATTTGCTTAATCATAATTTTCATTAAATTACTAGGTAGTAGAATAAAATAAAAATCTCGTTAATCTCTCCACAACACAACATGTCATCAACAATCCACTAATGCTTATGTTTTAAATCTTGTAGGATGGAAAAAGGATCATTGAGTGGGTTAGCATGAAGCAAAAGTTAAGAAACCAGGAAGTTGAGCGGAAGGAAGGTGCCACGTGAAAATGCCCAAAATGAACTTCAACCCCACAAGAAGGGGTCCCCTACTTCAGATAACAAAATATACAAACTGTGGGAAAGCTTCTAAAGTTTAGCACCCCGGAAGTGGGTCAGAATCCAACCAACTTTGGCAGTTGCACATAGATTGCTCCCATCCCCAATAAAACCCCACTTTCTCCACTTCCCCACTACTTCATAACTCCATCCACCACCTACTCCAACCACTATCACCCACACTCCATCACTTCTCCCCACCTCCACAATCTCACACCAATTGAATTGGGCATTCATAGAGGATACTTGAGAGGAAGTGAAGGTTAAATTGATAAGTTTGGGAGAAAGTTACGGCGATACACGCATTCGAGAGCAAATGGCTTCGTAACACAAGAATTGTATTGGAGGTTCAATAGATAGGAAAATGATCATCGCTGCCATTGCCACCATCACCTCACGCTTAGCTGATTACAGGGAAGTTCTCTTCTACTTACCGCTATATTCTTACAATGAGGACATTGTAATTGCTAAGTTTGGGGGAGTTTAGTTTAGTTCATTATTGCATGTTTAGTTTCATGTTTATGTTATGTTATTTTGCATATGTTGTTAATTTAGTTTAGGTTCATTATGTTTGCATTCATGTAGTACAACTGCATAAATAGTTGCATAGTAGCATAGTTTGAATAGCATTATATTCAGTTTCTTGTTATAATATTAAAAAAAAAAATCAAACCAAAAATTCAAAAATAATAATTAGTTACTATGTTCATCTTGCATGAGTCCAGCTGTTAGATAGTTCAGTTTATTTTGGCCAATGATGAGATTGGAATTGAGTAGACTAGTATAGTACTAAATATTAGAACTTTGACGTGATTTCTTATTATGAATTGAATCTTTTTCTATTTGAAACTTGTATAATAAGGATAACACAGTAAAAACAACTTGTTGATTGATTGAGTTTAAATTGATACATAACGGGATTCTAAAGGATAATGCTAGTTTGAATGAAAGAATGACAAGAATAAGTAGTGATGACTAAAGTTAGACAAGAACCTATGTTTGGGGGAATATTTGGGGTATATAAGCTATATTGTAAGAAAAAAAGAAAAAAGAAAAAAAAGTATGAATAAACACCGTAGCGTGCTTGTCTAGTTTTGTGGCCTTTGTTACTTGAGTAAGTAAGCCCGAGGGGATTGTCTTTACGCCTAGCGCCCTAAGGTCTTAATGGTCTTGGAGTCGTTGGTCGAAAGCTCGTTAAGGTAGCATTGAAAAGCCTAAGGGAATAAGACATTGCATAGCTATGTGTATATAAACCAAAAGAAAAAAAAAGAATAAAACGGGAAATAAGAGCAAAAAGCCCCCGTAGATGAAAATAAAGCATAAGTATCCCATGTTGACCCTCGATATTGGTAATTGTTTGATTTTAGTTGGATCTAGCTTATTTTTTGATTTCTTGAGTTTACATTGTATGATGCATTCGAAGAGACTTGTTATGTGTTAAATTTGATTTTATATCAGTTAACATTGTTGTGAAGCACACACGCACTATATTAGTGATAACAGTCTAAGATTTGATGATTGATTGTGAAGTTACTGATGAGTTTTGATATAATGTATTATCATGTTTACTTTATTTCTCTAAGGCTGATTGAATAGACTTGTTTCTGTCATTACTGCTAGATTCGTAGGCATATAGATTAGTTGCATTTCATTGCATTGCATGGCATTATGTTATGTTGCTTGGGGACAAGCAACGGTTTAAGTTTAGGGGTATTTGATAAGTGAATTTTATATACACTTATCCGATATCTTTTACTTGAATTAGTTGCTTATATTCATGTGTCTTAGTTACTTTTCATGTGTTTTGTGTCCATTTTGTAGGTTATACGTTTGGGAGCGGTGTGAGCGACGATTGGTAAGGAAAAGCAAGGAAAAACGTAAAGAAAAGCAAATCGGACATCGTGTGGGCTTTCATGTTCATGGCTTGGAACTTGGCTTACATTATAGAGCATCTTAGTAGCTTTTCGAAACATTTTGAATCATTCAAATCGGAGTTCGGATGCAAGAGTTATGATCGTTGTGCAAACGGACGTCGAACATCATGGTTTTGGGTGGTCATTTTCATAGCAGTCACTTCAAGCCAAATTTCAACCTTCATCCGGCCAGAATTTCTCAATCCTCAAAGAATTAAAGTTGTAGACCTCGTCGATATCTTCGAATTGATAGGTGGTAGGACCCGTAACTCCTCTCGGATCAAAGGTTATGGCTGTTTTACCAGAGGATACTTTGGTAGAAAATATAGCCCGTCGGGGCGGGCTTTTCCTTAGTAAAACCCCCGTCGGGGCGGGCATAGCAGCTGCTAGACAGTAAGGACCCCCGCCGGGGTGGGCCCTATGCAAGCTTAAACCCCCGCCGGGGCGGGGCTACGCGTTAAGAAGATATTTTTTGGCCAAATTTGAGTTCAGGAAGGATTGTTTCCATCTAATTGACTCAAGGACTTCTAAGAGGACTTAAAGACATGTAAAAAGGCTTATAAAAGGGGAGAATATTAGGAGATTAGAGGGATTAGAGAGGAGAAATAAGATTCCATTAGATTAGATTAGAGTAAATTAGATCAAAACACTAGTTCTAATTAGATTTGGAGATTGAAGCAACTTGAAGGCCATTGAAGATCAAGAGCAGGAGCTTGAGGAAGATGGAGATTTGCTTAAAATAGATATACTCTTTACTCTACTCTTATTTTTATCTTTTAATGTTATTTCAATTGTGGATTCCTAGTTTTAATTCAATGAACTAATTCTTTGTTTGAGATTACAATGGATCTTATTGTGTAGTTTATTTTAATATGCTTCGCTATCAATTATTATGTTCTATTGTGAGGATTGTCTATATTGATTTGAGCTTTAATCTATGAATTGCCTGATCAACAATTATTTGTGGAGTTGGATGGAATCGATAGAGGATATTCAAATCTAGACCTGGTTGATATAGCATGTGTTCAGGATTTTGTTAGTAGCTTAAACTTGATTCGTGTTAAGGTAGAGATATGCTTGACGCCGCATGTAATTGGATAGAGAACTTATTCTTCAACCTTCTTCAATTGTAATTCACATAGAGATATAGTGGGTTAGTTGATTAAGGTGTTTAACGGATTTCTGTCTTAATTGTGGATTGACGTTAATACGGTATTAGTGCATCGAGAGGTGGTTAATACTACGTTTGTGTTCTTGATTAACAATTCGGGATAGAGAATAATTGATGAGAAGTGTGTTAACTTAAATGAATCAATAAGTTAAATTGTGATCTTAAATCTCCATAGTCTTAATTTAATTAATGGAATTTAATAGTAGTTTAATTTATATAATTTGAAATTCATTTGTTTAAATAAGATTGAGTTGGTTACGGGTTAGTACTTGGTGATTTTTATTAACTAATTCTCTGTGGGAACGATACTCAACTTATCACTTTATTACTTGTTGACCACGTATACTTGCGTGTTGTGCGTATATAGATTTTACCC
This sequence comes from Panax quinquefolius, assembly GCA_020205615.1. Taxonomy (NCBI): domain Eukaryota; kingdom Viridiplantae; phylum Streptophyta; class Magnoliopsida; order Apiales; family Araliaceae; genus Panax; species Panax quinquefolius. The sequence goes on along the minus strand of CM035158.1, from coordinate 64,318,810 downwards.
AACAGAAATCACACAAATACACAGCAAGCAATGCACAAATCCAAACAATGAACCAACAAACAACTTCTGATTGACTAAAATCACAACTTACCTAGAGGGAGAAAAACCCTAGGTTAGAAACGTGTGGCAGGAAAGTCAACCCTCATTCTGTAATTGATTTGGTGCTCCTTTCGTAAGTTAGTGATGGAATGCAATAAAAAAATGGTGAGGGCCGTGCTTGTAGAATGGAGAGGTTTTGTGGAAAAGAGGGGATGGTTAGTTTGCTTTCTACCGAGTTATGTCGAGAGGGAAGAGTAGTAGTGAGCATAGTAGCCTAATTGATGGCCTTTTAAAAATGAAAACTCACTGCCGGCGCCGCGGCACGAGCTATCCTCCTTTACTTGGCTGCTCAGCGAGAGTTAGCAGTATGATAGACTCGTTGGTGGCACCGTGGCATGAGGTCCTCTTTGTTTCTTGGCACTGCGACGCGATAGTGAAAATCTAGATTTTGAACATGGTATTTGCGATGCGAATCCAATGTATATCTTTGGCCTTGACACACGTCATGTTGTATCTAAGTTTTTCCTACACAAAAGCCATGTATTAGCTAACATACCTTACACAGATATGAAACAAGCTAGATACCCCTTATTTCTAACTAAGATATACACTAGCAACATACTAAATAAACTTGCTGCCTACATCCTATAGTTGCAAAATCATGCACATCAGATACGACAATGCATTACAATTAAACTGGCAGCAATGTTAACAGAGTAAAGAGAAAAGATGTAATATTAACTAGACATAAGTAAAGAAAAATAGGGAAAATTGATACTGAGATGGGGGTGCCTCCCCACCAAGCTCTTGTTTTAAAGTCGTCGGCTTGACTATATCGACGCTACTCAATCCGGCTCATAAGCAAAAATGACCATTTCATGTCGCCTATTCGTCAATTCCTTTAATGTTTTGGCCGACATGGATGATTGGACATTCTCATTTTCTTCACCCATCGGCACGAAGAATCTTTCACCACTGGAATCATCAACTAATTCACCTTGTTCGTCAAATTTAAAGTGTTCTTTGTGCGCTAGCGGGCCCTCCAGGGTTTCCATATTCGAGAGCGTGGTTTTTGGTTGTTGATCAGTCTTGATTATACAACCACTATTGATCCTTTTGTCTCTAACTTCAGACTCCACTGGTTGGATAGTTTGAACTATGACGTCTCCCTCAACAATTGTGTGAGACTCATCGCCTTTTTCTTGCATATCCACCAGACATTGCTCTACTTTTTCATCGTCGAGATCAATTATGACCAGTAGATTGCCTTGCGGTGGGCATTGACGAGTTGCCCCAATTGATTTTCAAGGCTATGTAATGCGGCTTCTTGGCTTGCCATCCGAACCTCATTTCTCTCAATAAAGTTGGTGAGAAGCTCTCCAAGCCTGTTCTCTTCTTCTCGTGTTGAGTACTTAGAAAAAATCTCATTGGGTCGAGATGTCACCTCATATTGCGGCGGAGACTGATGGTTCAACTGATTTGGACAGGAGTAATTCGAATCATGATTTAGCTCTTGACTATAGCCCCAAGAGTTTGGATAGCCCTGACAGTTTGGATGATAGGAGATCAGTACAATGTCAGCTCGTTCCTGACAGTTGGCATTCTGAGTGGACTGATACTCAAGATTGTCAGAAAACCTCAAGACATTTGAAATTGCAATTGCTCGAGTCCTTCTTCCGAGCTTAGTTGTGTCGTCCTCTCATAAGGCCATTGATAACAATGATCGTCCATAACCTGTAAACTTAAAAACAAAAAGGAAGATCAAACAAATAAAAGAAACATATATACGTTCAAATTAAGACTAAATTGATTTAAATCAATATTGGAAAATATTAGAATAATACTTCCCTGGCAACGGCGCCAAAAACTTGTTGGTCGGAAAACCGATCACTAAACACGCGCAAGTATACGCGGTCTAACAAGTAATACAGTGATAAGGAAAATGTCGAACCCATGAGGAACCATCACTAATATTTACCAAGTACCGACTTTGTATCGCTAAAGTCTTATTCGAACAACAATAAATGGAAGTGTGGTTAATCTAAGTATAACTAATTATCAAAGCAAGAAAATGGATAACGAATGGTAATCGAAGGAATTACAAGCTAAGGATACAACTTCACCCCACTTAGGCATTCTGTCGAACACCTGACATGCTATACTTCAACAAACTTCCTACCCTTCTCTCTTTGGTTTTAATGGTCACGACAATTTGTCGACCTAGAACACACAGGTGCTCATACACCTCTGTAGAGGTACATAAACATATCATTTCCAGATCCACACGATAGGGAATACAACAGAAAAGAACGTCCAAACTAGATACAATCCTACACATGTCTATGCGAATTGATCATAACAAGGATTTAAACATAAGCTCTCAAATAGGTCACACGTGGCGCACAGATATATGTCTATTCTACGCACAACTTATGCAGTCAAAACCCATAATCACATGCCAATATATTACGGTGTAAATCTACAATCCTTCTTTCAATATCATGTAAATTACCAAAATCATCACTAATGTCATAGCGAGAGTCATTAAGCATGAATATATTAAACCAAACCATATGGTGCCAACCAAAGAGATAAGACAATCAATTTAAATAACAAAGTGTTCCATTATAACCTTAGAGCAAATACTCAGTTCATAGCTATTGAACAAAATATAAGTAGAAATAAAGACAACATTAATGAATTACAAAATCAGAGGGAATAAATGGATAAGAGGAAACTCTGTCAAAGCCCTTCAGTCTCCAAGCATTCTGCTCAAATCAAGCTTTCCAATCCGTGTAGCTCACTACTCTTGATGCTCCAAATAAATCCCAGACTTCTCCCTAATCTACCAAATCTATATTTACAGACATTTATTTAAGAACTAGTGAGAGAAATTAACAGAAGAAGAAACTATACTATTCTCTGATATGAGATATCAGATCTCACTTAGATGCAGAGGCTTGCTTTCCTTTTTATATCAGTTTTCCTCATTTACTAGGTCAAACCAAGGACTTCCCTATCTGGGCACCGAAGGTGGCGCCGCGGCGCTGACAAATAACCTATGGTTGGCACTGTAGTGCCACATTAGTATGGAAAACATGGAGCTCACACTGTAGCGCGAGCCAAAGAGGTATTAGTGGCCCCGCAATGCTACGATGATGTCAGCTGGACAGGGGGATGGCGCTGCGGCGCGAGCACAAGGCTTGTAAAAGTTGGGGTCAAAATCTGGGAAGATTCAAGACCTCACCGCTTTAAAAGTCATAGCTGAGCATATCCAATCTGGAAGTTATGGGAACAACCCCTTGAGGGTCCAAGAAGAAAGAAGAGGATGTCTCCTTGATATTGCAAGGGAAAACTCAAAAATGCAATCAAAACTTGCCTATTCAAAGGAAAAACTATTCCCATTTTCAAGCACAGTCCTTAAATTCGCCCTTGCCAAAGAGTGGACTCACTGGAAAACATTTTTAAACTTCTGACAACTCAGAAGAAAATCACTCATCTTATTCCACCAACCAATCCAAGTGGAAAGAGCTTCAATACAAGTAGGAAGTGTGCTTACCATTCTGAAGCTCCGGGCCACGACACCCAAGATTGTTGGGCCCTCAAGCATAAGATCTGGGACTTAATAAATAGTGGGGAAATCGTGGTGATAAAGCCTGAGCAACCACATGTTCAAGATAACCCTCTCCCTCAACACAAGGAAGAGGATGTTAACATGATCAATAAAGGCAATGGAGAGAGTTCCAAATACCTCAAATATGTGGGTGGGTCTCCCCAAACCAGCAAAGATAATTCTAACAATTGGGATTATTCAGAGTTTTATTTCATGATGGAACGAGAGTTGAAGTCTATTGATGAATAGGTCAATCAACTGGCAGAACTGGTGATACATCAGCACCAAGTCATACCTTAATTTTTTAGTCAGGAGCATGCAAGTCTCCTCTCCCTTATCACAAAGAATCCACCATAGACCTACGAGAATGAAACCTTGGAGGAAAAGCTTGCAAGAAAAGCAAGAGCCCAAGCCCGTCAGGACTTTGGAAACAAAAGAGAGTTCACCCATTTGGGCTAATCGAAGGAAGAAATCTTGCAGATGCTGATCAATGAGGGAAAAATCACAGCACTTCTACCCCTAATCAATCCACGTTCAAAAAGATTTAATGCTATCGAGGTTTGTCGGTACCACTCCAATACTCGTGGTCACATCACTAAAGGATGCTAGGCACTTCGTCATCTTATCCAAAATATGATTGACAGCGGTGACCTACAAATGGTAGATGATGAAATCGTATCACTTGAGAGTGGAAATACATTTCCTCCAGGATCACAAAGATGGAGGGAGATCATAGCAGTCATATCCTCTGAGGGAGACCTCGCTGCAACAACCCTTACAATTTAAACAATCAAGCTCAAAAGAATTAAAATCCCTTTGAAGGTGGCTTTACAGGAACCACTCATATTGCCATTCAGGCCACAATATCCTATCACTATCTTAAGAAAGTCCCATGGAACTATGGAGAGGTTGAAGGATCAACATCAAACACAACTATTGTGGTATCTAAGGAAAACTCGTTATATCTCCCTCAACGAGTGATGAAGCCAGTCATCAGATCTAAGGGGAAAGTGCCCAAGGAGAAAATCAAAGAATTCCTCCGCAAGATGGGACATAATGAAGCCAACAAATATCTATTCTAGACTTGGTATTCTTTTTTGAAGATCATCGAAAGGCCTTAATGAAGATATTAAAAGAAGTTCACTTGCTAAAGATGGTGGATGTTGAAATGTTTCATCATCTAGTAGATCACATTTTCAACAACAATGTGATCTCCTTCACCGATGATGACATACCCCCCAAAGGGATGGGCCATTGCAAGCCACTGTAGATAACAGTGATGTCTTCCAGATATGTGGTTAGAGGTGTGCTAATAGATGGAAGATCATCCCTAAACATTTTCCTATATGCCACCTTGGAAAGGATGAAGATCAATCCCAATTGGATTCGAAGCAGCCACACAGTCATCAGAACCTTTGATGGTTCTTGGTGAGATTCTGTAGGAGAGGTTGAATTACCAGTGGAAATTGGTCCAAATACATTCTACGTATCCTTTCAAGTGCTTAAAATCACTACATGATATAATTTACTATTGGGAAGACCTTGGATCCATATGGTAGAAGCCGTCCCATCCACTCTTCATCAACAACTCAAGTATATCATCAACAATAATCTGGTCACTGTCAATGCTGAACCAGAGTATCCTGTCCAAAGTGATATGCCTCTAATCAATTTCAATTAAGTAGTTGAGCATGTCAGCTTCCAAGCCCTTGAGGTGAGAAACACTCACTATCAACCCATCGGGGCTCTAGCCTTGAAACCTTGAGTTTTCGCCGAGGTAATGTTGGCCAATCAAGAGATGATATCCTTTGGTTTCCAACCAGGACAAGGGTTAGGAAAGAATCAGGAAGGTATTAAAAGCCCAATTCAGATTCTCAGCCAGATGGGGAAGGCCAGACTAGTCTATTCCTCTGGGTTAAGTCATAGGAACCCGCACAAGCATACACCGGTTACTTCATTTATAATGCTATTGCCTAAACCTACAGATGCAGACTCTGTACGGCCTCTAAGGAAAATTCCTATCTCCATGGCAGGTATGCTATTTCCTAAGCCTAGTCTGGCTAGTGGGAAAGAAGTCCTAATTCCAGACCCAGACATTGAGGAAAGGAATCAAAAGTGCAAACAAGATATAAAGAGACGGTTATCAAAGACGTATTTCCTGGAGCATACCGAGGGTATGAACAAGGATATCCTAGATAATGATTGTCCAGATGTCATGTCATTGTTGCATAGTATCTCATAATATTGATTCAATTATTGTCACAGTATCATATGCACAATATTTTATATTATTAAATCAATAATTGAGATGACAAAGTTATTCATATTATTATTTGCATTATTGATAATGTCTAGAAAGTTTTGTCGAGGAAAGGGGTTTGGTCACCTAATTGTGCGCCAATAAGGAGAAGTCCTTATCGAAAAGCCTCATCTTTCCTGGGAATGATATGCTTGTTAATATTATGAGTTATAATATTAATGATGAATAAATGTTATTAGAAATGTGTTTAGTGAAGCCAAGTGAATTGAGATAAATAGAGGGGTTTTTATGAAGTATTTGTTGTAAATTTGGCTTATTACATGGACCCCCACTTACTCATTTATCAAAATCGTCGGTAAAAAGTTATCTCAGTTTTTGTTTTATAGTAATAAAACAGAAAACTTTATATATAAAATAAAATACTTTTTATAAATAAAATATATTATATTTTATTATATTGCATAATGTTTGCATAGTACTGCATAGTGTTGTAGAGTACTGAATAGTGTTTGCATAGTACTGCATAGTGTTGCAGAGTACTGCATAGTGTTTGCATAGTACTACATTGTATTGCATAGTACTACATAGTGTTGCAGAGTACTACATAGAGTTTTCAAAGTACTGTATAGTGTTGCATAAAGTACTGCATAATGTTTGCATAGTCTTTGCAAAGTGCTGACATAAAAAAATAAAAAATTTTTAATTCTCGTGATTACCGTGAAGAATTTCGTATGCGGTCAAGTGATTATTTTCTTAAATAGTATCTTGCCATTCTCCTATAAATAGGATGCTTAGTTTAGAAAAGAAAATCATACCAGAATTAGATAATTCTTTTTCTATAATATTGAGCGTATTTCTTTTGAGTTTAAGGAAACTTTGAGTGTTGCAAATAGTGCAAGTTTTCTTCAAGAAAATCTCCCCTATGCCAGTCAGAAGTACTCTCCTTTTAAGGTAAGGGATGTCATTATTATGGTAAGGGATATTATTTATTTCATATTCGCTTACGATATTATTTTTCGTATTCGTAAGGAATTATATTTTCATTCAATATTCGTAAGGAATATTATTTTCGTTCAATATTCGTAAGGAATATTATCTTCGTTCAATATTCATAAGGAATATTATTTTCGTTCAACAGTTGTAAGGGATATTATTTTTGTTCAATATTTGTAAGAAATAATATTTTCTTCTATACTCTGTAGTATGTAAGTAATATTATTTCGTTTCAGATTCTGAATTCTACACTCTGATAAGTATTTCTTCTATACTCCTTGAAATTAGTAGAATATCTTCAAAATTTGTGTTTCATCTAGTATTGTTCCACTAAAATATTTTTTTGAACATTCTTGTTAAATTTTAATCTTTTCATGTCGGGGTACTATTCATATATACGACACTATTCATACGTATGACACTATTCATATGTACGGTACTATTCATACATACAACACTATTCATAAAGTACTATTCATGGGTACTATTCATACATACGACACTATTCATACGTACGACACTATTCACAGAGTACTATTCACGACAAAAATTGATTTCTTTTATGTCCAAATTATTTTTGATACATGAATATTATTCTCGAATTTTTCTCCACAAAGTAGTTATCATGTTGACAATTTGGACATTCTTGAACTCTGGATAAATTGAATTATAAATTTCTAATATTTATCCTTGATCTCACTTGATTGAATCCTTATATCATTGTCATCATTCTCATGTTTATATTGCGGGGAAAGTCATCTTTGGCCCGAAGTTCAAAGATGGACTGTTGATTATTTATTTTAGAGTATTATATCTTTGGCCCGTAGTGCAAAGATGGACAGGGGTATAACATAATCATGACCTATAATTTTACAGACAAATGATGTGGTAAAAGTAATCTTTGGCTGGTAGTGCATAGATGGACTGTTGATTGACATGATTATGACCATTGGTTTTACAGTTGATTGTCTTTGGCCGTAGTGCACTGACATACAATTGATTGGAATGATCATGACCATTGGTTTTATAATTGAATATCTTTAGCCTACAGTGCAAAGATAGACAATTGATTGGTATGATGATTGTTATTACATTTGAATGTCTTTAGCCTTTGGGGCAAGGATATTGAGTGAAATTTCTATTAAACCATTGTGGCAAGGACATTAAGTGAAAATTCTATTAAGCCTTTGTGGCAAGGAGAAACTGTTTATTATTGGTTTTACAGTTGTATGTCTTTGTCCCGTAGTGCAAAGATGGACTATTGATTTACATGATTGTAAATATGAATTGTGAATTTAACTATAATCTTTGGTGGTTCAGGTGAAGACAGGTGATGAAAGTTCTCTTTGTCTTAGGTACAAAAAGAATTGTTGATGGATATTATGGGGATAAAATATTAATGATGGACTTTTAATTTGGAGGGGATAGTAGAAAATATGATCTACTTGACTCTTCTAATGGATTGTTGTTTCCACTGCAATGTTTATCTAAAACTTGTTGTCTATTGTATTCTATCATATTTTTCCCGGTTGAGAACTAAGGATAATTTGTTCTACATTATCTTACTCATAATATTCTTTACCGGGCTATTTGTGCTCACCCCTTTTGTTTCACAATACCTTTCAGGAAATAAAAGTGTAGGTGGGACTAGCAGAGAGAATATGGGTATAAAGTGGTGTTTCAAAATAGTCAAAATCCTAAACAAATTATGAAATGGTGTGGCATAATAATTGTATTGAGAACTTAAAATATGTGTGAAATATTTTGTACATCATTTAATAGTTATATTTGGTGAACCAAATAGGGGGATGCGAACTCAAATTTGAAAGCGTCAAAATGTACTTCATTAGAATAAGGAGGACATAGATCTTCTCGTGTTCCTTTGGGGACTTGAAATATTTGCTGCTGTATTTTATATGGCATTGTAATAATTTGAGTATAAATATTGTTGTATTATATAAGCTATAATATTTGTATTGAAACTCACAGTATATATGTCGTCGTATTTTTCACGACAGTTGTATAAATAAAGTTGTCAGTGGTGTTATTTCTGGCGACCCAAGATGGGTTGTGTATACCTATTATGGGGGCATCACATTTGGTATAAGAGCTTAGGCATATGATCTCTGGCGGACATCTGGGATTAGAACTAGGAGGGGAGAGACGAGTAATATCCTTCGCTAGTGTGTGTCCTACCTAAGCTAAATTTTCTTACATAAGTTGACAAATTGTGATATGTCAATTAACCTTTGTTTTGAAGATGTATTCTAGAATGATATCTGAAATACAAGAGATGAGCAATGGGAAAATCATGATACAAAATAAATAACCGGGAAGGTATAATCTGAAAAGAAAGCAAGGTATTCTCATCTCTTTGAACTACTAAGTACGTAAATTTCGAGGGCAAAATTTCATAAGGAGGGGAGATTGTAAGACCTCAAATTTTATGAAATGAAAGTATTAAATTTTCTTATAATTTTTTATTCTATTTAGTAAATGGTTAAATTGATAAAAGGTTAAAGTTAAGGGTGATATGTGAATGTTTTACAAAGTAAGCAAGTTGTCATAAAATATTCTTTTGGTTGGGGAATATTCTTTTTATCGGGAATATCCGTATGACGTCACAATCATTGGTGGATCCCGCTACAGAATTACTGTCGGATTAGAAAGCGACAGAAATAACTTTTTATAAAAATAATGGCAAAACTTTTACCGTTAACTATTGAAATAGTTAATGATAAAATACAGTAATACGCGTGGTTGCATAGTAGCACATGATATTGTACAGTATCTTTGATTATTGATGCTTACGTGAGAAGTCACTCAGTTTTAACTCAATTATTGTAACAAAAATTGCTGCAAAGTATCTCATATTATTGATTCAATTATTGTCACAGTATCAGTTGCACAATATTTTATATTATTAAATCAATAATTGAGATGACAAAGTTATTCATATTATTATTTATATTATTGACAATCTCTAGAAAGTTCTGTCGGGGAAAGGGGTTTGGTCACCTAATTGCGTGCCAATATGGAGAAGTCCTTGTCGGAAAGCCTCTCTTTCCCGTGAATGATCTGGTTGTTAATATTGTGAGTTATAATATTAATGATGAATAAATGTTATTAAAAATGTGTTTAGTGTAGCTAAGTGAATTGAGATAAATAGAGGGGTTATTATTAAGTATTTGTTGTAAATTTGGCTTATTACATGAACCCCAACTTACTCATTTTTCAAAATTATCGGTAGAAAGTTATCTAAGTTTTTGTTTTATAGTAATAAAACAGAAAACTTTATACAGAAAACATGTGACAACCTAAAAAATCGGATTGTCCAGAATTTATGATTTAAAAAATTAGTTATTAATAAAAGGAATTTTTATTAATAATATTATGTGCTATGTGTTTATTAATCGTTCTATAACCTAGAATGATTATAATGCAGGAGGATTCTGGCTACGAGCTGGACTGAACGAGTAAGAATTTTCAAGACGAAAAATAAAAAAAAAATCGGGAATAAAATATTTCTGGGAAAAAAGACAAAATAGGCACTATTCACCCGACGAAACCCTAAGGGTTAGTGTTTGAATAACCTAAGCCTTTCCGAGAGTTTGGTATGTCGAATGACATTCCGTCGAAAGATTTGATGATAATATATCGTGAAAAGTTGAGTAAGCTGATAAAAGTTTTTCTCGAAAAACGTGTAGAAATCGGACGAAATAAAAATGACGAAAAGTACTGTTATGTACTTTTCATTCGTTTAACTATGTTAGGGGAAAACGTGAAGGAAAACGCTTGACACAAAAAGGTGTTTTTTTAGTTTTTCGGAGATCCCAAGAATACGTAAAAGTTAATCGGTAAAGGAAAGACGAAATATCCAAAAATATTTGGATTCCGAGAATCGCAGTTTTCGAACTGTCAGACGAATTCCGCAAGACGGAAGCTTCCAAGGGAAGCTTTGTGAATAGTAAAGAGGTGGAGTAAGGAGGTGGGAATAGTAGATTCTGGGGTGAAATGACTATTTTGGCCCTAGCCTTGGTTTTCTACAAAAGGAAGCCTTAATTCTTTTGTTGGTGATTTTGAAAATCACCAACACTTGAGAGAGAGAGAGAGAGAGAGAGAGTGGTCTGATGAGAAGGAGAAGGAGGAGGAAAAGCTTGCTCATGTGCAAACTTTGTTCGATGGAAGAAGATTAAAGGAAAAAGGTAATCTGAAACCTTGTCTCACATAAATTTTCTTTAAGTTTTCTATGTTAGAAACATAACTTAATGAGAATAGAAGTAAATACGTTTAACAGGATGTAGTGTTGATCAACATAGAGTACTATGGGCTGATCACCCAGAAGTGCTCGTAAGATATACCGAACTTACAAACTTAGTGCTGGGTTATCCTTTTCAAAGAAATTATGAAACGCTCATGGTCTTGAGCCAGAATTGATGTTTTACTAAATATTGTTATTATAAAACATTTTGAAGGAAAAGAAGTGCTATTTTGAATTATCGATAGTACTTCATAACTATTATTCAGTTATTGAAGATATACGATTCCTATGTTTCAAGCATGTTGTTTAAAAGAAATTGTTGTACTTGCTGAGCGTGTTATGCTCACTCTTGCTTGAACCATATGAATGCAGCTAGGACCGAATGAATCGAGGGATCCGACAAGGATAAAGGCAAGATGAAGATGAACGATTAGTTTACCTTGTAATAAACTAGTAAGTTATATATATTTGTATGATGAACAAAGAATGTAATGGTTTTAGAACCTGGGAATGGGATGTAATATTATTAATGTAAGAAGAATGTGGTGATACACACATTTTGATGTCATTTCAATAGAATGAATTTATAGTTATGAGTACTGTGTAGCACCATCTGTTGGGTTGGAAGATACTCGGATTTGGGGGCGTCACAGGTTGGTATCAAAGCATTAGGTTATAAAACTTAAGGGGGGAAGAACCTTAGGCTAATAACCTCGTTAAGGAAGAAAAGTCCGAAGGAAGTAAACTCAAGCTTTACTTTAGTTGAATGAGTTAATAAGGTATTGAGGAAACTCAGTACCGAAAGATTTAAAAGATGGAAAGTAACCCTAAATAAATTAAATTTAATTTATGCTTATACTATTATGTGTTATGTACTAATTAACATATGTGTTATTATAGGATGTCGATCGATAGCTTGATGTATAGAGATATACACGCGGTGAGCGAAGAAATTGTGAACAGAGTAGAACCTGTACCTATGCCGATGGCGGAGGTACAATTAGTGATTCTAGAGGAGTCGAAGATAGAGGAGTACTTTTCTGAGGAAGAATACTCCGAGGGAGATATGGATATAGCGTCATACCTTAGTATGATGAAAGATGTGGAGGAAGGGATGGAGGTAACATCGGTTGATACGGTGGTACCTATACTAGAGTCATCACCTTCAGATGCAATGAGATCATTGTATCTAGCAGTGCTTAACAAGAATGTGCAACTGAGTACAGTTGTACAAAATCAGAATGAAGAGATTAGTGCTCTTTATATAGCGAAGGAGTCTGCAGAAGCAGATTTTGAGTTCGAGCATGTTGAGAAGATGCTCATGATAAATAAGGCTAGGGATTATATGAACGAGGTGGTAGAGCTTCGTAAGAAACTAGAGGAGAAGGACCAGAAGATAGCACGGATGTCTTACATCCATAAGAGCGCTCATAAGGATTTCAAGCTGAAAGTTGCTTGTTATTCTATAGAGTCGGGGCAGACTCGACATACTATTAGTCAGGATACTGTAGCGATAATTGCGAATGAGAAACACGAGGACGCTGTTATGCATTATTAGAAGTCTAGAGTTAAAAATATGTGTGTAGTAACGTAAAACCCTCTTTTGTATAAAAGGGTAGTCTTTTTGTAAATCCCAACTTTTGAGAAGTTCAATTGCGGGATAGAAATGAAATAGCCTTGGGCTATGTAAGCAAATTGTAAATAGTTTTGACTATGAAGAAGCATATGAATATAATGAAGTTTTCATTTAATATGCTTTGTTATGGTATGAATTGTTATGAGACGAATAATAAGGAATTAAGTAAATAGATAATAATGAAATTCTATTTAATCAGAAAATGCCGTCAAGAAGAAGACAACGTAATCAGGAAGCGGAACCACATAATGAAAATCAAGGGGGTCAAAACAACCCTATGAAAGAGTTCGTTAATTTATTAACGGCTGCATTTAACTAAACCGGGGGTAGAGTACCCGTCGAACCAAGGTTAGCCAGAATGACTACTTTTAAAGAATTTAAAAGTGTAGGCCCGCCGGAGTTCAAAGGAACGATGGACCCATTAGAAGCCAGGACATGAGTAAAGGAAATAGAGAAGGTGTTTGTTATTATAAATGTAGGTGAGGCAAAAAAGATTTCTTTTGTGACTTACATGATGAAAGGGGAAGCCAACTTTTGGTGGGAGGCTCACCAGGGTGGGGCTAGAATAGATGTGGTAACGTGAGAACAATTTAAGAAGGTTTTCTTCGAGAATTATTTCCTTACAAGTATGCAGGGGAGGAGGAAGATTAATTTCTTAGAACTTAAGCAAGGGGACATGACGGTTCCCCAATACGTGGCCTAATTCAATGAATTTACAAGGTTTGTTCCACACTAAGTGGACACTGAGGAGAGGAAGGCTTGTAGGTTTGAGCAGGACCTGAAACCCTGGCTCTATAGTAGGAATTCTGTGTTCTAGAGTGTTTCTTATGGGACCATTTTGTAAAAGGTGATTATAGCCGAGGGTGGTAGTGAGGCGTTGACTCAATATCACAAAGAGAGGAAGAATAAGAGCAAGGAAGAGGGAGGAACCAGGGAAGAGAGTGCCAGTAGTAGTGATAGTATGCCAAAAATAAAGAATTTTAACTCCAGGAATACTGCAGGGGGAACAAGGGGATCCTAAGCGTATGATCGAGGTATATAAGATATGTGGAAAGACTCATCTAGTAGTCTATTTGAAAGGGAAATCAGTTTATTATAACTATGGATAGGAGGGTCATATATTACCCAATTGTCCTAAATCTAAGAAAAACCATTGTTGTTTTGTATGTGGGTCGTTGGACCACATGGCAAGAAATTGCCCAAAGGAGGGGTCGGAGGAAAGTAAAAGTATTAGTAGTGGTAAGTTAGCCATGATGCGGTTGCATCAGTGGATTTAGTAGCAGGTATCATTCTGGTCAATACAATGAATGTTTATGTGCTGTTTGATTGGAGTGCTACTTTTCTTTTATAGCATGAGAGTTTGCTAAAAGATTAAGTTCATTCTTGGAAGGGATTATAAATATCTTTATACGTTAAGGTAGAGAATGTGGAAATAACTTTCGTTAATTATATTTGTGGAAATGGCTTCATGAATAAGGAATGGAAGCAAGTATTGGTAGATAAGTACCGATAAAGTTGAGAGGATTTGAAGTAATTCTCGATATGAATGAGTTGATTAATCATAGAACTTTAATAATTTGCTATAATAAAAGTATGAATCTTCGGTTTTCTAAGTAACCCAAGGTAGTATTTTACGGTAATAAAATACCGTGACGCTCTTGTTGTCTAACGATGACGCAAGTTAGGAGGATGTTAAGGAAAGGGAATGAGTTGTTACGTTTACGTATCGACTACCGTGAGTGGAATAAATTAGTGGTTAAGGGTAAGTACCCAGTGCCCAGGATCGATGATCTATTTGATCAGTTGAAAGTGGTAAAGTATTTTTCTAAGATAGATTTATGTATGGGGTATTATTGGTAAAATGTAAGGAAAGACGAGGTACCTAAAATGACGTTCAGAACTCTTTATAGTTATGACGAGTTTCTGGTTATGTTCTTTGGGTTAACTAATGTGCAGAAGTTAAACTTTTGGCAAGGGGTGCCGAGCAAGTCGGTGTCAAATTAATAGGTACTCTTGTGAGGTGCTATGGTTAAAAGTACCATTAGCGTCACAGAGTGTTCAAATATTATTTGGACGAGGGTGTAGTAATGATCATTTGTGATATTCTAGTCTACTTTAAGACGTCAGAAGATCACGTTGAAAATTTGAAGATAGTGTGTGAAACACTACGGAGGGAGAAGTTGGATAAGGAATTCACTACGTGTGAATTATAGCTTAAAGAGATAGACAAAATTTGTTATTGAGAAGTATGTTGGGAATGTGAAGGGAGAAAATAGTTTTTAGGAGCTAAAAGGAAGGTTAAGTGAGGCATCTGTATTGTCTTTATCAGGTGATACAGGGGATTTTATAGTGTATCTCGATGTTTCACATAGAAGATGGGGTTGCGTGCTCATGTAGCATGGCAATGTTATTACGTATGCATCACGCCAGTTAAGGTATTATGAGTAGGCCTATCCTACTTATGGTCTAGAATTGGCAGCTGTAGTTTTAGAATAAAAAAAAAATCGAAATATAGTATTTATACAGGGAGAAGTGTGAAATATACACGGACTCTAAGAGTTTGAAATATATCTCCACACAAAAGAAGTTGAATATGAAGTAGAGAAGGTGATTAGAATGGATAAAAGGTTACGACTGTGATAGGTTATATCATACATGGAAGGTAAACGTAAAAGCCGACGCGTTAAGTAGGAAGGGTAGGGAAAAGCTATCGATGTTAACGACTCAGAATGAGTTACTAACGGAGATGACAAAAACAAAGCTAGAAGTTAAATTACGGAATAAAGTGGTAGAAATGTTATTCACGACGTAGATTCAATCCACGATAATGGAACGAGTTAATTAAATACAACTAGGTAATGAGGAGTGTAAGCAAGTGAAGAAGAGGATGCAGGATAAAAAGAAGATCGTGTATAATCTTGTTTTGAAGGAGGAATTTGAGTTTCAAATAATTTTAATGTTAAAGGAAGAACTAATAAAAGAAAGATAGCGTAATATGTTAGTAAGTGCTTAGCTTCCAACTCAGACTATTGATAGGAAGGGGCAAGTCTTGAGAAATAAGATAATACATTCGGCGAAGGAGAAATGAAAGAACCACAATATCGAAGAAGCATTGTGGGAACTTGAGATGAAAACAAAAGAAAAATTTTCCGCAACGGTGTATGTATTATTAGCGAGATTCTGGGGACAAAATCCTTATAAGGGGGGAAGAGTGTAACGCCCCAGAAAAATTGGATTTTTGAGAATTAAATTTTTATTTGATTATGTGGATTAAATAAATTTAATTAATTAATTATGGGAGTAAGCTATTTTAAGGTCGTTCTATGACCTAGATATATCGGAATGTCGTAGTATTTTGGCTATGTGGTAGAATTAAAGTGTTTGAATTTCCATGACGAAAATAAAAGTTTTTCGAGAATTTTTTTAAAAAACACTATTCATGCATTTCTGATTGGGAATTATTTTTGAACTTCCGAGAAATACGTAATGATAGAATATCGAGGTGAGATAGAATATCCAATAATATTTCAGTTATGGAAAACGCAGTTTTTTTCCTGCAGACTTAAAACCTAACGATTAGGGAAAGTGAGTTCCGAGAAGAAATTTAAATGCGTATAATGAATTAAAGCTATGATTATATAATACGTAAGTATTATATGAGGTAATGAATACAAGTATAATACGAGGTATTATACGAGTATGTATGAATAATGGAATGTTGTATATTAAATAAGTATACGAGTTGGAATACGAGAATTATATGTAGATTATACGTTATAAGACTTCAAGCCAAATGTATTGAATTTGTAGGAATGTGTAGGAGATTGTAATGTCCAATTGGGATAATAATAAAGCCCAATACGAATTAATGTTAAAGCCCAAATATTTGTAATGTTAAGTCCAATGTAAATTATTGATCAAGCCCAAGTGTTTGTTTTATTACAAGCCTAATGTATAAGATAAGTTAATTAAGCTAATTGAATGAAAAGACCAAGGTAAGATCCAATGGGTAAGACTTGATTCATTGGGGCAACCCATGGGTGAATTGGTGACCAAGAATTAAGTGTGTTGAACAAGTAGACTTAAGTGTAAAGCAAAGGATAAGTTAAGTAACTTAAAGGCTAAGTAAAGTGCTTATGTGTGGTAACCAAGTTAACTTAATGGCTAAGTGTTGTGATGGCCAAGTATCTTATTTGGTGAGCAAGTAAACTTAGGGTTTAAGTAATGAATAGTATGGAGGTTTATTAAGGAGGTGGAATGGCTTAATGACCATTAAGCCCTTAATTTGGATTTCCTATAAATAGGAAGCTTGCTAGTTCATTTGTTAGTTGTTAGATTTTCATCCAATAACTTATAGCTTATTAGTTAGAGAGAAAAAGCTACAAAAGCTAGAACAAGTTAGTCTTTCAGAATTCAAGAAGCAAAAAGGAGATTAAAGATTAACCAAGTGATTATCAAGGGTAAAAACTTAAACCATGAATCTCTTTCTCATCCATTGTTAGAGAAGTGGGTAGTGGTAGAACATGTATGCTAAGGAATGATAAGAATGAATAATCAATGGACTTAAGCCGTATAAGTTATGAATAAGTAATTCAAACTTAATTAAGTTATGAATTTATGAAGAGCTTATATGAACTAATCATATGTGTACTTTAATAAGATTGTATGATAATAAGAAGTAAGAATGGTGGTTAAAATACTTAATCTATAATAAGTCATAAGAAAGGAAGTTATAAGTAGTTTATACTTTTATAAGTTATAAACTCACAAAGAACAAGTAATAACTTATCATGGTTATAAGTTAATGAAGTATGTATTTCAAGATGTTAGTATGATGGATTGAATCCATTTGAAATGATGAAAAAAGCATAAGAAATGAAGTTAAGCCGAAATTTACGAGTTTTGACGATAATCGTCGAATTCTTGAAATTCTCGGAATGGAAGTTAAATTTTGATATTGAGCTTGGAAACATTGTTTTTCAATGGAGACAAGTTTATTTGGAATTATAGAGTTGCGGACTCGAGAATGACCGAATTCCGACTTAGAACGAAGAAACGAGCGTTGAACGTTCACGAACGTTTACCATTTTCGTTAAAGATGGACTAATAGGTGAATGTTTAGCAAACGAAGTCAAATAGATAAAATTCTTGTATGAATGCATAGAGTATGTAATTTGTGAACCATAGGCTTTTGAACGAGCCAATTCAGACTTATAACGATGAAGTTATGAGTCCGGGAATTTCACAAAGTTGGAAAATTGTCAAAATTTTCTGAGGTACAAAAAGGCGTGCGCAGCAAATGATGGTAGAGATAGGGTACATCGCTAATCTGGCGCCGCAAAGACATGGCCATAGAAAGGAGACTCATGGCCAGCAATGCCGAGTCCAGACCATACACACTGCTAAGTCACGTCGCGGTGTGACACAAAGAAGGAATGCCGGCGCCGTAGCGCCATCATTAGGGAAAGCCCGAGAGGAAAGGTTTTGAATATAAATGAGAAACAAGTTAATGATAAGGAATCATATCAATGCTAAACCTAATGTAAAATCATTAAAGGATGATATAAACCTTAAGTATAATACTAAAGGTTGGAGATAAGTTAATTGTAATGTGAACGTGAACGTTATGCAATATGTGTACTTAACGATAGAGTTTCGATTAATAAATGTGATAACGTTAGTAAGCCATGAAGAAGGATGATTAACTACGAGTTGTATTAATAAAGTAAATCCAAGTAAGACATAGAAGAGAAAGAAGTTGGTAAGAATGATGTAAGTTATAACAATAAGCTGGAACAATAAATAACAAATCTAATACATGATTAGATTGAGAAGAAGGGTAAGATTCATTAGGAACCATGTATGTTCATTCATGTCCTAATGTGGTATGTTATATGGTTATGTGTTGTAGAGACTGTAAAGATTCAAAGGGTGAGTATTTTACTGTAGCAGACGTTGAAGGCAAGTTTTTCTTAAACGCTTATCTAACCTTCGTGTTAGCCAAGTTTTCTATGATTCATGTTATGAGATGCATGAACTATTTTACTAAAGGGTAGATGCCAGTTTTATCTCGGATAGACTAATCTTGAAGAGTTGATTGATTTATTTACAAGTCTTTCAATATAGAATTGTTAACGCTATCCTACGCCAATTGTTTGGTACGGATTCAAGGTAAGCTTGAGTATGAATAAACAAATGTATTTTTTATCGATTATTCGATGGGCACACGAGCTTGCCAAAACTTAAATGTACATATGTTTAACAGGATGTAGTGTTGATCAACATAGAGTACTATGGGCTAATCACCCAGAAGTGCTCGTAAGATATACCGGACTTACGGACTTAGTGCCGTGTTGTCCTTTTCAAAGAAATTATGAAACGCTCATGGTCTTGAGCCAGAATTGATGTTTTACTGAATATTGTTATTGTAAAACGTTTTGAAGGAAAAGAAGTGCTATTTTGAATTATCGATAGTACTTCATAACTATTGTTCAGTTATTGAAGATATACGATTCCTATGTTTTAAGCATGTTGTTTTAAAGAAATTGTTGTACTTGTTGAGCGTGTTATGCTCACTCTTGCTTGAACCATATGAATGCAGCTAGGACCGAATGAACCGAGGGATCCGACAAGGATAAAGGCAAGATGAAGATGAATGATTAGTTTACCTTGTAATAAACTAGTAAGTTATATACATATTAGTATGATGAACAAAGAATGTAATGGTTTTAGAACCTGGGAACGGGATGTAATATTATTAATGTAATAAGAATGTCGTTAATACACACATTTTGATGTCATTTCAATAGAAAGAATTTACAGTTATGAGTACCGTGTAGCACCATCTATCGGGTTGGAAGATACTCGGATTTGGGGGCGTCACACATAGTGCACTGATAGATAATTGATTGGAATGATCATGACCATTGGTTTTATATTTGAATATGTGACGCCCCCAAATTTGGGTCATTTCCAACCCGACAGATGGTGCTACACGGGTATTACCATTCATTCATTCATTCAATTGAAAGTCTCAAAAGGACCAATATAACTTATATATATTCAAAATAATATTACATTTCCCAAGTTCTTTGTAACCCATTTGTTTGTTCTTGTCATAATATCAAATATATTATAAATCGTTCAACTATTCTATTACATAAGCAATCTAAGGGTTCATCTTTGCCTTGCCCTTGTCCTTGCCTGAGCCTTCGGTCCGCTCGATCTTAGCTGTGTTCATATGGTTCAAGCAAGAGTGAGCATGACTAGCTCAGCAAGTACTACAATTCTAATAAACAACATGCTTGAAACATAAAACTCATATATCTTCAGTAACTGAACAATAGTTACGAAGTACTATCGATAATTCAAAATAGCACTTCTTTTCATTCAAAACGTTTTCCAACAACAATATTCAGTAGAATATCAACTAAAGCTCAGAACTATGAGCAGTTCATAATTTCTTTTGAAAAGGACAAACCGGCACTAAGTCCGTAAGTCCGGCATAGCTTATGAGCACGTCTGAGTGATCATCTCATAGTACTCTATGTTGATCAACACTACATTCATTAAACGTGTATACGTTTAAGTTCTGGCAACCTCACGTGCCTGTCGTTAAACGACAAAAACATTTTAGTATACTTGGTCTTCGATTGAAAACCATACCAATATAACTCGATAAACATAAATCATGCTTGAAAGAATAATAATATAAGTCTAGCCGAAAGATTTGGCTTTAGACTTCATCATTAAAAATTTCATGCGAAAGAATACATGAATTACAAATCTTGTCCAGACTGAACTAGAACAAGGGTTAGAATACTTGCCTTCAGCGTCTGCTTACTGATTAATACACGTACACTTTAAGTCTCTACGTTTCTATAATACATGATCATATATCATACCACATTAGGTCTTATATAATCAAGTAGGTATACTATTATATCTTACCCTTCATCTAAATCTAAATTCTGACTTAGATTTGCTATTATAGGTTTTCGTCTTTCATTACGTCATTCACATTACGTTCACTTTTAATTGATTATTAACTCTTAATCATCATGCATTAGTGTCTTACAAGTACCTTACAATGTTATGTTTATATCTCAGTTCATTACTAACAAGTTCCTTTTCATTCTACACTTGTAAACATTCTTGTCCAACAAAACTCTAGGACTGGCGCCGCGATGCCACACTTAACTCTCGAATCTTAGCTATGCCATGAAGTTAGCGATATACATGGTTCTAGCCTCGTGTCATGCGGTGCTGGCTTTAATCTTGTGAGTCGTGCAGCCATGGCCGGACTCTTTACCTTTATAGTTTGCAAAATTTTGAAAACGTCACGAAACTCCCGGATGCATAACTTCTTCGTTATAAGTCCAAATTGGTCTGTCCAAAAGCCTATGGTTCATAAATTACATACTCTATATGTTCATGCAAGAATTTTATCTATTTGACTTCGTTTGCAAAAATTTCACCTATGAGTTCTTTTTTAACGAAAACGATAAACGTTCGTGAACGTTCAACGCCCGTTTCTTTGTTCTAAGTCGAAATTCGGTCATTTTCGAGTCCGCAACTCTATAATGCCAAATATGACTTGTCTCCATTGAAAACCAACATTTTCGACTTCAAACACAAAATACGACTTCCATCGAGAATTTTACGAATTCGACGATAATCGTCCAATCGTGTGAATTCCGGCAAAACTACATTCTTAATGATTCTAAATGAATTTCAACCATCATATGATCATTACAAATTATTTATTACACCAACTTATAATCCAAGTAGGTTTTGACTTATCCTCATAAGTCAATGACTTATTCAACTTATGAACTATAAATCGTCATGCTCATGACTTATTAATAACTTAAGTCCACTAATCAATATTCTTATGCTATATTCAACATACTAATAATCATATGACAACATATGATAAGTTCTTTATGGTTCTAGCAACTTATTAATGTTCAAGTTGCTTATCCAAATTATTCGGCTTAAGTTCATTCCTTATTAACTTATTACATGATCTTAGCATACATGTTCATTAATAACACTTCCCTTATCATCCTATTATAATAGAGATGAAAGAACATTGGACACAAGATCATTACCTTTGAAGTCTAACTTCTTCTTCTTGGAAAATCTAACTTTGACTTAAAAGTGCTTATTTGCTCTACCAAATAAGTAGCTTATAATTGAGAGGAGTTGGATGATTATTGAACAACCAACAAATGAATTGTGGCTTCTCTATTTATAGGCAACTAAAGTTTAGGGCAAAATGGACTTTAAATCATCCCACCTCCTCATTTCCACCTCCTCATCCTTCACCTCCTTACTATTCATTGATTGACCTCTAAGTCTACTTGCTAACCACATAAAGTACTTGGTCATCACACATAATCCTTGACCATCAAGCTTACCCACTTCCTACTTGGTTTGACCCATGGATCAAGGCTTCTTATTGGGCTTGGTTAATTAATCTAACTACTTTCTTAATGGGCTTGTGCTACATAGTTTGGACTAATGATATATCAAACACTTGGGCTTGATTGTCACATTATATTGGACTTATACTTATTATGCTAGTAATCCTACAAGTCCATTATCTTTAGTTAACCATCTTAACAATTATACCCCATGTATAATCTTCGTATGCTAACTCGTATACTAGTTCGTAATATACGTTATCTCGTTCTTCATACATAATAATACAATACGTCGTATTATACTTACATTCATCACTTCATACAATGTATACACATTATACGATCATAACTTTCTTCCTTTACGCTTAATAAACCTAACGTTCTCAATTTAGGTCCACATGAGAAATATTACGTTTTCCATACTTAGATTATTATTATATAATCAATATCGCCTTGATATTATAACGTTACGTATTTCTCGGAAGTTCAAAAATAATTCCCAAGCAGAAATTGATGAATAGTGTTTTTCGAAAAATTTCTCGGAAAGCTTTTATTTTCGTCTTAGAAATTCAGACACCTTAATTCTCTCACGTAGTTAAAATACTACGACATTCCGACTTTTCTAGGTCATAGAACGACATTCATCTTATCAACACGTAATAATAATAAATAATATTATTTTATTCATTATTAAAAGTAATTACAAAATATTTAATTTTCTGGGGCGTTGCAGAATATCTTTGGCCTGTAGTACAAAGATAGACAATTGATTGGTATGATGATTTTTATTACATTTGAATGTCTTTAGCCTTTGGGGCAAGGATATTGAGTGAAAGTTCTATTAAGCCGTTGTGGCAAGGACATTAAGTGAAAATTCTATTAAGCCTTTGTGGCAAGGAGAAACTGTTGATTATTGGTTTTACAGTTGTATGTCTTTGGCCCGTAATGCAAAGATGGACTATTGATTTATATGATTATAAATATGAATTGTGAATTTCATTATAATCTTTGGCGGTTCAGGTGAAGACAGGTGATGAAAGTTCTCTTTGTCTTGGGTGCAAAAAGAACTGTTGATGGATATTACGGGGACAAAATATTAATGATGGAATTTTAATTTGGAGGGGATAGTAGACCTTATGTTCTACTTGACTCTTCTAGTGGATTGTTGTTTACACTGCAGTTGTTGATCTAAAACTTGTTGTCTATTGTATTCTATCATATTTTTCCATGTTGAAGACTAAGGATAATTTGTTCTACATTATCTTAGTCATAATATTCTTTACTGGGCTATTTGTGCTCACCCCTTGTAAAAACCCAATACCCTAATAAGACTCGGATTTGTAAAATTTAGTTATATTAATAAAATCTCTCCGTTCTGAAAGTGTTATGTGTTAATATATACTCTGTTTAACAAATTTGGTTAAATAAAAAATTTTGTCCGAAAATTTACGTGATTGACACCTCGTGCTTAAAATTTTTCTTCCAAAAATGGAATTTTCGGTACATTTGTTTGGACAAGCTACTTTGTCGTGCTTACAATGACAAAACGCTTTGTCGTGGGAAAGCTAGGTTAATAACCCTAAATTAACAATCCCTAACCTTAATTAACAAAACCTAACCCTAATTTATAAACCCTAATCCTAATTAGCTAAATTAACCCTAGTTAGGTTATCTTAACACCTAATCATAATTACTAAACTTCAATTAGGTAGTAATAAACATCATTAAACAACCATAATCATTAAAAACAAAACCTTAATCAAGATTTGTGGAGATTAATGCATTATTAAGCTACTAATCTAACCTAACTAGCTCACAAGTAGGTTAGGAGTCACCAATGCAAGTTCCTAGGCTACGTATGACATACTTGAAACTCCCCAGCATCAGTAGAGTCATTGGATCAGATATTTGTTGAGGCAAGTAGGTGGAAAATAACCAAAAAGCCAAGTTAAAGAACTCTATAAATAGGAACGCTAGATCAGAGTAAACCTATTAATTCTCTAAGCCAAAACACTCATATTTCATACCTAAATCAAGCCTTGGTGATAGCAGCAACCAATTCAGAAGCTAGAATCCAAAATCAAGCAAGAAAGGTGTAAACCCTAATTTATAGCTAGATCTTTGATGTTTTGTTCAAATTGTTATTTAGATGTTTAGAATTGTGTGTTAGTATGTTAGAAAGTATGTTAGGTAGATAGAACATGTTTTCATAACATCTAGATGCCTTAATTAAGTGTTTTTAGTAATCTAGGAATTTTAAAATTCAAGCTTGACAATCAAATGTCAGAGCTTGTAGATTCATATGTGTTTATGATTAGGTCTGTTATTCGTATGTTATTTGTATTTGAATCGTAGGTGTGTCACCCCCAAATCTAGGTACTTCATTCCCACAGGATCTGGTGTTCACTTAATCAAACATTCATATCTAACTACCCAATCACATTAAAAATGGATTAATAAAACATTTCCCATTAAAGGGTTACATAATAAAATCTCCCAGGTTATCTAACCTTTAAATACAATCATTCAAATGCGGAAATTAAATAAACTTCATTAAAACCAAGTCTAAGATCATCATAATAAAAATCTAACATCTCAATCAAAGTAAAATTACAAGTCTTCATCACTTGCACATTTTTCCCTTTCCTTTGCTAGTTGAAGGTTCATCTACCTTCTCCTCTTTAGCTGCAATGAGTTTATAAATATGCAAGAGTGAGCAAAACAATTGCTCACTCGATATAATATGAAATCAACAGGAGTATAGTAATAATAACTGCCAATAATAGGCTCCTCAACAATGAATAGTACTCTATCAACAATAATCAGGAACTGAAATCCAAAATGTGGAATAAATATAACTGAGGGTCATAAGACCATGAACTATGTCCACAGTTGCGAGTAATCTTTCAACTCCAACTTTAACAGTCATAAGACTATAAGGACTCCTCGTACTTAGGGGGATCAACCCTTCGTACCATGTATTGTGCACAAATATTTAACGCTACGCGTAAGTTATCCCATAATAATAATAGGGTTGTTCATCTCAGTATTTGGAGTACAAGTCTGCACCAAAGAGATTTTGGTTTGGATAAGCTTTCAAGGGTAATTTGAAGTTCAACGATCATCAACTAGAGGGCTAGTTGAATTAATAACATCATATTATAGAATAATCGTAATTGAATCAACATTGTAAACCAAAATCATGCTTTAGGAATAATCTAATAGCATATACTTTGAATAACTATAACATGCCTTGCTTGAACAATATTAAGTCAAGGTTAATTAGAATTGAATACTAAGCATGCATAACAGTCTGAACGGTAAAATTGCTCGACATTAATATAAATAATTGTGCATGCTAAACAACAAGTTAAATATAAGAATAACTTGTCAACATCAAACCAAAGTTTAGGAAGCTTGCATCATTTATAAAGTGATCGAATTGAATAAATAGTTTAACAAGATAAAGAATTAGAAAACTTGCAATACTATATTGAGAACAATAATTGATTACAATTACAAAAGTAGATTTAGAAAACTTGCCTTGCTCATAGGCTAAACCACATCAATACGAATCACAATAACCTATAAACATATGTCATAACGACATAGTTAGCCATTACCATTTAACAACCATAACTAAGTACATTCATCATTTAAAAAAATTGGATTTTTAATCACATAATCAAGTTATAATACAAGTTATTCCTTAATAACATAATTATTCATAGTATAGAAATACCAAAATCAACATTTTATAGTCCTACTATCATCACATAACTTTTCTTAAAATTTCATGTACAAAAAGTACAATCGTCGACCATTCTCGCTAACTCGAAGCAATGGCATACGCTTTACATACGTGGGTCGCCTCATGGCGTGGGCATGGCACTACGGTGCGGCGACGTAACCTAAGGTTACAATGTTGCCATTGCTGCAGGAGTGTGAGTATGACATCATATGTGCCACAAAGGTATCTTAAAGTCCGTAGCCATGACGTCGAATTGCGCACTTCGGCAACAAAGCGAGAAAAAGCCAATTTTGGCCTACAAGCTCGTTTCTAATAGACTAATTAACACATAAATCATATAGAGACTTCATATAAACATATTTCAAAAACTCTAAACATGATTCTACCCATACAAAAACATAAACAAAAAAATTAACACACCTAAATTCACTATTTTTGCTAAAACTCACTTTTTGATATTTCAATGAAAATCAACACTATAACTTTTGTTTTTCAACCAAAACCACTAATTCAAAGTGTCTTTATCAATGATTATACATAATCTAACAAATTAAACGTTTAATTTATCAATTAAACCACTAATTCACCCTTAATTTCCACTTTAAGTTAAACAATATATTTTCATAAAAACTCTCTGTAAAAACATTTTCTTCGCAAATTACATATATATCATCAATTCATTGATTATAATCATATATAACCTATGAAAATAACTTTACAACAATGGTTTATCATATGAACACACATAAAATCAACAATTATCCTATCACAAGAATTTCACAGAGAAAAATAGGAGAAGGGAAAGCTAAAGGAAATAGGAGAATACCTTGATTGTAGAAGATGACGGTTATCCCTTTTGATTATTAAACCTCTTTTCCCCAATTCTTTTCTCAATTCTCTAGCCTTCCTTCCTCTCTTCTTTTCTTCTTTTCTTCTTCTTCTTCCTCTGTGTTTTTGTTTTTCTTCCTAACTCTAGAGCATACTAACAACTAACGTATATAGCATATAATATATATATTAATTATATAACATAACTCTGATTTACTGACATCAGTTATATTATTTTGAAAACCAAAAGCCATAAGGCTTGTTTGGCTAACCACTAATAAAATAACCAATTAATCCTTACATCCTATTTGGTAAAACTCAATTAGAATAAAGTCTTAATAAGCAATAGGCCTTGTTTGGCAAAACTAAATTAAACTCTCTTAATTTATTTTAGTAACTCCTTTATAACAAGGTTATTTGTCACACATCAACTTAATTAAATTAATTCTAAAAGCAATTTATTAAATCCCTTTTTAACACATAAATCAATACCACAAAATTATAATTTTCTTTATAATCATAACACATCCCTTTAATCTATAAATTAAAATATAATAATTTATTTAATCAAAATTCTCTAATTTAATAATTAAATTAAATTAGCAAAATAATTAATTTTCTTAATTATTTACTTAACAAATAATTAACCACATCAAATCAAATTTGAACAATTATTTATTCAACAATAAACACATCCATTAAATACTTAAATAATTCAATAAATAAATAATATAACAATAAAAATTCTGGAATGTTACATCATTCCCTCTTACAAGGATTCTGTCCCCAGAATCACAATTCAAATAATTCATTCGTCACATTCTCCCCTACTTACAAAGATTCTGTCCCCAGAATCGAAAACATAGATTAAAAAAATAACTCAGGGTAATTCTTCATCATTTCAGCTTCGAGTTCCCACGTAGACTCTTCGACATTGTGGTTCCTCCAAATTACCTTCACAAAAGGTATCACCTTATTCCTGAGCACTTGTTCTTTCTTGTCGACTATCTGAATAGGAACCTCTTCATAGGACAAATCTTTCTCAAACTGCAATGGTTTGTACTCAATCACGTGCTTGTAATCAGGTTTATATGGTCGTAACACCGAAACGTGAAAAACATTATAAATGTTTTGCAATTCTAGAGGTAGAGCTACCTCATAAGCCACCTCTCTAACCTTTTGAAGAACTTTGATGGGTCCAATAAATCTTGGACTTAGTTTCCCCTTCTTACCAAATCGAATTTTTCCCTTCCAAGGAGAAACCTTTAGGAATACGAAATTTCCTACTTCAAATTCACGATTCTGCCTGTGTTGATCAGCATATTTATTTTGTCTGTCTTGAGCAGCTATCAATCTTGTTCTGATGAGTTTAACAACTTTAGCGGTCTGCTGTATCAGTTCTGGGCCTAACAGTTGACGTTCTCCAACTTCATCCCAACATAGTGGAGTTCTACACTTCCTGCCGTATAATGATTCGTAAGGCGGCATGTTGATGCTAGCGTGGTAGCTGTTATTGTAGGCAAATTCCACCAATGGTAATTGTTCATCCCAGCTTCCTTTGAAATCCATGACGCATGCTCTCAATATATCTTCTAATGTCTGAATCGTTCGTTCACTTTGGCCATCTGTTTGCAGATGATATGCAGTACTCATTCGTAACTGGGTTCCCATACATTCTTGTTATCTCTTCCAGAAGTTTGATGTGATCCTCGGATCTCTATCTGACACAATTGACACTGGAACTCCATGTCTCGATATGATCTCTTTAACATATAACTTTGCCAGCTGATAAAGATTGAATCTAATCTTTATTAGCAAAAAGTGTGCAGATTTTGTCAATCTGTCCATTATCACCTAAATCGCATCGTATCTTTTCTGAGTTATTGGAAGACCTACCATAAAATCCATTGTGATATGCTCCCATTTCCATTTCGATATCTCCAACGGTTGAAGTAACCCGCTTGGTCTTTGATGCTCGGCCTTGACTCTCTGACATGTCAAGCACATTGCAACGCATTCTGCAACGTCTCTTTTCATATTTGGCCACCAAAAATGTCACCGCAAATCTTGATACATCTTCGTACTTCCTGGATGAATTGAATACCTCGAGTTATGAGCTTTGATCAAGATGTCTTCTTTAATATCTGGTACTGCTGGAACCCATATTCATCCTTTAAACCTCAAAGATTCCATCCAGATCAACTCAGATTTCACCTCTTTTCCTCAACCACACTTTCTCCGATTTTTTACATTCTTCATCCCGTAGTTGAGCGCTCTTCACTTTTTTCCACCAAAGTTGGACCGGCTTCCATCCGTAACATCTTTCATTGGATTCTCTTGGAAATTTGATTTCCAAACTCTAACTCTTGACATTCTTTGTAATAAGCTCTTCCTTATCGCTTAATAACATCAACTTTTCCTGCCTTTCCTACTCAAGGCATCTCAGAACCACGCTTGCTTTGCTCGGATGATAAAAGATCTCACATTCATAATCTTTTATCGGCCCATCCATGTTCTTTCGACGCATGTTCGTGTCTTTACGTGTGAAAATATGCTTTCAGACTTTTTACGGTCCGTGTAGATCTCTATATTTCTCTCCGTAGAGATAATGTCTCCATATCTTCGTGGCAAACACAACCGCCGCCAACTCTAAATCATGAGCCGGATACCCTTTTTGTAATCTTTCAATTGTCTTGATGCATACGCAATGACTTTCATTGCTCAAGCATAAGGACACAACCCAACTCAGAATAAACCCCAAAATAGGTCCATTCCATCCAACCTATTCTCGAGTCACAAATACATGGTACGTAAAACAACTACAACTTTATTACAACAATTGTCGTGGCAAAATACAACAACACATATGTTTGAGTTTGGATACAAATATATACCAATCAGAAGACGTCACAATGACACCTTACATAAAGGTATAGTCAAAAACTGCTTTTAGAAATTAGAATTTGGGAAGTGCTCAAGGAAACCTTCATACATGGGAGGCCATGCTTTTAGGTTATGGTAGATATCATATGGCCACGTAATTATCCTTGGTCAATCTAATAAACCCCAAAGAAAACGAGAAGATTACTATCATATTCTTCCCAATGGTGAGTCTTCTCGACATATCATTATCTCCACTGCCTCTAATTGGGTATTATACTCCAAACAAATACCAAGATTATATAGGTAGTGCTTGTAAATATACTCAGCAAGTGGATGAGCACAACCATGTCTTATGATAACACGAGGTTGTATGTCATTAGACATCTTGTATGATAGTGACAAAACACCCTTCCAAGTTAAATTCACCTCACCCTCAACATCTATAGACCACCACTCTATTCCTCGCTATCCCCCTCGGGCCAACCAAATTTACACTTTTATTACCTGAAAGGAATTGTGAAACAAAAGGGTGAGCACAACTAGCTCAGTAAAGAATATTATGACTAAAGATAAATAAATTATCAATAGTCTTCATCAGTAATAAATCAGAGATTTAGAACATATGGTAGATGATAAAACTTTTCAACCATAGTTGCAAATGAATGAGCAATCCATTAGAAGAGTCAAATAGACTATAAAGTCAATTGTCTTCTCCATGTTAAAAATCCACCAACAATGTTTTATCCCTGTAACATGAATCAACAATTCTCCGCCCACAATCACGTGTATAACTCATAATCGTAATTGTAGTTCTAAATTCCTTTCCTCATCCAAGACAAAGATAATTTTCATCACTTGTCTTTACCTGAAACATCAAAGATCATGGTTATACCAAATCACAGTTCATGTTCATAATCATATTAATAAATTCATCTTTGCACCACGGGCCAAAGATATTCATCAACAGCTCATCTTTACACTACAAAGCTAAAGATATTCAACAACGGGTCATCTTTGCATTACAAGCCAAAGATATTCATCAATAATTCATCTTTGCACTACAAAGCTAAAGATATTCAACAAAAGTCATCTTTGCATTACGAGCAAAAGATATTCATCAATAATTCATCTTTGCACTCACCGCTAAAGATATTCAACAACAAAGTCATCTTTTGCATTACGAGCAAAAGATATTCATCAATAATTCATCTTTGCACCATGGCACAAAGATATTCATCGGTTGGTCATGTTCATTTAAACACTGCTCATCTTTGCACACTGTGCCAAAGATATTCTTCTAAATCATTCATCTTTGCATTGGTTTTATCCACGCCCAAAAATACCTCAAAAATAATCATAGTGGTGTAAAATTCAAGAATGATCAAAACATGGATACAATCAAAGTTAGTATCCGTAATAGATATTTTAGACTTAAAAGAAAAATTTTCATTTTTCTTGAATAGTGCCGATTCGTGAATAGTGTCAGATATCGTGAATAAGGCCGAGTATACGTGAATAGTAACTCGACACCAAAAGATAGAAATTCCAAAAAAAACATCTTCACGCTTCATGAATAAGTACGTGAATAGTAACTCGTGAATAGTAACTCATGAATAGTAACTCGTGAATAAGTAACTCATGAATAGTAACCCGACATGAAAAAAGTTCCAAATTTGATAAAAGTTCCAACTAATATTTCAAAGATAATGATATTGAAGAAATAATATCATTTGAGAAGAAAATAACATCCCTTACCTCGAAAGACAAGACTTCTAGTTGAAACAGGATATAGTGTCAAGGAACTTGCACCGCCTAACAATACTCAAAGTATACTCAAAATACTCACAAGAATACGCTCGATAATATAGAGAGAGAAAAGAGAAAACTTGTTTCGGTGTAATTTTCAATTTAACTTAGCCCTTTATTTATAGGAAAATGTTTACGCCAAGCAGACTTAACCTGCAACCTGGATGGCTTTACTGGCTACTATTCCCACCCACCACATTTGAAAATTCAATTGAGCACATTTCTCACCAACAAAAGTGGGGCCCACCAATTCTAGAATTTTCCACCAAAATCATTTATAACCTAATTTCTGAATCAGTCACCTCTTAAAATTCATAACAAATTATACGTTCATTTTTAACGGTTCAAAATTTGTGAACATATACTCAACTTATATATGTATAACATATCCAAAAATCCCAACGATCCAACTACGATTAAAATTATAACTCACATAATAAAGCTGTAAGAACACTGATTTGATCTTTTAATACCTCCATTCCGACAAAATACTGATAAAATACCTCAACATTAATTCCTTTATTTATAACCACATAAATAAATCCATCATTTATATCCACATCAAATAAATATTTCATTGTCATATAAATCAATAATTAATTATTCATAAATAATATTATAGAATCACAATAATGACAACCAGCAGTTCCTAAGAAAGAGGGGGCTTTCCAATAAGAATTTCTCCTCATCAAGCGCCGCAATTAGGTGACCAAACCTCTCCTTGATGTAACTTTCTAGACATTGCCAATAATGCTATCTAATAATATTATTCAAATAATATGAATTATTGATCCGATAATGAGAAATATTGTGCAAAGTTGATAATTATTGAGCAACAATAATATAAAATATCAACGCCGCAATTATTGAATCAATAAAATAAAATATTGAACAAGAATTATCGTAATAATTATTGAGTAGTGCCTTCACGTAAGAATCAATAATTCAAAAATACTTGTAATACCGTGTGCCATCTTTGTGCAACAACGCCAGATTATTTTATTTTACCAACGGGTATTCCAATGTTGTTAATCAGTAACGATTACGTTGTTATTTATAAAAACTTAGTTTTGTCATTTTCTTCATCCGACAGTTTATTACGTTATGGGGCCCATAAATAGTCGCTACCGTCGCATTTAATATTCCCAACGTAAAGAATATTCCACCACCAAACTAATATTCCCCAATACAATAATGAATACTTTATACCCTTCTTTGATTATTTTGAAATTTTTTTCATATATCACCCTTAACTTTAACTTTTATCAATTTAACCATTTACTTGAATAGAAAAATTGAATACTTTTATTTCATAAAATTCAGGGTCTTACACAACCCTTTATGTGAAGCATCACTATATACCACAAAATTTCCTGTATTATCTGGTAATGACAACACAGGTGCCATACTTAGCTTCTTTTTCAATTCCTGGAAACTTTCTTCACACTTCTCCGTCCAAACAAATTTTACAGATTTCCTCGTTAAATTTGTCAACGGAGTGGCAATCTTGGAAAAATCCTGGATAAACCATCTGTAATATCCTGCTAATCCCAAGAAACTTCTCACTTTTGATGGAGTTCTTGGTTGTTCCCAATTTATCATAGCTTCAACCTTTGATGGATCCACTGAAATTCCATCCTTGTCAATTACGTGCCCAAGAAATTGTACACGTTCTAGCCAAAATTCACATTTAGAGAATTTCGCATACAACTTTTCTTTTCTTAGTGTCTCCAGCGATAGACGTAAGTGTTCTACATGTTCCTCTTAAGTTTTAGAGTACACCAGAATATCGTCGATAAACACCACCACAAACTTGTCCAAAAATGGTTTAAACACCTTGTTCATCAAATCCATGAACTTTGCAGGGGCGTTATTTAAACCAAAAGACATCACCAAAAATTTGTAATGTCCATACCGAGTTCGGAATGCCGTCTTCGGTATATCCTCCTTTCTTACCTTCAGTTGATAGAACCCACTTCTCAAATCTATTTTAGAGAAATATTTAGCACCCTTCAATTGATCAAACAAGTCATCTATTCTCAGCAAACGATATTTATTTTTAATAGTGACTTTGTTTAACTCTCTATAATCAATGCAAAAACACATTGACCCATCCTTCTTCTTTACGAATAACACCGGTGCTCCCCACGGTGACACACTTTCGGTGAATGTATTTCTTGTCCAACAACTCCCCGTAGTTGTACCATCGATTCTTTCATCTCCACCAGAGCTATTCTCATGCGGGGCTTTCGATATCGAGAGCGGTTCTCGGTGCTAGGTCGATCACTTAACTCAATCTCTCTCGTCAAAGCGAAAGTCGGCAAGTCCTCCGAAATACGTCCACAAATTCCCTAACCACTGGTATTTCTTCCAGTTTCACACCCTTCTTCTGAGTATCGACTATGTAAGTTAAATAACCCACACAGCCCTGACTCAACAACTTCTTGGCCTGCATAATTGTCAGACATCTCATTTATCTACGTGATTTGCTACCATTGAATACTACCTTTGACGGAGTCATAAGGTTTACATATTTCTTTTAGCAATCAATTATCGCTCCATAATTGAACAACCAATCCATTCCCAAAATAACATCAAACTCTCCTAGCCTGATCGGAATTAAATGTACCATTAAAATATTTCCCTTAATATTCACCCTACAGTTCTTGTATACAAACCTAACAGGAACTACTTCCTTATTCGTAATTTTTATGTTTAAAGGGAAATTCAATTCTTCACTAGGCAATCCTAATCTCATAGCAAATTCATCGATATAAATGAGCAAGTAAAGACTTTTAATCAAATAATACATAAGCATCAATATCATTGATCGGGATAATACTTGACACCACATCCTTTGATTGCACATCATCTTGCATAGTCATGTTGAAGGCTCTGGCCGTGGGCTTATTTGTTGTTGTTGGTCCTGCAATAGCCAATGCACCTCCACTAGCATTTCCCTTGCTCCCATTTGTCTCACCAGATCTCTTCTTAGGGAATTCACGAGCAAAGTGATCCTTGGATCCGCACGTGAAGCACACATTCTTCTTAGCTTGAGTGCAATTTGGGGCGATGTGACCCTCCTGCCACAATTGAAGCATACTCGCTTTCCCAAACAAACACACTCCCTTATGAAACTTTCACACGAAAGTACATGCTTGAACTTCTTATTTTCTTTGGTTTCTTTTGTCGATTTCCGGCTCCTCCATTCCCATTCCACTTCCTCTTCAGGTTGTTGCTATTACTACCGTTACCACCACTCTTAGCTTCACCTTCACTTTTCTTCTTTCCTTGCTCTTGATTATGCTTTGTTATTGCCTCGCCTCCACTTTCAGCGAGAATCACCTTCTCCATCACTGCTGCAAATGTCTTCAATTGGAACAGGGAGACCTCTATCGCATAAACTGTGGTTTCATCCACCGCTCAAACCTCTTCGCCAAGGCCGTCTTCATGCTAACTCGATATGGCACAAACCTCTCCAACTCGTTGAATTTTGCGGCATACTCCGACTAATCGACATTGTTCCTCGCTTCAACTCCAAAAATCGGACCTCTAGCTGACTCTTCGAACTCTCTGGGAAATAAGTCTCGAAGAACAGCTCCTTAAACCTATCCCAGGTCATTACTCCTGGTCCTTCCCGAGTTTTGTTGGCCTGCCACCAATAGCTAGCCTCCTCTTTTAACATAAACGTTGCAAAAGCAGTCTTCTGATTCTCCTCTACCCTAGCCACATCAAAAACCTTCTCGATTTCCATAATCCAAGTCTGCGCTTCAACTGGATTCATGGATCCACGGAATTCTGGTGGTCCAACTGCCTTGAAGTCCTTAAACGTAGCACCTTGGTTCTGAGGTTGATTCTGCGGTTGATTTTGCAGTGCACTTGTCAGTAAGGTCACCAACTGCTGAACGGAGTTAGCTTCAGCATTATCGTTGTTGGTTCCTTTAGCGGTTCTCTGACGGGGTGGTTGACGTCTTGGAGGCATTTTCTGTTAAAAAAAATACATTCATTAGATTATTATCCTACTCTTTCAAGTAATTTCTAATTAACTTGCCCCCATAAAAGTAATCACTTCATAACACATAACACTTTGGATAAAAGAAGATAATAACTTTTATTCAAACTTAATTCTTTGAAAACATCATATTAATAGCATCACTGCTACTTACATTATTTTCCTGAACTACTAAAGTTTCAGGACATCATTATCGTATCCCATAAGTTGCATAACACTTGGGATTTACATAATACCTATCATAACATAAATCATAACTCAAGTACACTTCCTACGATGTCCTATTAAGATACTGCAAAGCCTTACGACGCTCTTCTTCAAAAATTCGGAACATGGTTCGACGATCTAGTATGTACGAGGGTAGCGTCTCGAACTGAATTAGATAACCCATGACCCGGTCTTGAGCTCGATTGATTGCGATGTTGAACACGTTATCCATCTCTTCCATCTTTCTTCTCTTTGCTTGTGCGTCTCCTCTCGCTATTTTGGCTTGTTGATAAGCTTCATCAGATGCCGTCTTGGCTCTTGCCTTTTTGAAGATTCTTCTCAATTTTACTCTTCCACTGCATTCTCCGCTCTCATTTGGTTGTTCTCTTCTTCGGTGTGAACCAGCTTTCTTCAACATTGTTCACCGTTCTTCTCGATCCCGGATCTCATCGTCCTTCCGGGCCATCAAGTCTGTTGTTGTTCAATTTACTATCTCTCGCAACTCCTCGACAGATTCTTGAAGTTCCACATCATGCGATCATACACCTCGTCGTACATACGGGCAGCTATCGAATCAAGTGGAATCTCTTCATCCTCGTCCTCCTCATCCGTCTGCGGCAGCTCCACGGGATCTTCCTCATCTATTTCTACATCATCATCATCATCCTCGACCATTGCGAGTAATGGAGCTGACTCTCATGGAAGCAGTTGTTCCCAAACCACTTGAATATCACGAGATTCCTCCTTTCTAGGCATCTGAGGTCCTTCCTCCCTAGCCTGACTGGATTCTCCGACAATAGTCATCCTGACAACAAGATTTTTATGTTTTAATTACTAATCATTACTACTCGACTCTCACGAGCACATAAGTTGTAAACACATAAGCACATAAGTGTTTTATTACTTCTTCCCTAAAACCCGATACGAGTTCATCATCACTATCTTTTCGAAGGATACTTCCTAAGGCTTTTCCCCCACCTAAGGTTTATAACCTAAAGCTCTGAAACCAACCTATGACACCCCCAAATACCGGTACTTAATTCCCACAGGATCTGGTGTTCACTTAATCAAACATTCATATCTAACTACCCAATCACATTAAAAATGGATAAATAAAACATTTCCCATTAAAGGGTTACATAATAAAATCTCCCAGGTTATCTAACCTTTAAATACAATCATTCAAATGCGAAAATTAAATAAACTTCATTAAAACCAAGTCTAAGATCATCATAATAAAAATCTAACATCTCAATCAAAGTAAAATTACAAGTCTTCATCACTTGCACATTTTTCCCTTTCCTTTGCTTGTCGAAGGTTCATCTACCTTCTCCTCTTTAGCTGCAATGAGTTTATAAATATGCAAGAGTGAGCAAAACAATTTCTCACTCGATACAATATGAAATCAACAGGAGTATAGTAATAATAACTGCCAATAATAGGCTCATCAACAATGAATAGTACTCTATCAACAATAATCAAGAACTAAAATCCAAAATGTGGAATAAATATAACTGAGGGTCATAAGACCATGAACTATGTCCACAGTTGCGAGTAATCTTTCAACTCCGACTTTAACAGTCATAAGACTATAAGGACTCCTTGTACTTAGGGGGATCAGCCCTTCGTACCATGTATTGTGCACAAACATTTAACGCTACACGTAAGTTATCCCCTAATAATAATAGGGTTGTTCATCTCAGTATTTGGAGTACAAGTCTGCACCAAAGAGAGTTTGATTTGGATAAGCTTTCAAGTGTAATTTGAAGTTCAACGATCATCAACTAGAGGGCTAGTTAAATTAATAACATCATATTACAGAATAATCGTAATTGAATCAACATGGTAAACCAAAATCATGCTTTAGGAATAATCTAATAGCATATACTTTGAATAACTATCACATGCCTTGCTTGAACAATATTAAGTCAAGGTTAATTAGAATTGAATACTAAGCATGCATAATAGTCTGAGTAGTAAAATTGCTCGACATTAGTATAAATAAATTGCATGCTAAACAACAAGTTAAATACAAGAATAACTTGTCAACATCAAACCAAAGTTTAGGAAGCTTGCATCATTTATAAAGTGATCGAATTGAATAAATAGTTCAACAAGATAATGAATTAGAAAACTTGCATTACTATATTGAGAACAATAATTGATTCCAATTACAAAAGTAGAGTTAGAGAACTTGCTTTGCTCGTAGGCTAAACCAAATCAATACGAATCACAATAACCTATAAACATATGTCATCATGACATACTTAGCCATTACCATTTAACAACCATAACTAAGTACGTTCATCATTTAAAAAAATTGGATTTTTAATCACATAATCAAGTTATAATACAAGTTATTCCTTAATAACATAATTATTCATAGTATAGAAATACCAAAATCAACATTTTACGGTCTTACTATCATCACATAACTTTTCTTAAAATTTCATGTACAAAAAGTTCATTATCAGACCATTCGCTAACTGTCGTCATGCGGCTTACTACGATTACACTTACATCGTGGTCATAATATGGCATGAGCATGGAGTCACAGACGGCGCCATGGGCATGCTAATGGCTACATAAGGTGCAAGCATCATGTAAGATGAGCAGATGACGTCATGCACCAATAAAGGTATCGAAAGTCCAAGGCCATGACGCTTAATTGCAGACTTCTAGAGACGACCTCGACAACAAAGATGAGAAAAAAGCCAATTTTGGCCTACAAGCTCGTTTCTAACAGACTAATTAACCCTTAAATCATATAGAGACTTCATATAAACATATTTCAAAAACTCTAAACATGATTCTACCCATACAACAACATAAACAACAAAATTAACAACACAAATTCACTGTTTTTGGCTAAAACTCACTTTTTGATATTTCAATGAAAATCAACACTATAACTTTTGTTTTTCAACAAAAACCACTAATTTAATGTGTCTTTATCAATGATTATACATACTCTAACAAATTAAACGTTCAATTTATCAACTAAACCACTAATTCACCCTTAATTTCTACTTTAAGCTAAACAATATATTTTCATAAAAACTCTCTGTAAAAACATTTTCTTCGCAAATTACATATATATCATCAATTCATTGAGTATAATCATATATAACCTATGAAAATAACTTTACAACAATGGTTTATCATATGAACACACATAAAATCAACAATTATCCTATCACAAGAATTTCACAGAGAAAAATAGGAGAAGGGAAAGCTAAAAGAAATAGGAGAATACCTTGATTGTAAAAGATGATGGCTATCCCTTTTGATTATCAAACCTCTTTTCCCCAATTCTTTTCTCAATTCTCTAGCCTTCCTTCCTCTCTTCTTTTCTTCTTTTCTTCTTCTTCTTCCTCTGTGTTTTTGTTTTTTTTCCTAACTCTAGAGCATACTAACAACTAACGTATATAACATATAATATATATATATATTAATTATATAACATAACTCGATTTCATCGACATCGGTTATATTATTTTGAAAACCAAAAGCCATAAGGCTTGTTTTGGCTAACCACTAATAAAATAACCCATTAATCCTTTCACCCCTGCTTGGTAAAACTCAATTAGAATAAAGACTTAATAAGCTAATAGGCCTTGTTTGGCAAAACTAAATTAAACTCCCTTAATTTATTTTAGTAACTCCTTTATAACAAGGTTATTTGTCACACATCAACTTAATTAAATTAATTCTAAAAGCAATTTATTAAATCCTTTTTAACACATAAATCAATACCACAAAATTATAATTTTCTTTATAATCATAACACATCCCTTTAATCTATAAATTAAAATATAATAATTTATTTAATCAAAATTCTCTAATTTAATAATTAAATTAAATTAGCAAAATAATTAACTTCCTTAATTATTTACTTAACAAATAATTAACCACATCAAATCAAATTTGAACAATTATTTATTCAGTAATAAATACATCCATTAAATACTTAAATAATTCAATAAATATTTAATATAACAATAAAAATTCTGGAATGTTAAAGTAGGTCTTTAATCTGGAAAAGAAAACAGGTTCATTAGAACCATATATTGCAAGATATAGGTGGTCAAAGGTGGTTGACCGATCACGAAGTTCTGTTTTTTGGGTTACCCAGAAAACTCAAGAACAGGTTAAGCTGGCTACTTTGACCAGGCTTTTGATCACTCTCTGTTTGTTGTTTTTGTAACTTTTTGTAATAAATTAACACCTTGATATACATACTACATATCTATGATCTTAAATTTCTTAAACAACTAATAAAATTACTGGAATTAATAGTCAAAAGTTGTTGACTAAGCTTGACCATGTTTTCTAGGTTACCCAGAAAACTGATGAACACGAAGAACAGTTGTTGGCTGTACTTTGACCAACATAAATCAAGACCTTACAGTTATGCTTTGTCCAAACCAATATTATATATATGTACCTTGACATATATACTACATGTTACAACATACTCAACACACATCTATTACACAAAATCAAAGATATTAAAGCCACAAAACCGTTGACCGACCATGACCACTGTTCTGGGTTACCCAAAAACTCAAGAATAGCTTTGACAGTGACTTTAAGCCTCTATAACTTCTTATTATATGTAGGTTAAAGTAAGAAATTTGGCTGATATTGTACTACTGTAGGAGTACTATAACACCAATACTTGTCCAAACCCAGAATCATAAACCATAGCTAGATAGATCGTGGTCACACTAGTCTCTCGACCATGACTGGCCAGAAACCCAGAAGCTCAAGAACACCTATAGCGACACTTCCTATCACTATAGGGCTTTAGCGACAGATAGAAAATTATTTTCTAGAAATTAATTTATAAAATTAGAAATAATTAATAAATAAATACAAAAATAATTTTTAAAATTATATTAAATTATAATAATTAATTTATGATATTTTTACATAATTTCAATAAATATTTTATTTTATTTGGATATTATTTATAATTAATTTAATAATAAAGTAATTAGAATAATTACTAAATAATTATTGAAAAATAATATTAATGATATAAAATCATAATAAATTGATATAAATTATTTAAAAATAATAAACAAAGTTTTTGTAAAATTCAAGTAAATATTAATTATTTAAAATATAAATAAATGATTTAAAAATCATTTAAGGGATAAGTAAATACTTAAAAATTATTATAAGCTTCTAGAAATTATTATAATGGATATATAAATTATCTAAATAAATAATAAAACTTATAAATAGATTTTAGTTGATATATTAACTTATTTAATATTCGGTAAAGACATTAAACCAACGAAACTCTATCGAATCTAATCCGAACTTATGTTAATGTTATATTTGAGTATTGTTATCAATACTAATGTGTTAGATTTATGTGAATGAACATCGTAGGTGTTTATTAAGCTAATCAAGTAGCATAACTTGACTGATTTACGCTCAGGCAAGTTCTCTATCCTTAAATCTCTTATTAAGCAAAATTCTCAAACCCTGTTTATTCGTTAAACAAGATTTTTATCATGATATGCTGTTGATATGATATACTACACCTACATTTGAATTACCTCTTATTGTAAGGTTATTGCTATAGCTTCAGCATAACTAAAAAATGAATTATTTATTCATCTGATATTGTGTATTGACATAAACTATTGTGTCAAACCAAATTATTTTGGTAAGACATCATATACTAAAGTTGGGTATCCCATAAGGGATAAAAATTCGGTCGATAATATATTAACATTAATTTGGGTGCATTTAAGCACTAGTAGGATGAGATGCATACTCCTAGGATATTGAGTAAGCTGATCCCTCTATCTCATATCTAAACAAAGTTTCTAAGTCTGTGTGACTGACAAAAATAAAAATCCAGAAATGGTTAAAAAAGAAATCCAAAAAATGGTAACAACTATCAGTCAAATTTTGAATTGTTATATATCTTCAAATCATATATTGTTATAAATATAAAACCTGCTGAGCATGTCATAGCTCACCCTTGCAAATTATTCCCTTTGTAGTATTATATGGTAACCTTGGAACATCTGGAGTAGATAAAGGGAAACGTCCTTGCTTAGATTAGGTTATATTAATGTCTAGTTGAATACTTGTAATAAGAAACTTATTATGAGAATCATGTAATCGAGCCTTAATATTTATGATATATAACTTCTTTTATTTTCCACAATCGTGTTTTCTTACATATATAGATGTAAATTATAATTCTTCAAATCTAGTTTTAGATCCTTGGGAACTATTTATCTGAGTGAGGGTATTAATAGCGTGGATTGTTCATGTTGTTATTGATACTCTAGATTTCAGATAGATAGTTACTATCGATACGATAGTGTAAATTCACATGACATAGACTATACATCTGGGTGAGGGTATTGGTAATATGGATTGTTCATGTTATTACTGATACTCTGAATTTTGGATAGATAAATTTTATTCACAGATACAGTTCATATATCCAAGTGAGGGTATCCAAACATAGTAACAGTTCTCTTGGGAATTATCATCTTTTATGGGATACTATGAATCTTGGATCTATGGGAATTCTATCTGATAGTCACTCAATTTAGTATAAGTTTATAATCGGATACCATGAGTTTATAGATTTAAATGCATTATATTGATTCGTTGTAAGCACCGTATCGGATACCATGTGAGTATAGATATGGGGGCGTTACAAGTTTGGTATCAAAGCCTCAAGGCTATAGATATAAGGAAGAGAAATCTTAGTATATAGTCTTCGAGTTCGTAAAATTTTTTAAGTACACATAAAATATAACATTAAAAATTTATGTTGTGTCAATTTCTATACCAGTATTAAAGGAGTTTTCTTTTATAGATGTCCAACTCCAGTGCTGAAGAAATGGTGTTAGTACACAATCCACCACAAATTGAGTCATTTATAGCTAGTGATGCAGAGGATGAAGAATTGCTTCATGATCAACAACTGCTAGATGCTGAGGAAGAAGAAAATCCAGTAGCAGGGCAATTAATGAGAATTGATGAATAAAGGAGCATTCAAAGTTTGTAATATAATCAGTGGTATGTGTAAGCTAGTAGTATGTGTAAACTACTAAAGTTGTTTTGTACGACTCATATGATATATAAATAAACAATATGTTTGTATTATTCAAATTCTTATGTGAATTTTTGTTATTATTTTATATAGAATCATGCCACCAACCAAAAGACCCCAAAGAGAAATGAATAATGATGATAATTCTACCTAGCAGTTAGTAGACCATATGTTAGGAGCTATGAATAGACCTATGAACCAAAACACATCTTTTAAAGATTTCAAATTAATTGGACCACCTGAATTTAAAGGTACATCAGAACC
This sequence comes from Panax quinquefolius, assembly GCA_020205615.1. Classification (NCBI taxonomy): domain Eukaryota; kingdom Viridiplantae; phylum Streptophyta; class Magnoliopsida; order Apiales; family Araliaceae; genus Panax; species Panax quinquefolius. Next base: position 64,275,733 of record CM035158.1, on the reverse strand, counting down.
TGTCGATGCACAAATCTGGATTTTTGAAATAGAGAAATTTTTCCTAGTGACCAATGTCAATAATAATCAAAAGACAACTTTTGTAGCCTTTTTCTTGAAAGGTGAGGTTAATTACAGGTGGGAATCAACCAAGGGTCAGGTAGAAACTGAAATTATTACTTGGGATAGATTTAAAGAGTTTTTCTTTGAAAACTATTTTTCCCAATCCTTGAAAGATCGTATAGAAGTAAAATTTCTAGAATTAAAATAAGGAGACCTGACTGTAACCCAATATACAGCCAAGTTCAACGAACTTTCCAGGTTTCCTCCTCATCAAGTAACCACTGAACTTAGGAAGACTCATAGGTACCAGGAAGGTTTGAAACCTCATATTTGAAGTAAGTTGTTGGTACTCCAGATAAAGACTTTCTCAGAAATACTCGAGAAAGCTTCTATAGTCGAAAGCGAAAATGAAAGTCACGCCAAATTTCACCAGGAAAAGAAGAGTCAAAATGAGAATGGGAAACTTAGGACCGAACCCAACTCAGGTGGGTTTAATAACAAACGGAAATGGGATACTACTTTTTCCACCAACTTGGGGAAAAAGATGAGTAATAATAATAATTTTAGTAATAATAACATTAAATCTTGTTCTACCTGTAGAAAGAAACATAAAGGAATATGTTTTAATAGTAAATGTTATAATTGTGGACAATCGGGACATCTTTCTCCACAATGTCCTCTTCTAAATAAGAATAAATGTTTTAACTGTTGTTTGTCGAACCATTTCTCAAAGAATTATCCCAAACCCAAGAACCAAGGACGAAAGGGGAATAGAGTACCAGAGAATAATAATAATCAGTCAACAGTAGCTGCAGTTAGAGTTCAGAATTGACCTACCGCGAGAACATTTAATATGTCGGTGAGGGATGTTGTTGCTTCACAGGACGTGGTGACAGGTATCATCCCTATCAACACTTTAAAGGCATATTTTTTATTCAATTCTTGTGCTACTTGTTCTTTTATGTCTAAAAGTTTTTCTAAAAACCTTGATATACCATGTGAAAATTTAGACAAACCATTTTGTGTAGAAATTTCAAATAATGAAAGGATTTCGGTTAAGACCATACATAGGAACTGTGGTGTGATGATAAAAGGACACAATTTTGGGGTAGACCTTATACCAATTCAGTTGGGAGAATTTGATGTAATTTTAGGAATGGATTAGCTGGTTAACCATAACGCAATGATTGATTGTCACCAAAAACGTATAAACCTTTTAACTGCATCGAAGTCAAAGGTAGTGTTCAACGGAAGTTGTTCACCTAAGCAATCTCGATGTTTAACCATAGTTTAGGCAGAAAGATTAATTAGAAAAGGTTATCTAGGATATTTGGCCTATATAGTTGATACTCGACAGGAAGTAGTAAAACTAGATTAAATATCAATAGTTAAGGATTTTCCCGATGTATTTTCGGATACCTTACCAGGTTTACCTCTAGATAGGGAAATTGAGTTCGTCATTGATCTCAAGATCGAAGCGACACCCGCTTTCTAAGGCACCGCATGTAATGGTACTCAGAGAACTGAAAGAGTTACTTATACAATTATAGGAACTCTTAGATAAAAAGTACATACAACCTAGTGTTTCACCCTGTGGAGCACTAGTATTGTTTGTAAAGAAGAATGATGGAACTATGAGGTTATGCATAGACTATAGAGAGCTAAATAAATTAACCATTAAAATTAAATATCTTTTACCAAGGATTGATGATTTATTTGACCAATTAAAGGGGTCAAACATTTTTCAAAGATTGACCTTACAACAGGTTATCATCAATTAAAGGTAAGAAAGGAGGATGTGACGCCCCCAAATTCGGGTATCTTCCAACCCGACAGATGGTGCTACACGGTACTCATAACTGTACATTCATTCTATTGAAACGACATCAAAATGTGTGTATCAACGACATTATTATTACATTAATAATATTAGATCTCATTCCCAAGTTCTAAAACCGTTACATTCTTTGTTCATCATTTTATAATATATACAACTTACTAGTTTATTAAAAGGTAAACTAATCGTTTAGCTTCGTCTTGCCTCTATCCTTGTCAGATCCCTCGGTTCGTTCGGTCCTAGCTGCATTCATATGGTTCAAGCAAGAGTGAGCATAACAAGCTCAACAAGTACAACAATTTCTTTTAAATGACATGCTTGAAACATAGGAATCTTATATCTTCAATAACTGAACAATAGTTACTAAGTACTATCGATAATTCAAAATAGCACTTCTTTTAATTAAAAATGTTTTTCAATAACAATATTCAGTAAAACATCAATTCTGGCTTAAGACCTTTAGCAGTTCATAATTTCTTTGAAAAGGACAACCCGACACTAAGTTTGTAAGTCCGATATATCTTACGAGCACTTCTGGGTGATCCGCCCATAGTACTCTATGTTGATCAACACTACATCCTATTAAACGTATGTACGTTTAAGTTTTGGTAACATCGCGTGCCCATCGAATAATCGATGAAAAATACATTTGTTTATTCATACTCAGGCTTACCTTGAATTCGTACCAAACAATTGGCGTAGGATAGCGTTAACAATTCTATATTGAAAGACTTATATATAAATCAATCATTCTTCAAGATTAGTCTAGCCGAGTTAAAACTGGTATCGACCCTTTAGTAAAACAGTTCATACCTCTCATAACATGAATCACAGAAAACTTGGCTAACACGAAGGTTAGACAAGCGTTTAAGAAAAACTTGCCTTCAGCGTCTACTATAGTAAAAATAACTTTTCCTTTCAGTCTTTATGGTCTCTACAATATATAACCACATAAAATACCACATTAGGTCATGAATGATCATACATGGTTCCTAATGAATCTTACCCTTCATCTCAATCTAATCATATATTAGATTTTTTACTATTGGTTCCGACTTGCCATAATATTTTACATTATTCTTGCCAACTTCTTTCTTTTCTATGTCTTACGTGGATTTACTTCATTAATAGAACTCATTTCGAGTTAATCATCCTTCCTAACGACTTATTAACATTCTTGCGTTATTAATTGAAACTCGATCGTCGTTAGTTAAGTACACTTTATTGCATACCATTTATATTTATGTAATATTTAACAACATTTAGTTATAACTCTCAATGTTATAGTCATTATCTTTATTGAATACAGTTCACGTTCCTTATACTTTATGTTCGTCATTTAACTACTCATTAAAAGACATTAAATTCCTAAAGTCATCACTATAACAGTGATTTAGGAAAGGTCTTATCATGTTCATTAAGTAATTACATAACCCATACTTGTATTGTAAACCATTGGATTCATAATCAACTTGGTCAACAAATTTCTACAGTCGGCTTAGCACATTACGTTGTTCTCATTACGTTCATCTTCAATTGATTATTAACCTTTAATCATCATACATTAAGTGGCTAACAATGCCTTAACAATGTTATATTAACACCTTAGTTTATTACTAATGAGTTATCTTTCATTCTATACTTGTAAACATTCTTGTCTGTCAAAACTCTGGGACTGGCACCGCGGTGCCACACTAAGCTCTTCATCTCGCGTCACGACGCGAGTTAGTAGTATGCCTTGACACTGTTATGGCACTGCGGCGCCACCATTTGGCCTTGGGTTGGCGCCGCGGCGACAACTCTGTGCCTTAGAAAATTTTTGCAGATTTTAAATTTTGTGAACTTCCCAGACGCATAACATCATTCGTTATAAGTCCGAATTGGCTCGTTCAAAAGCCTACGGTTCACAAATTATATACTCTACACGTTCATGCAAGAATTTTATCTATTTGACTTCAGTTGCTAAAAATTCACCTATTAGTTCATTTTTAACGAAAACGATAAACGTTCGTGAACGTTCAACGCTCGTTTCTTCATTCTAAGTCGGAATCCGGTCATTTTTGAGTCCGCAACTCTATAATGCCAAATATGACTTGTCTCCATTGAAAACTATTGTTTCCAAGCTCAATATCAAAATTCGACTTCCATTCCGAGAATTTTACGAATTCGACGATTATCGTCCAAACTCATGAATTCCGCCTTAACTTCATTTCTTATGATTTGTTCATCGTTTCAAATGGATTCAATCCATCATATTAACATCTTGTCATACATACTTCATTAACTTATTGACATGATAAGTTATTACTTGTTCTTCATTAGTGTATAACTTTGTAAAAGTATGAACTACTTATGAATTCACTTTGCATGACTTATCATAGCTTAAATCTTTTAACCATCATCCTTACTTCTTATTATCATACAACCTTATTAAAGTAAACATATGAATAGTTCATATAAACTTCTCATGAGTTCATAACTTAATTAAGTTTGAATTACTTAATCATGACTTATACGGCTTATAAAGACTTAAGCTCTTTGATTACTCATTCCTATCATTCCTTAGCATACATGTTCTACCACTACCCATCTCCCTACCAATGGAAGAGAAAGAGATTCATGGTTTAAGTTCTTACCCTTGAATATCACTTGACTAAGCTTTAATCTCCTTCTTGCTTCTTGAACATCTCATAATGGAAGTTTGACTTATAAGTACTTATTCTCTCTAACCAATAAGTTGCTTAACTTGAGAGGAGTTGGGAGAAATTTTAATCAAGCCATCAAATGAATGTAGAGCTCTCTATTTATAGGCAATCCAAAGTGAGGGTATTATGGACATTAGGATATCCCACCTCCTTAACTAACCTCCTCAACTTCACCTCCTTACTATTCATAACCTTGGCTCTAAGTTAACTTACTAGCCACTTCCCTTTCTTGCTGATCACAACATCTATCCAATACTTGGGCATCACATATACTTAACCATTAAGTATACTTGCTAATCACATAACTTAGCCTTTAAGTTTACTTGTTAATCACCTAGCTTATCCTTTGCTTGTTGATCGCAACTTTTACTTGTTCACCACACATAAGCACTTTACTTACTTATCACATTAATTACTTGCTCATTACTTTGGATCACCCATGGGTTTAAACCATCCAATAACCCATAAGTTCATACTTTGGGCTTTTAGCTTTACTTATACTTGGGCTTGCATTAACAATTCTTTGGGATTTACCATTAGCTTGCATTGGGCTTACACATTAATTCCTATTGGACTTACCCATTTCTACACTTGGGCCTTATCAATTCTCATTGGACTTTACAATGTTCTACACAATCCTATAATTTAAATTCATTTAACTTAAAGCCTTATAACGTATAATCTACGTATAATTCTCGAATTCTAACTCGTATACTTATTTGATATATGACATTCTATCATTTATACATACTCTTATAATACCTCGTATTATAGTATTATACTTGTATTCATTACCTCATACAATACTTACGTATTATACAATCATAGCTTTAATTCATTATACGCATTTAAATTCCTTCTCGGAATTAACTTTCCCTAACTGTTAGGTTTTAAGTCTGCAGGCAAAAAACTGCGTTTGCCATAACTGAAATATTATTGGATATTCTATCTCACCTCGATATTCTATCATTACGTATTTCTCAGAAGTTCAAAAATAATTCCCGAGCAGAAATGCGTGAATAGTGTTTTTCAAAAAATTTCTCGGAAAGCTTTTATTTTTGTCTTGGAAATTTAAACACTTTAATTCTATCACGTAGCCAAAATACTACGACATTCCGATATGTCTAGGTCATAGAACGATCTTCAATTAGCTTACTCCCATAAATAATTTATTAAATTCATTTAATCCACATAATCAAAATAAAAATTTAGTTCTCAAAAATCCAAATTTTCTGGGGCGTTACAGAGGATGTGCCGAAAATAGCGTTTAGGACACGCTATGGACATTATGAGTTTCTTGTAATATCTTTTGGATTGACAAATGCACTGGCAACATTTATGGATTTAATGAATCGAGTGTTTAAACCATGCTTAGACAAATTTGTTATAGTGTTTATCGATGATATTTTGGTATACTCAAAAACACAGGAAGAGCATGCTGAACATTTGAGGGTTGTTTTAGAAATATTGCGAAAGGAACAAATTAATGCAAAGTTTTCCAAGTGTGAATTCTAGTTAAAGAGAGTTCAATTTTTAGGTCATATAATTGACAATAAATGAATATTAGTAGATCCAACTAAGATCAGAATGGTTATGAATTGGGAACAACCAACAACTCCAACAGAAGTAAGAAGTTTTCTTGGTTTAGTGGGTTATTATCTGTGGTTTATAAAAGATTTTTCAAAAATAGCAACTCCATTAACCAATTTAACTCGAAAGACGGGAAAATAAGTTTGGACGGATAAATGTGAAGAGAGCTTCCAAGAGTTGAAGAAGCGACTGAGCATGGCTCCAGTGTTGTCCTTACCAGATGATACGAGGCCTTGTAGTATTTAGTGATGCATCACATAGAGGTTTTGAGATGCCCCCAAATTCAGGTATCTTCCAACCCGACAGATGGTGCTACACGGTACTCATAACTGTACATTCATTCTATTGAAACAACATCAAAATGAGTTTATTAACGACATTTTTATTACATTGATAATAATAAATCTCATTCCAAGGTTCTGAAATTGTTACATTCTTTGTTTGTTGTAATATAATTCATATAAACACACTAGTTTATTACAGAATAAACTAGTCATTCATCTTCGCCTTACCTTTGTCTTTATTAGAACCCTTGGTTCGCTCGACCTTAGCTGAAATTATATAATTTAAGCAAGAAGTGAGCATAACTAGCTCAGCAAGTCTAACAATATATTATATAAATACCACTTCGAGAATCATATGATTATGCTTCAATAACTAGACAATAGTTATGAAGTACTATGAAACATTGTATAGCACTTCTTATCTCATAAAACAATTCCGAAGTACATATAGTAGATTGGAAATTCTGAGTAGGTCCATAGACCATGAACATTCCCTTTAGTTTTTATTCATGAAAAGGACAACCGGGCACTAAGACCGTAAGTCTGATATTTCTTACAAGCAGTTCTAGGTGATCAGCCTATAGTACTCTATGTTGATCAACACTCATCCGTTAAACGTATTTACGTTTAAGTTTTGGCAATCTCGCGTGCCCATCGAATAATCGATGTAAAATACATTTGTTTATTCATACTCAAGCATACCTTGAATCCATACCAAACAATTGGCATAGGATAGTGTTATCAATTCTATATTGAAAGAATTATAAATAAATCAATCAATCTTTCAAGATTAGTCTAGCCGAGTTAAAACTGGCATCGACCCTTTCGTAAAATAATTCATGCACCTCATAACATGAATCACTGAAAACCTGGCTAACACGAAGGTTAGACAAGCGTTAAAAAAAACTTGCCTTCAGCGTCTGTTACAGTAAAATTACTTTTCCTTTGAGTCTTTACGGTCTCTACAACACATAACCACAAAACATACCACATTAGGTCATGAATGAACATACATGGTTCCTAATGAATCTTACCCTTCTTCTCAATCTAATCATGTATTAGATTTGTTATTATTGGTTCCGGCTTGCCGTTATAATTTACATCCTTCTTACCAACTTCTTCTCTTCTATGTCTTAAGTGGATTTACTTCATTAATACAACTCATTTCAAGTTAATCATCCTTCCTCACAGCTTACTAACGTTCTTACGTTATTAATCGAAACTCGATCGTCATCGGTTAAGTACACTTATTGCATACCATTCACGTTCACGTAATATTCAACAACTTTTAGTTGCAACTCTCAACGTTATAGTCATCATCATTGTCGACGTCGGGATTTTTACTTGTCCCTTTTCTGTTCTTGTTCTTTGGTGTTCTCATGTTATGTGAGATTTGTTTGAAAAAACAAGTGAAAAAGGTCTGACGTGTATCATGTCGACGATTTGACTGTAAGAGTCACCAGTTGGTGTTTTGAACTGGTTGCACCAACGCAACCGAGAAAAGGTTTGTACATTGACCCAGTGATGTGACACTACTAAATAGGCTGTGAAATCGAGATTCATTTAGGTTCTGGGCTTGATTATGTGGTGGGTAGGTGTTAGGCACCCCCTCGACATTTGTGTTGCCATGTGTGTGTGTGTGTATCAATATGCAATTTTTTTGGAAGTAGTGCGAGGCCTCTTTCACACCTATATACAAAGGGTTTGAATTTATATGAAAAATTCAGTTTTAAACATGATATAGCAGCGAAGTTTTGTAAAAGAGGTTTTTCAAACCCTGTGCTCAATAGTAATTGAGACCTTTTCATACTTCCATTTTATTATTAAATGTTCGGCTTGTTTGCTTTTATTTTCAAGACGCGAAGCATCTTCGAGAAAATAATATATATAGCGATGCTAAACTCCTCATGGGCATGAAAGCCATCTAAGAAAATTCAAACACCGTGCATAATTTACAAGCTGCTTACAACTTATGTCCATCACGGGAACCGAATTTAGATTCAGTAGACTGAATCTATAATCACATGATTCCTAGGCTCACATGATGCCGCAGTTTATATGAAAAGCAATAAGTAGTTATATATATAAAAGCTATATATATATATATATATATATATATATATATATACAGACATGATCAACCACCACGAAACACCTCAATGGGGGATCAGAAATATAAATACATAAAAGTTGTAAATATATATATATATAGACATGATCAACCACCACAAAGCACCTCCATGGGGGATCAGAAATGTAAATTAAGCAATAAATGCGATCAACCGCCACGAAGTAAACTCCAGGCAGGACGAAATATAGTTCATATATATATATATATATATATATATATATAGACAGAAATAAAAACCACGGACCAAAGTCCGGGCATACACACACAACAAGACTCTCAATGTGAAGAATAGTGTGTGCAAAGATGAAGAGAAAGGCTTTATAATGTGTAAGAAGGCTTACAATAGGCTGCCAAAGAAGACTTCTAGGACTATAAATGGATGAGCACTCAGCTCCCGCCGGTAAAAATATAGCTATCTGTGAGCGAACAGGTGTTTAAAACGAGAAATCACTCAATATGGGGTGTGTACAGAGCAAATTTGACAAGGCTTCCTCGCCTTTTTTCTTTTATAAATAACCACCCCAAGCTCTATATTTATAGAGCTGGTGGTCGTAGGTGTACCTGCGATAGCCGCAGATGCACCTGCGGCTGCCCGGGGTGCCCCGGACTCCACGGGTCCCACTATCTCGAAGTACGTGCACTCGTGCACTGTGATATCCGCTCGAACTTACAAAACTTCAATCCAAGCATCCGAATAAGGTGTACAAGACCTTTTTCGGACTTCTTTTGTTGAGAGTTACGCAATGACATGGGATTAGAGGTTGTACGAAGTCAGGAAGAGGGGACCATGCCCATGGTCTTCAAGCTTCAAATTCTATTCGGTGTGCTGCCCTGCGTAATAGTCACTCGAGATTGGAATTTCTCGGCTCTTGTAGGACATTGTTGTGTAGTAATGTATGTATGAGATGTTGAGACGGCGCGTTGGGGGTTGAGGTGGAAAGATGATGATTTTTCCCCTCACCGGGGTTATCTCCGGTTTTGGCTGATAGTAGACGTTGCTCAGGGTTATCTCTGAGATTGGACTGCTGCAAGTGTTTGAATTCCGTAGGGTCATCTTTAAGTGTGCCTGTCTTCTCGGTGTTATCTCCGGGTCTTTGGAATGAGTGCCTCGGCGGGAGTTCCGAGGTTGAAGTTGATTGCATGCATTTGAAATAAGTATTTCCGGAGTTATCGCCGGAACTGCAACGGCATTCCTTGGGGTTATCTCCAAGGATAAAACTGGGGGTCATCTCCGAGGTTTGAATTGATACTCCCAGTGTGTGTTCTAGGGTTGAGACTGAACTTCCGGTGGTATCCAGAATGTATATGAGTTGTCTTCCAAGGTTATCTCTGAAAGACGAATCTTCCCTCTAGCAATGTTAGTAATATGTGTGCAGAAAATTTCGAGTGTCTACAGATGCCCCTCTTTATCATATTCATGCAATGCAAGACATGGATAGGATAAAGAATCCTAGACACTTGAAATGCATACAAGATAAACATGATGCCATATGTAGCGACATGATGCAAATGCATGATGCATGTGTTTTGTTGGATTGTTTTCCAACATGATGGAATGATTTCTGATTCTCTGTTAATCCTGCCGGAGATGACATTCAGGGATGTCTAGGACATGCGATCCAAGTCTTCCAGGATGTTGATGTTGGGGTTATCACCAAAGTCCTGAATCCTTGATATAGACTTTACTATGCAGATGTGCCTCTCGTGTGCAAGAGATCTGTGGGGATAAAGCTTTGTCTATTTGAGGATGTGTATAACATATTGCATCATCGGTCCTTTCCGATGAGAATGGTCTTCTCTAGTTTGTGTTACCAGCATATACCATGCTCCCATTGGAGTTACTGCCAATAATATATATTATCAGGGCTGCCTGACCTTCGTTGATGTGTGTATCACCGGATATATCCCTATTGGGAAAACTGTCAAGGCTGCTTGATGTTCATTGATGTGTGTATTTATGGTTGCATTGCGTTGTGACCTCCGCTGGGGAACATGTCAAGGTTGCTTAACCTTCATTAACGCGTATATCAATGGTTGCATTGCATTGTGACCCCCGCCGGGGAAGGTTGTGGATAAGTGCATTGATGGATGAGATCATCGAATGGCTTCCGATACTTCGATGGGTTTACTTGCCATCGGTTGAAATGACGTCAAGGCTGCTTGACCTTCATTCATACGTACATCAACGGTTGCAGTGCGTTGTGACCCCCGCCGAGGATTCGTTCAGAGACGACGAATGCGTTGTAACCCCCACCGAGGATACGTGGATGAGTGAAAATATGTGTTGTGACCCCCACCGGGGATCATGTCAATGGATGACAATGAGTTGTAACCCCCGTCGGGGATACTTTCAGGGTTACGGCCCTATATTTGGCGGTATCAGACCTGTGCGAGGCATTACCGAGTATGATTTGCAAAATCTGAGATCATCGGTATAGTGTACCTTGCATTTAGGCAAATACCAATGAGTGGCATGTGAAGCCATAATTTAACTTGTGACAACCAGGATTCCAAGCTATTCCGCTCAATCGCATAGCATTTTTATTCCTGATTTGGCCTTTTCAGCTTGTGAGACCTCCTTTGCAACTCGAACTGAACTGAGCCGAAGGGGTGGGACCTATTCTTGCTATATCTTTTGATAGGCCTCTGTTAGTTGTTGGGCGGCTATGCCCCATTTCCCTGTACTTTTAGCTTTATAAAGATGTATTAGATGATGACGTACTTAGGAATGTATATACTATTAATCCCTACATCATATTGCCATCTATCCTTTATCATGCATGTATTATGTTATGCATATGTATGTATATCCAGAGATATTCAGCATTGACCCCTGGATGGTCTTATAACACGACCTGTACAAATGTCTTCTTCGATTGTTAGCCGTATTGATCACACCCCACCATTATTGGTGGTATCTGGTATGCAATCGTGGTATGATAGTATGTCACCATCAGACAGGGTGACTGTGGATCACTTGTTGCAGCCTACTATTACCCTGTTGATGTTTTAGGTTCCCGCAGGATTCGTAGAGGGCATGCTGGAGCACTGGTGTGACGCCCCCAAAATAGGTCCACACAACCCATTCTGAGTCGCCAAATATCACACTATAAAAATCATTTAAAAACTTCATTTATACAACTGTTGAACTATCGTGCAGAATACGACCATAGTTAAACTGTGAGTTTTAATACAAATGTATGTAACTCTCATGGTTCCTTTACCACAACCTTATAATGGTACTTTTCATAAAAGTACAGTCAAAAATTATATTAGAAATTAAAATCTTTTGGAAGTGCTCAAGGAAACCTTCGTACATGGGAGGCCATGCGTCAAGGTTATGATAGATATCATATGTCCACAAAATTATCCTTGGTTGACCCAATAGACCCCAAAGAAAAACGAGAAGACTACTATCATGTTCTTTCCAATGGTGAGTCTTCTCTTTACATATAACTATCTCCACTATCTGCAATTGAAAATTATATTTCAACCACACTCCAAGATCATATAGGTAGTGCTCGTAGATATACTCAGCAAGTGGATGTGCACAACCTTGTCTTATGATAACATGAGGTTGTATGTCATTAACATCTTGTATGATAGTGGCAAAACACCCTTCCAAAGTTGGGTTCACCTCACCCTATTCGGTTCACCAAAAATAAATATCAAATGACGTATACAATACGACACACTTATCTAAAGTTCTCAATAAAATTATTTCCATACTATTTAAGGAGAACCTCAATAGCTATAGACCACCTTTCTATTCTCCTGTTACCCCCGCTCGACCCAACTACACTTTTATTACCTGAAAGGAATTGTGAAGCAAAAAGGGTGAGCACAACTAGCCCAGTATATAATATCATGACTAAATATAATTTACATCATCAATAGCCTTCATCAGCAATAAATCAGAGATTTAGAACATATGGTAGATGATAAAACTTTTCAACCATAGTTGCAGCGGAACGAGCAATCCATTAGAAGAGTCAAATAGACCATCAGATCTATTATCTTCTCCATGTTAAAGGTCCATCAATAATGTTTTATCCCTGTAACATCAATCAACAATTCATGTCCACAATCATATGAATAACTCATAATCATAATTGTGATTCTAAATTCCTCTTCGCACCCAAGACGAAGATAATTTTCATCAACTATCTTCACCTGAAACATCAAAAATCATTGTTATATCAAATCACAATTCCTGCTCATAATCATACTAATAAATTCATCTTTGCACTATGGCCAAAGATATTTATTAACAATTCATCTTTGCACTACAGGCCAAAGACATACAACTTTATTTTAGAAGAGTCAAGTAGAGCATGATATCTACTATCTTTTACGAATTAAAAGTGTATAATCAATATTTTATCGTTGAGACTCAGCTTAATAAATAATCCACATCATCAAATCATCCCTGCACTACGGCCAAGGATATTCATGTAGTTATCAATGGTCATGATTATACCGAATAATCCCTGGTTATAATCATACCAATAACTGTCCATCAATGAACTACGGGCCAATGAGGACTTTTACCACATCATCTATAATATTACGGGTCATGATTATACTGAATGATCCCTGGTCATAATCATACCAATAAACAGTTCATCTATGCACATAAGGCAAAGATACTCATCAATCAATAGTTCATCTTTGCACGTAAGCCAAAGATATACAACTCTAAAACCAATAATTAACAGTCCATCTTTGCGCGTAAGCCAAAGATATACAACTGTAAAACCAATAATCAACAGTCCATCTTCGCACGTAAGCCAAAGATGTCTTTCATCATAATATAAGCATGAGGATGATGACAATGATATAAGCATTAATCAAATGAAATCAAGGATAAATATTAAAGACTTTAAATTTATCCAGAGTTTAAAAATATCCAAATTGTCAACATGATACTGCTTTGTGGAGTAAAATTCAAGAATAATATTTATGTACCAAAAATAATTTGGACAGAAAAGAAATATATTTTTCAGGTAAATAGTACCCCGTGAATAGTACCCTATGAATAGTACTTTGGGAATAGTACCTCGTGAATAGTACCTCGACATAAAAAGTACCCCAAATACCCGAGTGAATAATATTCGGGTGAATAGTAATTTGGGTGAATAGTAACCCGTAAATAGTAACTCGTGAATAGTACTCCAACACGAAAAGTGCCCCGAATACCCGAGTGAATAATACTAGAGTGAATAGTAACCAGGTGAATAGTAAACCGTGAATTGTAACTCGTAAAAAAAATACCAAAGAAAATGATATTCCATGACGAGTACAAAAGAAATGATACCTCATACGAGTTTAATAGAATATACGAAACTGCAAATGGATTTTCACCCGCCATGCGATAATCCACGTAGACAGATTATTTCCACAATTTAATAAAGAATGAATACGAAGGATCATTCACCATGAATATGATAATCCATATAGACAGGTTATTCCAACAGAATAATAAAGAATGGAATAACAGAAGAATTCACCATGCATGCGATAGACCGCACAGACAAGTTATTCCCAAAACAATAATAAAGAATAGAACCAGGTCATGTATAATTCACACAGACATGATATTCCAATAGAATAATAAAGAATGGAACCAGGTCATGCATAATCCGCACAGACAGGATATTCTAACAGAATAATAAAGAATGGAATAACAACAGAATTCATCAGGCATGTGATAGACCGCACAGACATGTTATTCCAACAGAATAATAAAGAATGGAATAACAGCAGAATTCACCAGGCATGCGATAGACCACACAAACAGGTTATTCCAACATAATAATAAAGAATGGAATAACAAACCTTATGAGTATTGAAAGAAAATAACTCTCTTCATGAATACGAAAGAATAATACCTCTTACTACAATAATGATATCCCTTACTATAATAATAATATCCCTTACCTCAGAAGAAGACTGGATACTGGAATAGTGAGGTAGCAGAATTCTCTTCTTCTTTCTCTCTATAATTTCTCTCTATAATAATTGCTCTATAGCTTTAGTGAATTGGTGAAAAATAATGAAGGAATGATCTTCTATTTATAGGAAAATATAGTTTCGATAATTGCACGTTTTGGGATTTGAAATATTACAGTATAATACCTTCCTCTTTTTTTTCATTTTTAATTTAGTCCTGCAAGTATTATCAAACTTGCACCACCTCCCCTAATAGTAAATCATGTGAATTAATAGTAAATCATGTGACTCAATAGTTCTAGACATGTGAAAATATGAATTACAATATAGTACCTCCATCTATACCTCCATTTTTAACTTAGTCATGCAAGTATTATCAATCTTGCACCAACTCCCATAATAGTAAATGAATGTGAAACAATAGTACACACATGTGAACAATTAGTTGTAATCATGTGAATCAATACCAATTAATTGCTTATTTATTCGATTAATTACCCGATTGGTCAATATAACCTCCAGACATTAATTATCATCGAAATAAATGTCGATTTCCACTAACACTAATAATCCCAACACAATGGAACTATCAATTTCATCTTTAATCAACACGAACTTATTCATCATTAATATTATAACTTACAATATTTGACAACCAGGTCGTTCCCAGGAAAGAGGGGGCTTTCCAATAAGGATTTCTCCTTATTGGCGCGCAATTAGGTGACCAAACCTCTCCTTGACAGAACTTCTAGACATTATCAATATTGTAAATAATAATATGAATAACTTTATCGTCTCAATTATTGATTTAATAATATAACATATTATATAGATGATACTATGACAATAATTGAAACAATAATATGAGAGATATGATGCAGTAATTACTGTAGCAATAATTGAGTATAACTGAGTGACTTCTCACGTAAGCATCAATAATCAATACCGTGTGCTATTATGCAACCACACGTATTACTGTACTTTTACTACCAGGTAGTTCAATTATTTTTAACGGTAACACTTTCGCCTTTATTTTTATAAGAAGATATTTCTGTCGTTTTCTAATTACGACAATACATCCGTTGTGGGGTTCACCAATGATTGTGCCGTCGTACGAATATTCCCTGTTAAAACGAATATTCCTCGACCAATCGAATATTTCCCGACACAACGAATATTTTATAACAACTTGCTTACTTTGTAAAATTTTCAAATATCACCCTTAACTTTAAACTTTTATCAATATAACAATTTACCAAATAAAATAATTATAAGAAAATTGAATACTTTCATTTAATAAAATTCAGGATCTCACAATCTCCCATCCTTATGAAATTTTGCCCTTAAAATTTACGTACGTACGTGGTATTCGAAGAGATGAGAATACCTTGTTTCCTTTTCAGATTGTACCTTCCCGGTGATTTCCTCGCTATCATGATTTTCCCATTTCTCATCTCCTGTATTTTAGATATCATTCTAGAATATAGCTTTAAAACAAAGGTTAATTGACATATCACAATTTATCAACTTATCAAGTAAACCATTTCAGCTTAGGTAAGTCACACACTAGCGAAGTATATAACTCGTCTCTATCCTCCTAGTTCTAGACTCTTATCTCCGCCAGTGACCATATCCCTAAGCTCTGATACCATTTGTGATGCCCCCAAAATAGGTCCACACGACCCATTAAGAGTCGCCAGATATAACACTATAAAAATCATTTACAAACTTCATTTATTCAACTGTTGAACTATCGTGCAGAATACGACCATAGTTAAACTGTGAGTTTTAATACAAATGTATGTAACTCTCATGGTTTCTCGACCACAACCTTACAATGGTACTTTTCATAAAAGTACAGTCAAAAACTGTTTTAGAAATTAAAAATCTTTGGGAAGTGCTCAAGGAAACCTTCGTATATGGGAGGCCATGCGTCAAGGTAATAACAGATATCATATGTCCACAGAATTATCCTTGGTTGACCCAATAGACCCCAAAGAAAAACGAGAAGACTACTATCATGTTCTTTCCAATGGCGAGTCTTCTCTTTACATATAACTATCTCCACTATCTCCAATTGAAAATTATATTTCAACCACACTCCAAGATCATATAGGTAGTGCTCGTAGATATACTCAGCACGTGGATGTGCACAACCTTGTCTTATGATAACACGAGGTTGTATGTCATTAACATCTTGTATGATAGTGGCAAAACACCCTTCCAAAGTTAGGTTCACCTCACCCTATTCGGTTCACCAAAATTAAATATCAAATGACGTATACAATACGACACACTTATCTAAAGTTCTAAATAAAATTATTCCCATACTATTTAAGGAGAACCTCAATGACTATGACCACCGATTCTATTCTCTCATACCCCCGCTCAATTCCAAACTACACTTTTATTACCTAAAAGGAATTGTGAAGCAAAAAGGGTGAGCACAACTAGCCCAGTAAAGAATATCATGACTAAAGATAATTTACATAATCAATAGCCTTCATCAGTAATAAATCAGAGATTTAGAACATATGGTAGATGATAAAACTTTTCAACCATAGTAACAGCAGAACGAGCAATGCATTAGAAGAGTCAAATAGACCATCAGATCTATTATCTTCTCAATGTTAAAAGTCCGCCAATAATATTTTATCCCTGTAACATCAATCAACAATTCCTATCTATAATCATATGAATAACTCATAATCATAATTGTGATTCTAAATTCCTCTTCTCACCCAGGACGAAGATAATTTTCATCACCTATCTTCACCTAAAACATAAAAAATCATAGTTATACCAAATCACAATTCCTGGTCATAATCATACTAATAAATTCATCTTTGTACTACAGCCAAAGATAATTATTAACAATTCATTTTTGCACTACAGGTCAAAGACATACAACTGTATTTTAGAAGAGTCAAGTAGAGCATGATATCTACTATATTTTACGAATTAAAAGTGTATAATCAATATTTTATCGCTGAGACTCAGCTTAATAAATAATCCACATCATTGAATCATCCCTGCACTACGGCCAAGGATATTCATGTAATCATCAATGGTCATGATTATACCGAATAATCCCTGGTTATAATCATACCAATAACTGTCCATCAATGCACCACGGGGCAATAAGGACTTTTACCACATCATCTATAATATTACGGGTCATGATTATACCGAATGATCCCTGGTCATAATCATACCAATAAACAGTTCATCTATGCGATTAACCCAAAGATACTTATCAATCAATAGTTCATTTTTGCACGTAAGCCAAAGATATACAACTGTAAAACCAATAATCAACAGTCCATCTTTGCACGTAAGCCAAAGATATACAACTGTAAAACCAATAATCAATAGTCCATCTTTGCACGTAAGCCAAAGATATACAACTGTAAAACTAATAATCAACAGTTTATCTTTGCACGTAAGCCAAAGATGACTTTCATCAAAATATAAGCATGAGGATGATGACAATGATATAAACATTAATCAAACGAAATCAAGGATAAATATTAGAGACTTTAAATTTATCCAGAGTTTAAAAATATCCAAATTGTCAACAATATACTGCTTTGTGGAGTAAAATTCAAGAATAATAATCATGTACCAAAAATAATTTGGACAAAAAAGAAATATAAGTTTCGGGTAAATAGTACCCCGTGAATAGTAGTACCCTATGAATAGTACTTCGGGATTAGTACCTCGCGAATAGTACCCCGGCATGAAAAGTACCCCAAATATCCGAGTGAATAATATTCAGGTGAATAGTAACCCATGAATAGTAACTCGTAAATAGTACTCCAACACAAAAAGTGCCCCAAATACCCGAGTGAATAATACTAGAGTGAATAGTAACCCATGAATAATAACTCATAAAAAAAATACCAAAGAAAATGATATTCCATGACAAGTACAAAAGAAATGATATATCATACGAGTATAATAGAATATACGAAACTGCAAATGGATTTTCACCCGCCATGCGGTAATCCACGTAGACAGATAATTTCCACAATTTAATAAAGAATGAATATGAAAGATCATTTACCATGCATGCGGTAATCCACATAGACAGGTTATTCTAACAAAATAATAAAAAATAGAATAACAGAAGAACTCAGCATGCATGCGATAGACCGCACAGACAGGTTATTCCCAACTGAATAATAAAGAATGGAACTAGGTCATGTGTAATCCGCACAGACAGGATATTCCAACAGAATAATAAAGAATGGAATAACAACAGAATTCACTAGGCATGCGATAGACCGCGCAGACAGGTTATTCCAACAAAATAATAAAGAATGGAATAACAACATAATTCACCAGGTATGGGATAGACCACACAAACAGGTTATTCCAACAGAATAATAAAGAATGGAATAATAGAAGAATTTCACCATGTATGCGGTACTTCGCATAGACAGGTTATTCCAACATAATAATAAAGAATGGAATAACAACCCTTATGAGTATTAAAAGAAAATAACTCTCTTCATTAATACGAAAGAATAATACCCCTTACTATAATAATGATATCCCTTACTATAATAATAATATCCCTTACTATAATAATAATATCCCTTACCTCAAAAGAAGATTGAATACTGGAATAGTGAGGTAGCAGACTTCTCTTCTTCTTTCTCTCTATAATTTCTCTCTATAATAATTGTTCCATAGATTTAGTAAATTGGTGAAAAATAATGAAGGAATGAGCTTCTATTTTTAAGAAAATATAGTTTTGATAATTGCACGTTTTGGGGCTCGAAATATTACAGTATAATACCTTCCTCTTTTTCTTCATTTTTAATTTAGTCCTGCAAGTATTATCAAACTTGCACCACCTCCCCTAATAGTAAATCATGTGAATCAATAGTAAATCATGTGACTCAATAGTTCTAGACATGTGAAAATATGAATTACAGTATAGTACCTCCATCTATACCTCCATTTTTAACTTAGTCATGCAAGTATTATCAATCTTGCACCAACTCCCCTAATAGTAAATGAATTTAAATCAATAGTACACACATGTGAACAAATAGTTATAATAATGTGAATAAATAGCAATTAATTGCTCATTTATCCGGTTAATTACTCGATTGGTCAATATAACCACCAGACATTAATTATCATCGAAATAAATGTCAATTTCCACTAACAGTAATAATCCCAACACAATGGAACTATCAATTTCATCTTTAATCAACACGAATTTATTCATCATTAATATTATAACTTACAATATTTAACAACCAGGTCATTCCCAGGAAAGAGGGGGCTTTCCAATAAGGATTTCTCCTTATTGACGCGCAATTATGTGACCAAATCTCTCCTTGACAGAACTTCTAGACATTGTCAATATTGTAAATAATAATATGAATAACTTTGTCGTCTCAATTATTGATTTAATAATATAACATATTATGCAGATGATACTATGACAATAATTGAATCAATAATATGAGAGATATGATGCAGTAATTACTGTAGCAATAATTGAGTATAACTGAGTGGCTTCTCACGTAAGCATCAATAATCAATATCGTGTGCTACTATACAACCACGCGTATTACTGTACTTTTACTACCAGGTAGTTCAACAGTTTTTAACGGTAACACTTTTGCCGTTATTTTTATAGAATGATATTTTTGTTGTTTTCTAACTACGACAATACTAAAAAGAAGTACCGCATACATGGTGAAATTCTTTTGTTATTCCATTCTTTATTATTCTATTGAGAATAACCTGTCTGTGTGGTCTATCGCATGCATGGTGAATTCTTCTGTTATTCCATTCTTTACTATTCTGTTGGAATAACCTGTCTCTGTGGATTACCGCATGCATGGTGAATGATCCTTTGTATTCATATGAATAGTATTTTCATTCAAAAGGGATTTCTGCCAGGGGCAGTTTCATAATTTTTCTGACCCTCAAAAATTCTGGAAAAATTTTAAATGATAATTTGATGAGTTTTCTAGATTGTGTCGAAAAATGGCGATTTTTGGATGTATAGATTAAGAGTTATGGATTTTATGGGAAAATATTATTTTAAAAGTAAACCCTTATAACTCTTTGTGGTTAACTCCAAAATTGGTAAAATTTTTATTGGGAGTACATATATATAACAGGAGTATACCCTGTAAAGTTTGAAATTTTTGGACAAAGTACAATTTATAATAAATGTCTAAATATTCGGCAGTTTTGGCCATATGAAAAATAGTAAATGAATTTTAAAAATTCTGAGAAAAATATATGTTCAATATGGGACTATATTCTACTAAATTCGAGAAAAGAAATATTTTTGGGACTGATTTGGTATTTTTCATTAAAATGAACTAGTTATGAGTAAATGAATTAAATATGTTATGTGAAGTAACAAAATTGGAAAATAAGATTTTATGGCTTAGGAATCCTATATAGGGTATATGCAGATTTTTGATGAGGGATTTGATCATTGGTGATGAAATCTTATGAGTATGGCATTTTTGAATGATTAAATGCATTATTTGGTAAAGTGTAAACAATAGAAATAAATTGTTTATAAGTTTAAGAAGTGATTACAATATTGTTATAATATTAATAATATTAGAAGATGAGTTTATTAAGTGATTGATAATATTTGGATAAATTTAAAGTCTTTAATATTTATCATTGTTTTCGTTTGATTAATGCTTATATCATTGTCATCATCCTCATGTTTATATTGTGATGAAAGTCATCTTTGGCTTACGTGCATAGATGGACTTGGTATGATTATGACCAGGGATCATTCGGTATAATTATAACCTGTAATGATGATTTAATGAATATCCTTAGCCCGTAGTGCATGGATGATTCAATGATGTGGTTTATTTATTAAGCTGAGTCTCAGCGATAAAAATTGATGAAAACTTTTTAAATCATAGAAGATAGTAGATTTTATGCTCTACTTGACTCTTCTAATGGATTCCTTATTCCTCTGCAGTTGTTGATCTAAAACTTGTTGTCTATTATATTCTATCAGTTGCTATATTGTTGAAGGCTAATGATAATTTATTCTGCATTATCTTAGTCATAATATTTCTTCTTTGGGCTAGTTGAGCTCACCCTTTCTTTCACCGTTTTCTTGTGAAATGAGAATATAGTTGGACCGGTCGGGGTGGAGCGGATTAGCGGTCGAGATGATTATTTTAGTAGTCCTCACTATTCTGTGAAATAGTGTGACAATAAATGTAATGAGGACTCCATTGAGTGTGGATATTGTCTAGATGACAATATTCTTATTAAAACTCTTAGATTATGTTATGTCGTATTTTACACGACTGTTGTATAATTAAGTTGTATTTGGATTTTGTACCATGTATTTTCTGGCCACCCAAGATGGGTGATGTATACCTGTTTTGGGGGCATCACAGCCATAGCCGAACTTTCTTATTGTAGAATCTTGCGATCCTTTGCAGATATAACTGACCATCGAAGATAGCTGTGATTCACCTTTCGTCTTGTAACCATTGGTCTTCATCTAGCTTAGCGTCTATTAACACTATGAGGGATTCCATTTCCACCTTTATGGAGAGCACCGCTTCCATCCCATAGGCTAATGAGTAGGGGGTTGCCTCAGTGGAAATACGCATTGAAGTTTTGTAGGATAATAAAATCAGAGGCAAGAGGTCAGGCCATCCTTTGTGATTGGCGGACATCTTCTACATGATCTTCTTGATGTTTTTATTAGCCGCTTCAACACCACCATCATTTTATTATATCTGTAAATGCACTAATTCTCAACATTTAGGTAGGAGAATGCCTCAACAAGTGGCAGAGATCTGACTTTGAAACATTGTTTTATACGTACTTGTCGTCTAATATGATTAGTCCAAAGGTAAGCTTGCATCATAAAATCTGCAAGTCTTTCTCTTATTTATTAGCTTTGGTAAGTTGGTGTTCGTTATGTGCTTGTCTTGATATTGTAGGAGTGTAGAAAACTCTTTCTTGTGAAGTTTCCAGAAAGTAGAAAGTTCATTGTACCAAAAAACCAAAAATTGCTTGCGGTTCCTTTGTTCCAGCTTCATGAAAATGATAAGGTATGTAAACCTCTGATTGTGCATACGTTTTAATATTTCAGTTTTGACATTCATTTCTTATACCTGGTCAATGTAAAGTAGTTACTAACAAATTGTTGAGCTCCTGTTGCGGGTTCATAGAAACTTCCGTAGTAACTTATAACAAATTTTCTTTTCTCTTAATCTTAGTTTCTGCAACTTAAGGTAGATGGTAATGATATTAGTAAGAGCAAGTGCTTTATGCCCCCACACGTCTGTACCCTTCTAGAGTTGTGAGTTTTTCGTCGTCAACTGTGTATCAAATTACATGTTGTTTGTCCAGATTTAGTAATTTTAAGTTTGTCAAAATAAAAATCAAGGTGTTTGATGTGGAATTTACTGCATAACTCCTCCATCATTTTGTTGTTGAGATTCTTTGCATTGTCTGACACAATTACCTCTGATTGTCTATATCAACAAATGATATTATTTCTGCAGAAAGCAATGATGAGTTCTTTGGTAACCCTGGGGAAGGAGGTTACTTCTACCCACTTGGTGAAGTAGCCGATCATTGTGAAGATAAACCGATGTCCATTACTGGCTTTGGGCTAAATGGGCCCGATCACGTCCATTCCCCACATTGAGAAGGGCCAAGGTGAACTCATATTATAGAGTTCCCTTGGAGAGGCGTGGATGGCATTTCCATGAATTTGGCATTGATAGCACCTCTTGACGTGATCATCAAAGTCAGCTTTGAGCGTAAGCCAATAATTCCCTATTTTGAGGATTTTCTTAACAAGTAGGGGGCCGCTCATGTGTGGGCCACATACTCCACCATAGATCTCATCCATGAGCCTCTAAGCTTGGTCCTTGTCCAGACATCCGAGGAGACCTAATCCTGCATCTCTTTTGTAGAGTGCATCTCCGCTCAGGTAGAATTTCATAGAAATTCGATGGATCTATCTTCTTTCAGTTGGGCTCACCTCAGCGGGTGTAGATCCATCTAGTAAGTACTCCTTGATGTGCTGATACCAAGGGCTATGGATGGGAGGTAGCTCATCTGATACTTCTCCAATATCGTTCCCATATATTGGGGCCTTTTACAGGTAAATGTGATGCTTGGCATGTTTTCCTTGTTAGATATGTGAATCAAGGAGGCCAATGTTGCTAGTGCATCTGCAAAATCATTCCTATTACGAGGAATGTGTGAAAAGGAGATTTCTTCGAAATCCAAAGCCATTTGTAAAACTTACCGATGGTAAGGAAGCAAATGTAATTCTTTGGTTTGATAGATTCCCTTGGATTGTTTGATTACCAATTTGGAATCCCCAAAGATAGTTAACCGCCTAATGCCTATTGAATGGGCAAGTTTTAGCCCTATGATACAGCCTTCATACTCAGCTATGTTGTTGGTGCTGACAAACTATAATTTGACGGCGACGGGATACTTCTCCCTCGTATCGGATACTAGAACTGCTCCAGCTCCATAGCCTTCCATGTTAACAGCTCCATCAAAATACATTTTCCACGTATGTCATGCATCGTACTGATGGTGTTGCTGAACTGCTATTTCCCCTTCATCGGGGAAGTATGTTTCCAAGGGTTTGAAATCCCTTGCAGGTGCAGTGGCCAGTTGATCCGCAATTCCTTAACCTTTGATAGAATTTTGCGTCACATACACGATGTCAAGTTGTTGTAGGTTCAACTGTCATCTGGACAGTCGATAATTCAGTATGGGCTTACTGAACACGTACTTGAGAGGATCCATACGAGATATGAGATGGGTTGTGTGACCACGGAGGTAATGTTGTAACCTCATGGAAGCCCATGCTAAAGCACAACAAGTCTTCTCACTCAGAGTGTACTTGTGTTAACTGCTACTGAATCTTTTGCTGAGGTAATAGATAGCTCGTTCTTGGCCTCTATCGTCTTTTTGTCCTAGCATGAAGCCCATAGCATTGTTATTAATGGACAGGTACATGAACAGGGGAACACCATCCCTAGGAGGAACTAGCTACTCTTTGATTGTAAGGAAGCCCATAGCATTGTCATCTTTGATCTATGGGAATTATATCTGATAGTCACTCAATTTAGTATAAGCTTATAATAGAATACCATGGGTGTATAGATTTAAATGCATTATATTGATTCGTTGTAAGCACCATATCAGATACCATGGTAGTATAGATATGGGGGCGTTACACCCCTTTTGTTTCACAATCCCTTTCAGGAAATAAAAGTGTAGCTAGGACTAGCAGAGAGAACATAGGTATAAAGTGGTGTTTTAAATTAGTCTAAATCCTAATCAAATTATGAAATGGTGTGGCATAATATTTGTACTGAGAACTTAAAGTGTGTGTGACATATTTTATACATCATTTAATAGTTATATTTGGTGAACCAAATAGGGGGATGCGAACTCGAATTTGAAAGTGTCAAAATGCACTTTATTAGAATGAGGAGGACATAAATCTTCTCGTGTTCCTTTGGGGACTTAAAATATTTGCTGCTGTATTTTATATGGCATTGTAATAATTTGAGTATAAATATTGTCGTATTATATACGCTACAATAGTTATATTAAAACTCACAGTATACGTGTTGTCGTATTTTGCACGATAATTGTATAAATAAAGTTGTCAGTAGTGTTGTTTCTAGCGACTCAAGATGGGTTGTGTATACCTATTTTGGGGGCATCACACTATAGATAACATTAATTGCTTACTTTTGTTACACAGTATTAGCAGTTACTTTTCTCATGTCATGCTAACAGTTTATATAATCAAACAAGTTCATATATTAAGTGAAAGCATTTTGTTTCAAGACTCCAAAGTTAGATTTGTCTAAACTTGTTGATGGAATGCCAATTCTTCCCAAGGACTGCAACTTTGATTTAAAGTTGGACTCCGACTTGATGGAGATTGAGAAAGAGGACTATTAGGTTCCTGAGGATATCAAAGAATGGGTCAAGACAAACCCAAACTACACCTTGATCAAACCACCTCTTTCAACCTCAGAACCTCAGAAAACCCGAAACAAATCCAGATTAGAATAGACCTTACCCCAACCCAAAGGAATGACATGGTTGCTTTGTTAACCCAATTCCTGGATGTGTTTGCATGGTCTCATAAAGATATGATTGGTTTGTCAACTGATATTTTCATTCATTAATTGCCCATTAAAGAGGGATTCAAGCCAGTCAAACAGAAGCTTAGGCGATTAGAACCTGAGTGGAGTTTGAAAGTCAAGGAAGAAATTGTGAAACAATTCAAAGCCGGCACAATCATGGTCTCAACATACCGTAAGTGGCTATCTAACATCGTTCCCGTACCAAAACTTGGAGGGAAGGTGCGAGAATGCATTGATTATAGGGATTTGAACAAAGCTTGTCTCAAAGACAACTTCCCGGTACCATTTATCCACATACTCATTGACAATACAGCTTAGTATGACATGTACTCCTTTGTTGACTGCTTTGCTGGGTACCACCAAATATTGCTGAAGAGGACCAGGAGAAGACATCATTCATCACTCCCTAGGGACCCTTTTTCTACAGACGGTTGTCATTCGACCTTATCAACGCCAGAGCTACCTATCAACGAGTCATGATGGCTCTTTTCATGATTTAATATACAAAGAGATAGAAGTCTACGTGGATGACATTATTATCAAATCCCGAAGGTAAGAAGACCACATAGACCATCTCAAAAAGCTCTTCAACCAGTTGCATAAGTATAACTTGAAGCTAAATCCAGCCAAATGCGCTTTTAGCATCAAGTTAGGCAAGTTACTGGGATTTCTAGTAAGCCACAAAGGCATTAAGATAGATCCTGCCAAAATTTAAGCCATTACTGAGATGTTTGTGCCCCAGACAGAGAGGGAAATACAAGGATTTCTGGGAAGAATCAACTTCATCAGCCAATTCATCTCCCAACTCATAGCAACCTGTGAGCCCATCTTTAAGTTATTAAGGAAGAATTCCTCCAAGAAATGGAACGAAGAGTGTTAAAAAGCCTTCCTTTCCATCAAAGAGCAATTGGTCAAAGCTCCTATATTGGTACCTCCCAGGGATGACATTCCCCTATTTATGTACCTATCAATCAATGACAATGCCATGGGCTGCATGCTGGGACAAAAAGATGATATAGGCAAAGAAAGTGCTATCTATTACCTCAACAAAAGATTAAGCATCAATGAGCCCAAGTATACCTTGATTGAAAAGACTTGTTGTGCATTAGCTTAGGCTTCCATGAGATTAAAACATTATCTCCATGGTCACACAACCCATCTCATATCCCGCATGGATCCTCTCAAATACGTATTCATCAAACCCATGTTGAATTGTTGACTATCCAAATGGCAGTTGATCCTCCAGCAATTTGACATTATATACGTGACCCAAAAGTCTATCAAAGGTCAAGGAATTGTGGATCAATTGGCCGCATCACCATCAGGGGATTTCAAACCCTTGGAAACTTATTTTCCCGATGAAGGGGTAATGGCAATTCAGCAACACCATCAGAAGGATACAGTCTAGTTATGGAAGATGTATTTTGATGGAGCTGTAAACATGAATGGTTCTAGAGCTGGGGTAGTTATGGTGTTTATGCTGAGAGAACAGTATCCCGTTCCTATCAAATTGCAGTTTTTCAGCATCAACAACATAGCTGAGTATGAAGGCTGTATAATAGGGTTGATGTAAGACCCCAACTTATTATAAATAAAATTACATTTTCTCTATTCATTATTCTAAATTAATAAGGTGTTAATTTGATATAATACTTTCGTTATGGGTGAAATGTGCAAATTTTACAAAATAAGCAAATGGTTATAAAATATTTCTTTTGTCGAGGAATATTCATTTGGTCGTGGAATATTCTTTTTGTCGAGAATATCCGTATGACGACACAGTCAATTGTGGGCCCCATAATGGAATAACTGTCGAATGAAGAAAATGACAAAGTGGGAGTTTTATAAATAACGGCGTAATTGTTACTGTTAACACTGTTGGAATACCTGGTGGTTAAAATATAATACGCTGCGTGGTTGACAAAGAAGACAATCTTTGTATTACACAAGATTGTTGAATTATTGATTCGTACGTAAAAAGGCACTACTCAATAATTATTATAGTAATTACTGTTCATTATTTTATTTTATTGATTCAATAATTACTACGTTGATATTTTATATTATTGTTGTTTCAATAATTGTCACTGCTCAGTATTTCCCATTATCAGATCAATAATTCATATTATTTGAATAATATTATTAGATAGCATTATTGGAAATGTCTAGAAAGTTATGTCAAGGAGAGGTTTGGTCACCTAATTGCGCGCCAGTAATGAGAAATCCTTATCGAAAAGCCCCCTCTTTCCTGGAAATGGTCTGGTTATCATTATTGTAATTCTATAATATTATTTATGAATAATTATTTATTGATTTATATGATAAGGAAATATTTATTTTATGTGGATATAAATGATGAATTTATATATGTGGTTATAAATGATGGAATTAATGTTGAGGTGTTTTATCAGTATTTTATCGGAATTGAGGTATTAAAGATCAAATCGGTATTCTTAAAGCTTTATTGTGTGAGTTATAATTTTTAATCCGACCGTTAGATTGTTGGCATTTTTGGATATGTCATACATATATAAGATGAGTATATGTCCACAAATTTTGAACCGTTAAAAATGAACGTATGATTTGTTATGAATTTTAAGAGGTGACTGATTCAAAAATTAGGTTTATAAATGATTTTGGTGGAAAATTCTATAATTGAGTGGGCCCCACCCGTGGTTGGTGAAGAAATGTGCTGAATTTTATTTCAAATGTGGTGGGTGGCAATAGTAGCAGGTAAAGCCACCAGGTAGCAGGTCAAGTTTGCTTCGGTGTGATAACATTTTCCTATAAATAGAGGGCTAAGTTAGAATTGAAAAAAACACCAGAAACATAAGCTTTCTCTCTTTCTCTCTCTATATTATCGAGCGTATTTTGTGAGTATTTAGATACTTTGAGAGTTGCTATTCAGTACAAGTTTCATTCAGCATCATATCCGATATTTCATTCGAAGTACTGTTACTTTGAGGTATGGGATGTTATTTTCTTCTTAAATGATATTATTTTCTTCAATATCATTATGCTGAGATATTGTTATGAATTTTATTGTGGAATTTCTACCTTTTTGTGTCGGGGTTACTATTCACGTATACGGCATTATTCATGTATACGACACTATTCACGAATACAACACTATTCACTAAAAAAATGAAATTTTCACTTTTTCGTCCCAGATGTATTTTATGGTTAATATATTTGATTGTATCCATATTTTGATCTTTATTTTTGAATTCTACTTCACACTTGGTTATTATGGAGTATTATTGAATTTGGATAAACCGAAATACTAATCCCTAATATTTGTCCTTCTGTCTCACTTGATTCGTTCTCTAAAATGTTTTTCATCATCCTCAGTCCTTAATGGTGATACTTGATGAATATATTTGGCCTGTAGTGCAAAGTTGAATGATTACCTGATGAATATCTTTGGCCGTAGTGCAAAGATGAACAGGTGTTGAGATGAACATGACCAACTGGTGATACAAATGAATATCTTTGGCCCATAGTACAAAGATGAATATTTGATGCAAGATGTATATTGATTGATGTTACAGGGATAAAATATTGATGATGGACTTTTAAATTCATAGATGATAGTAGATTTCATTCTCTAATTAACTCTTCTAATGAATTGTTGTTTCCATTGCTGTTGTTGATCTAAAACTTGTTGTTGATTATATTCTATCAGATTTTTCCCTGTTGAAGACTAAGGATAATTTGTTGTATATTATCTTAGTCATAATATTCTTTATTGGGCTAGTTGAGCTCACCCTTTTCCTTTTTGTTCCATTTTTCTTCGTGGAGGTGAGAATATAGCGAGGATCTAAATTAGGGGTATGGAGTGATGGTTCTAGAAAGTTGTTTTAGCTAAATTCCCTCACTATTTTGTAAAATAGTGTATTAATAATTGTAATGAGGATTTAATCTGAGTGCGGATATTGTCTAGAAGACAATATTTGTATTTAAACTCACAGTATTTGTGTTGTCGTATTTTGCACGACAATTGTATTAATGATGTTGTAGTTGTTTCTGTACCATGTATTTGGCGACCCAGAATGGGTTGGATGGAATGGACCTATTTTGGGGGCATCAAAGTTGGTATCAAAGCTTAGGGATATGATCCCTGGCTGAGATGTGAGACTAAAACTAGGAGGGGAGAGACGGGTAAATCCTTCTCTAGTGTGTCCTACCTAAGCTTATTTGTTGGTCGGTCATAATATAAGGATGTTATGTGATATGTTAATTTGTTTAATTAACCCTTGTTTTATGGCAGTATTTAAGAATAGCAGCTAAGAACGTTAACAATGGAGTGTTTGAGACTGTGGAAACACCATTAGTCACCAATCAGGAGAACGTGCAACAAGAAGGCAATATTCATCCTATAAACAACACCAATGAGCAAACGATGAATGATGGGATGTTTAAAAACTTTTTGCAGTTCATGCAAAATCGATTTAGGAGACTCGTGTACAAATTACTATTGAAATGATAAAGAACGCTACGGTTTGTCACTGACCAAGCGATTCAAGGAGTTGGGACCACCAGAATTCTTTGGAAAGCCAGATCCGATTAAGGCGGAGATGTGGGTAAAGCAAATTACCAAGATATTCGATGTCTTGGGTTGCACGGAGGAACAGACGGTTCCATTCGCCACCTTTATGTTTCGTGGTGAGGCAAATTACTGGTGGGAATCCGTGAAGCGTACCCAGCCTGCCGCACTCAATATATCTTGGGAAATGTTTTAGAAACTATTCAATGACAAGTACTTTCCTAAAAGTATTCGTCATATGAAGGAGGTAGAGTTTATTAGACTGTAACAAAACAACATGACGGTGTCCCAGTACGAGGCGAAGTTTGTGGAGTTATCTAGGTTTGCACCTCATTTGGTAGAAAATGAGGAACATATGACGAGGATGTTTCTAAGAGGTCTGAAACCCGAGATTCGTCAATTCCTTATCTCTCATAAATTTTCTCTGTATTCAGATGTTGTCAACAAGGCTCAGTTATTAGAGTGAGATAATGAGTATCTTCAACCGGACAATAACCAGGGTCATACCGGTGACAACAGTCATCGGAGCGATGATAACCATCATGGAGGAAATTATCATGCCAGAAATGGTAACCACTTCAGTGGTAATCATGGCCAAGATAATAAAAGAAATAATTCAAGTGGAAATTTCAAGAAGAGAAGATTTAAAGATAATGGGAAGACGTCGACACCAGCACCAGCACTAGCACCAGCAACAAATTCTAGGGGAGGAGAACGACCGCCAGTTAGATGCTACAGATGCGGAGAAGAGGGACATATAAGTCCAAACTGTTCACAGCCTTCCAAGGTATGTTTTAGTTGTGGAAAAGACGGCCACATAGCTCGATTTTGTCCTGTAGCGAAATCAAGTCTAGCAGGGATGGTGGCACCAAAGGCGGATACGGACAAAACAAAGTTGGCGATTTCTGGAAGAGCGTTTGTCGTGACAACCCAAAACGCGAGGAACTTGAATGAAGGTATCAGGGGTTAGTTAATTATAATTTCTTGTGAAATCTATACCTTATTTGATACCGGTTCTACCCATTCTTTTATCTCTCTTGCTTGCGCTCAACGTTTAAATTTGACTCTGGAGAAATTAGACATTGACTTATTGGTTGAAACATCGATAGTAGAAACCTTTGTTACCTCCACTGTTTATAAATCTTGCTTGATCCAAGTTGGCATAATCACATTACATGTTGATCTTATCTCTTTAAAGATACTTGCTTTTGATGTGATTTTAGGGATTGATTGGTTAACTACTCATAATGCCAAAATTGATTGCTTTCGTAAGGTTGTTAGTTTTCATATTCCTAAGCAACCTGTTATTCGAATTCAAGCAATCAAACCATTGAAGTCAAACACTTTCATATCAAGCCATAAAGTCATTCGTTTATTGAAAAACGAATGTCAAGCTTTCTTAGTCGTGTTATGGATTTAATCAAAAATACGTCAGATTTGAATGATATTTCTGTTGTTAATAAATCTCCTGACGTATTTCCTGAAGAATTTACTAGCCTACCCCCAGAACGTGATATTAAATTTTGTATCGACTTTGAACCCGGTACAAAACCTATTTCTAAATTCTCATATTGAATGGCTCCTATTGAACTTCAGGAGTTAAAAACCCACGTATAAGAGTTGGTACTCAAGCCTCTATCTGGTGACTTCCTTTGTGGAATGTACTAAAGCCAGACTCTCCGCAGGGGACTCTATATTTGTGTGGTGGTTAAACGATAAGTGCCATTATGACGTGCTATCCAAGATTGGGATATGAATCACAGTTGAGAGCAACCATAGTCGGTGACTGAAGTACGTAGCTTTCTGGGCTTAGCTGGTTATTATCGGAGATTCGTGGAAGAATTTTCTCCAATCGCTACTCCATTAACTTTACTGACTCAGAAAGATACAAAATTCGTATGGAGCAAGGAATGCGAGAAGATTTTTGAAGAGCTCAAGAGGCGACTCATTTTGGCACTTATTTTGACCATACCATCCTGGAAAAGCGAACGTGGTAGCTGACGCGTTGAGTAGAAGATTGTATGCGAGTACGAGTGCGATATTGTTGAACACAAAGACCAATTTTGTATAATTTACAAACGATAAAGATAGAGTTAAAGACTCTAGGGATCCATATTATGATGTTAAATATAAGAGTAGAATCGACTTTAATTGATAAAGTTAAAACCGCTCAAGCTACACACCGGAGCTGATGAATATAAAGAAAAAGGTGCAAGAAGGCGTTATTCTAGAAGTAAGAGTCGATGAAGAGAAGAAAGCTCAAACCTTCGATTTATTTAAAATTCTCGATCGAGTAGAAACTGTGGCCTATAGACTCGCCTTAACACTATGTATGTCGCGTTTTCATAACATTTTTCACGTATCGATGTTACGTAAATATGTGGACAACCCAAACCACATTATTGCGTTAGAACTAGACGAGATAGCCGAAGATTTAACGTACGAGAAGGTACCTATTAAGATCTTGGATAGTAAAGAGCATGTCCTACGTACCAAGATTATACCACAAGTTAACGTTTTGTGGAGGAACCATGCTATAGAGGAAATGACTTGAGAGTTGGAATCAGAAATAAAAGCGAGGTACCCTCACCTGTTCGAAACACCAGGTACGTACGTCAATTTCGAGGACAGAATTTTATAAGGAGGGGAGGTTGTAAGACCCTAACTTATTATAAATAAAATTAAATTTTCTGTATTCATTATTCTAAAGTAATAAGGTGTTAATTTGATATAATACTTTGGTTATGGGTGAAATGTGCAAATTTTACAAAAAAAGCAAGTGGTTATAAAATATTCCTTTTGTCGGGGAATATTCGTTTGGTCGTGGAATATTCTTTTTGTCGGGAATATATGCACGACGGCGCAGTCAATTGTGGGCCCCATAACTGAATAACCGTCGGATGAAGAAAACAACAAAGTTGGAGTTTTATAAATAACGGCGTAATTGTTACCGTTAACACTGTTGGAATACCTGGTGGTTAAAATACAATAATACGCGTGGTTGCATAAAGAGACACCAGATTAAGATAAGATTGTTGAATTATTGATTCGTACGTAAGAAGGCACTACTCAATAATTGTTACAGTAATTACTGTTCAATATTTTATTTTATTGATTCAATAATTGCTGCATTGGTATTTTATATTATTGTTATTTCAATAATTGTCACTGCTCAGTATTTCCCATTATCAGATCAATAATTATATTATTTGAATAATATTATTAGATAACATTATTGGCAATGTCTAGAAAGTTCTCATCAAGGAGAGGTTTGGCCACTTAATTGCGCGCATCAAGAAGGAGAAATCCTTATCTGAAAAGCCCCTCTTTCTGAGGAACTACTGGTTGTCATTATTGTGATTCTGTAATATTATTTGTGAATAATTATTTATTGATTTATATGATAAGGAAATATTTATTTTATGTGGATATAAATGATGGATTTATATATGTGGTTATAAATGATGGAATTTGTGTTGAGGTGTTTTATCAGTATTTTATCGGAATGGAGGTATTAAAGATCAAATCGGTATTCTTAAAGCACTATTGCGTGAGTTATAATTTTTAATCCGACCGTTGGATGGTTGTGAGTTTTGGATATGTTATACATTGAGTATATGTCCATAAATTTTGAACCGTTAAAAATGAACGTATGATTTGTTATGAATTTTAAGAGGTGACTGATTCAGAAATTAGGCTTATAAATGATTTTGGTGGAAAATTCTATAATTGAGTGGGCCCCACCCGTGGTTGGTGAAGAAATATTCTGAATTTTATTTCAAATGTGGTGGGTGGCAATAGTAGCAGGTAAAGCCATCAGGTAGCAGGTCAAGTCTGCTTCGGCGTGCTAACATTTTCCTATAAATAGAGGGCTAAGTTAGAATTGAAAAACACACCAGAAACATAAGCTTTCTCTCTTTCTCTCTCTATATTATCAAGTGTATTTTGTGAGTATTTAGATACTTTGAGAGTTGCTATTTAGTACAAGTTTCATTCAGCATCATATCCGATATTTCATTCTGAAGTACTATTTCTTTGAGGTAAGGGATGTAAATTTCTTCTTAAATGATATTATTTTCTTCAATATCATTATGCTAAGATATTGTTATGAATTTTATTGTGGAATTTCTACCTTTTTGTGTTGGGGTTACTATTCATGTATACGACACTATTCACGTATATGAAACTATTCACGAATACGGCACTATTCATCGAAAAATGAAATTTTCTCTTTTTCGTCCCAGATGTCTTTTATGGTTAATATCTTTGATTGTATCCATGTTTTGATCTTTATTTTTGAATTCTACTTCACACTTGGTTATTATAGAGTATTATTGAATTTGGATAAACCGAAATACGAATCCCTAATATTTGTCCTTTTGTCTCACTTGATTCATTCTCTAAAATGTTTTTCATTATCCTCAGTCCTTAATGGTGATACTTGATGAATATATTTGGCCTGTAGTGCAAATATGAATGATTACCTGATGAATATCTTTGGCTATAGTGCAAAGATGAACAGGTGTTGAGATGAACATGACCAACTGGTGATACAAATGAATATCTTTGGCCCATAGTGCCAAGATGAATATTTGATGCAAGATGTATATTGATTGATGTTACAGGGATAAAATATTGATGATGGACTTTTAAATTCATAGATGATAGTAGATTTCATTTTCTACTTAACTCTTCTAATGAATTGTTGTTTCCGCTGCAGTTGTTGATCTAAAACATTATGTCGATTATATTCTATCAGATTTTTCCCTATTGAGACTAAGGATAATTTTTTTTATATTATCTTAGTCATAATATTCTTTACTGGGCTAGTTGAGCTCACCCTTTTCCTTTTTGTTCCATTTTTCTTCAGGAGGTGAGAATATAGCAAGATCTAGCTGGGGTATGGAGTGATGGTTCTAGAAAGTTATTTTAGCATTCCTCACTATTTTGTAAAATAGTGTATTAATAATTATAATGAGGATTTTATCTGAATACGGATATTGTCTAGAAGACAATATTTGTATTTAAACTCACAGTATTTGTGTTGTCGTATTTTGCACGACAATTGTATTAATGATGCTGTAGTTGTTTCTGTACCATATATTTGGCGACTCGAAATGGGTTGGATGGAATGGACCTATTTTGGGGGCGTCACAGTTGAAGCTAGCCCAATACATGGGCATCAAGCTGTTAACTATCTTTGGAGATTCTGAGTTGGTAATCAAATAAACCACTGGGGTCTATCACACCAAAGAATTATATTTGCCGCCTTACCATTGGAAAGTTATTCAGATGGCTTTGGAGTTTGAAGAAATATCCTTCCTCCACATTCCTCATAAGAAGAATGACTTTTTGAATGCATTAGCAACTTTGGCTTCCTTGATCAACATACCTGAAAAGGGAGACATGCTAAATATCAAATTTGTCAGCCAAAAGGCAGTAGCCTATGGGAATTATATCAGAGAAGTATCAATTGAGCTGCCTCCAATCCAACACTCACGGTACCAGTCCCTCAAAGAGTATCAACCAGATGGATCTCCGCCCACTAGGGTGAATCAAGCTGAAAGAAAGCGGATCCATAGAATGGCCATGAAATTCTATGTGAGCGGAGACGCACTCTATAAAAGAGATGCGGAACTAGGCTTTCTAAGATGCCTAGACAAAGACCAAGCCCAGAGACTCATGGATGAAATCCATGGTGGAGTGTGTGGTCAACACATGAGCGGTCCTCTACTTGTTAAGAAGATCTTGAGAACAAGGCATTACTAGCTCTCTCTCAAAGGTGATTATGATGACCACGTCAGGAGATGTTATCAATGCCAAATTCATGGGAATGCTATCCACGTCCCTCCAAGGGAACTCCACAATATGAGTTCACCCTGGACCTTCTCAATGTGGGGAATGGATGTGATCGGGCCAATCGAGCCCAAAGCCAGTAATGGTCATCGGTTTATCTTCACCATGATCGAATACTTCACCAAATGGGTAAAGGCAACCTCCTTCGCCAGAGTTACCAAAGAGGTGATCATTGGTTTCATTAGAAATAATGTCATTTTTTTATATGGACAACCAGAGGTGATTGTATCAGATAATGCCAAAAACCGTAACAACCAAATGATGGAGGAATTATGCAGTAAATTCCACATCAAGCATATCAATTCTGTCATCTATCGTCCAAAGATGAATGGTGTTTTTGAAGCGGTTAATAAGAAAATCAAAAAGATCATGCAAAAGATATATGCCAATCACAAAGGATGGCCTGACTTGTTGCCTCTGACTCTATTACCCTTCATAACGTGAATGTGCACTTCCACTGGGGAAACCCCCTATTCATTAACCTATGGCATGGAAGTAGTGCTCCCCATAGAGGTAGAAATATAATCCCTAAGAGTGTTAATAGATTCCCAAATGGAGGAAGACCAATGGTTACAAGATCGGTACCACCAATTATCTCTAATGGATGAAAGGCGAGCCACAACCATTTTCTATTGTCAATTATATCAACAAAGGATCGCTCGATCCTATAACAAGAAAGTCTGGCAAAGGCAGTTCAAAGAAAATGACTTGGTCTTGAAGAAAGTCCTTGAAAACCTAGATCAATCTAAAGGAAAGTTCGCCCCAAACTGGGAAGGCATGTTCATTATCAAAGAGGTATTGACAGGAGGAGCCCTCAGATTACAAGAAATGGATGGCGAAGAATTTCCCCAACTAAGCAACTCGGACACCGTAAAAAGGTATTATGTCAGAAGTTACCTATAAACCAACATCCTGGTTCTGGATCATCAATCCATCAGTCAATTCAGGTTTTCAAAACCTTTCTAACCACATCAATTTGTCCCACCAGGGATGAAATACGCAGACCTAATCTCCCCCATACACGAGAGTACGTAGGTAGCCATTTATGGCCCGGTCTAACATTTGCTAAAATAAACAAAAACAAAACCCTTTCACCACATAAAACTTTCAACCTTTTCACGCTAGGTTGGAACTACATAAAATCCCGTCAGTGGTACTGGGATCATCCTTCAACCTTGCAAACCAAACCATAAGATATGGAATTACCTGATCTCCCCAATACACGAGAATACATCGGCGACCATCTGTGGGGCGGTTAAACCACGCCTCATCGACTTAGACCACAGGGATGGAACTACCTGGTCTCCCTACACAAATGTGAGAAAAAAATCAGCGACCATCTAAGCTGCGGTTGAATCCTCAAAGAGAAACATCAATCTGTAAGAGATGAAACCACCTGGTCTCTCCCGTACATGGGAGTACTAGCAACAATCTGTGGTATGGTTAACCTCAGAGAGGAAAACCAAAATCCTCTCCACAACCACATTAAGACACCAGTCCCAAGACACCAAAGAGTTGGGGAACATAAAGATCCACGATCCATTCTGAAAGATCCTGAGACATCTCAATGTCCATCCACCAAGGAGGAGTTCAGAATACATCGAGATCGCAAGTCTTCGAGAAAAGGAAATTATCAAGCAAGTAACAAAGCATATCTAAAATGGAAGTGAATCAAAACATATTTCCTTGCCATATAATATTGTTTGATATTACAATGTGTCATGTATATTATAAAAATGGCTAACCTAGTCTATGCAGGAAAATCAAATCTAATCTACAAACCTGGGATAAGCGAGCCATCAAGTCCAATATGGCATCCCTCTCAATAGATGGAGGTAAATTTATGAGCTCCTACCCCAGGGTATCCACACGAGCCATGAGATCTACGGCCATTTGCATGGTGCTATTGTGCTCATCAATGAATGAACTCATCTCTACAACAATGTCAGTAGTATGAGATCTAAGTGCAGTACTATATGTAGTGGCAGCATCTCGGGTAGCCAGAGCATCATCTCGCTCAACAACAGCTGCATCCCTAGATTATCGAGCCTCATCTCGCTCAACAACAACGGTATCCTTCATAACTAGAGCATCATCTCTCCCAACAAGAGCGACATATCTATCAGAAAGAGTTATCAACATCAAGGCCCTAGCCTGATCACTCTCAACCGTCATCAAATATAAACTCTGCTCCAAATACTCTGCAGAATGTGGAGCCACAGCAGTAGGAATACTGGGGGAATCAACTAGAGCTACTGACGAACCAGTAAATTACTCATCCTCAATAGGAGAATCAGGGTACTCCATAGGCTCCCCATCATCAGAATCAATACCCGG
Source organism: Panax quinquefolius (assembly GCA_020205615.1). Taxonomy (NCBI): domain Eukaryota; kingdom Viridiplantae; phylum Streptophyta; class Magnoliopsida; order Apiales; family Araliaceae; genus Panax; species Panax quinquefolius. The sequence continues at coordinate 64,237,285 of CM035158.1, read as the reverse complement.
CTCTGAGGATACATGTGAGACCCCAACTTATTATAAATAAAATTGAATTTTTCTATTCATTATTCTAAATTAATAAGGTGTTAATTTGATATAATGCTTTGGTAATGGGTGAAATGTGCAAATTTTGCAAAATAAGCAAGTGGTTATAGAATATTCATTTCTGTGGGGGAATATTCGTTTGGTCGTGGAATATTCTTGTTGCCGGGAAATATTTGTACGACGCCGCAGCCAATTGTGTGCCCCATAACGAAAAATGGTTGGATGAAGGAAAACGACAAATATAAGTTTTTATAAATAACGGCATAGTTGTTACCGTTAACACTGTTGGAATACCCCGTGGAAAAAAATACAGTAATATGTGTGGTTGAACAGTAGCACACGGTATTGCCCATTATTTTTGAATTATTGATCCTTACGTAAGAAGGCACTACTCAATAATTGTTACAGTAATTACTATTCAATATTTTATTTTATTGATTCAATAATTGCTGCGTTGATATTTTATATTATTATTGTTTCAATAATTGTCACTGCACAGTATTTCTCATTATCATATCAATAATTTATATTATTTGAATAATATTATTAGATAGCATTATTGGCAATGTCTAGAAAGTTCTGTCTAAGGAGAGGTTTGGTCACCTAATTGCGCGCCAGTAAGGAGAAATCCTTATTGGAAAGCTCTCTCTTTCCTGGGAACTGTCTGGTTGTCATTATTGTGATTCTGTAATATTATTTGTGAATAATTAATTATTGATAAGGAAATATTTATTTGATGAGAATATAAATGATGAATTTATTTATGTTATGTGGTTATAATTGAAGGAATTAATGTTGAGGTGTTTTATCGGTATTTTTGCCGGAATGGAGGTATTAAAAATCAAATCAAGATTTTTATGATATATGTGTGAGTTATAATTTTAATCAAACAGTTGGATTGTTGTGATTTTTGGATATGTTATACATATATAAGTTGAGTATATGTCCACAAATTTTGAACCATTAAAATGAACGTATGATTTGTTATGAATTTTAAAAGGTGGTGATTAGAAAATTAGGTTTATAAATGATTTTGGTGGAAAATTTTAGAATTGAGAGGGCCCCACTTGTGGTTGGTGAAAAAATGTGATGAATTTTATTTTAAATGTGGTGGGTGGAAATAGTAGCGGTGTAAAGCCATCAAAAGTTGTCAAGTGAAGTGCCTTGGTGGCTAATAATAATTTTTCTATAAATAGAGGGCTAAGTTAGAATTGAAAATCACACCGTAAACATAAGCTTTCTCTTTCTCTCTATATTATCGAGCGTATTTTGTGAGTATTTAGATACTTTGAGAGTTCTTTGTTCAAAGATAAGTTTCATTCAAAGATCACTTCCGACCTTTCATTCAATCATCGATTCTTTGAGGCAAGGGATGTTATTTTCTTCGTAAATGATATTATTTTCTTCAATATCATTATGCTGAGATATTGTTATGAATTTTATTTTGGAATTTCTACCTTTTTGTGTGTTGGGATACTATTCACGATACGACATTATTCACGATATCTGATATTATTCACAACACGACACTATTCAATAGAAAAATGAAATATTCTCTTTTTCGTCCCAGATGTCTTTTATGGTTACTATCTTTGATTGTATCCATATTTTTATCTTTATTTTTGAATTCTACTTCACACTTGGTTATTATGGAGTATTATTTAATTTGGATAAACCGAAACACGAGTCCCTAATATTTATCCTTTTGTCTTACTGGATTCATTCTCTAAAATGTTTTTCATCATCCTCAGTCCGTAATGATGATACTTGATGAATATCTTTGGCCCGTCAGGTAAAGATGTATGATTACTCGATGAATATCTTTGGCCCGTAGGCAAAGATGAGCAGTGTTGAGATGAACATGACTAACTGGTGATATAAATGAATATCTTTGGCCCGTAGTGCAAAGATGAATATTTGATTCAAGATGTATATTGATTGATGTTACAGGGATAAAATATTGATGATGGACTTTTAAATTCGTAGATGATAGTAGATTTCATTCTCTACTTAACTTTTATAATGAATTGTTGTTTCCGCTGCAGTTTTTGATTTAAAACTTGTTGTCTATTGTATTCTATCAGATTTTTCCCTGTTGAAGACTAAGGATAATTTGTCGTATATTATCTTAGTCATAATGTTCTTTACTGGGCTAGTTGAGCTCACCCTTTTCCTTTTTGTTCCATTTTTATTCTCAGGAGGTGAGAATTTAGGAGGGACTAACTGGGGTATGGAGTGATGATTCAAGATAGCTGTTTTAGTAGTCCTCACTATTTTGTAAAATAGTGCATCAATAATTGTAATGAGAACTTTATTTGGGTGTGGATATTGTCTAGAAGACAATATTGTATTTAAACTCACAGTATGTGTTGTCGTATTTTGCACTACAATTGTAATAATAAAGTTGTAGTTGTTTTTCTGTACCATGTATTTGGCGACTCAGAATGGGTGTTGTATACCTATTTTGGGGGCGTCACAGTTGGTATCAGAACTTAGGGATATGGTCTCTGACAGAGATCGGGGAATAGAACTAGGAGGGGAGAGATGAGTAAATTCTTTGCTAGTGTGTCCTACCTAAGCTTACTTGTTGGTCGATCATAATATAGGGATATTATGTGATATGTTAATTTGTTTAATTAACCCCTGTTTTATGGCAGTTTTAAGAATGGCAGCTGAGAACATTAACAATGGAGTCTACGAGACTGTTTAACAACCTTTGATTACTAACCAAGATAACGTGCAACATGAAGGCAAAATTCCTCCTGTAAACAACACTACCGAGCAAACGATGAATGATGCGATGTTTAGAAGCTTTTTGCCATTCATGCAAAATCAGACGAGGGAGACTCGTGTACAAAATACGAGTGGAAATGATAGCAACGCACGGTCTGTCATAGCCAAGCAGTTCAAGGAGTTGGGACCACCAGATTTCTGGGGAAAGCCCGATCTGATTAAGGCGAAAACGTGGGTTAAGCAAATGACTAAGATATTCGATGTCTCAATGCATTTGAGGAATGAAGGTTCCATTCGCTAGCTTTATGTTTCGTGGTGAGGAGTGACATCGGTGGGAATCGTGAAGCGTACTGACACCAACCACCGCACTCAACATGTCTTGGGAAAAATTGCATAAACTGTTCAATGACAATTACTTTCCTGAAAGTATTCATCATATGAAGGAGGTAGAGTTTATTAGACTAGAACAGAACAACATGACGGTGTCCCAATACGAGGCAAAGTTCGCGGAGTTATCCAGGTTTGCACCTCATTCGATAGAAAATGAGGAACGTATGACGCGGATGTTTCTGAGAGGTCTAAAACCCGATATTCAGAAATATCTGATCTCTTATAAATTTTCTTTATATTCAGATGTTGTAAGCATGGCTCAATTATTAGAGCGTGATAACGAGTATATTCAACCGAGGGACCACAACCAGGGTCATACCGCTGATAGCAGTCATTGGAGCGATGATAACCAGTGAGGAGGGAAAAATACGGACAAAAATGGTAATTACTCGGGTGGTCATCGTGGCCATGACAATAGGAAAGGTGAGTCAAGTGGAAATTTCAAAAAGAGGAGATTCAACAATGACGGAAAGATATCAGCACCAGCACCAACAACAAATTCTAAGGGAGGAGAACGACCGCTAGTTAGATGCTACAGATGCGGAGAGGAGGGACACATAAGTCCAAACTTGTCACAGCCTTCCAAGGTATGTTTCAATTGTGGAAAAGATGGTCACATAGCCAGATTTTGTCCGGTAGCAAAGTCAATGCCCACTAGGACGGCGGCACCAAAGGTGACTATGGACAAAACAAAGTCAGTGGTTCAAGGAAGGGTGTTTGTTGTGACTGGCCAAAATGCGAGAAACCTAAACGAGGTGATCACGGGTATGCTAATCTTGAACTCTTGCGAAGTTTATACCTTACTAGATGTCGGTTCTACCCATTCTTTTATTTCTCCTACTTGCGCTAAATGTTTAAATTTAACCCCGGAGAAATTAGACTTTGATTTATCTGTTGAAACTCCATTGGGAGAAATTTTCGTTACCTCCACTATTTATAAATCTTGTTTGTTTCAAATCGACACTTTCACGTTACCTGTTGATCTTATCTCTTTAAAGATACTTACATTTGATGTGATTTTAGGGATTGATTGGTTAACCACTCAGCATGCAAAAATTGATTGTTTTCGTAAGGTTGTTAGTTTTTATATTCCTAACCAACCTATTATGCGAATTCAAGCAACCAAACCAGTAAAGTCAAACACTTTCATATTAAGCCATAAAGTCATTCGTTTATTGAAAAACGGATGTCAAGCTTTCTTAGCCCATGTTATGGATTTGAACAAAGACAAGTCAGATTTGAATAATATTTCTGTTGTTAGAGAATTTCCTGATGTATTTCCTGAATAAACTTCATGGCCTACCCCCAGAGTGTGATATTGAATTGACCCCAGTACAAAACCCATTTCTAAAACCCTTAAATATTTCTTCAAAACGAATGTATAATGCGCCAAAGACGTTGGCTCGAGCTGTTGAAGATTACGACCATACCATTAAATATCATCCTGGAAAAGCAAACGTAGTAAGACGACGATCGAGTAGAAGATCGATTATCTTTGAAAAGTGCGATGTTGTTAACACAAAGACCCATTTTGTACGATTTACAAAGGATGGAGATTGAGTTAAAGACTCCAGCGACCGACATGATGTTGACGAATATACGAGTAGAACCGACTTTAACCAATAAAGTTAAAGCTGCTCAAGTTACGGACCTGGGGCTAATGCATATGAAGAAGAAAGTGTAAGAAGGTGCTATTCCAGAAGCAAGAATCGATGAAGAAGGTACTTCGATTCAACTCTAGACTTTGCGTTCCTTACGATTCTGACTTGAAGCATAGAATCATGATGGAGGCACACAACACCCCGTTTGAAATCCATCCTGGGAGTACCAAAATGTATCATGATATTCGACATATATTTTGGTGGAACAATATGAAGAGAGAGATCGCAGAGTTTATCTCGAGGTGTTTAACTTGTCAACGTGTAAAGGCGGAGCATCAAGTGCCAAAGGGTCAATTGCAACCACTTGAGATTCTGAAATGGAAGTGGGAACACATTACTATGGATTTCGTTACAGGTCTTCCCAAGGTTTCTCAAGGTATATATGTGATTTGGGTTATTGTTGATAGATTAACCAAGTCGGCTCATTTCTTGCATATACGTGAGACTTATTCCCTTGAACGTCTTGCTAGTATATATGTGAATGAGATTGTGAGATTGCATGGCATGCCAGTATCCATATTTTTTGATCATGACCCAAGATTCACTTCACGATTTTGGATTAGCTTGCAGAAAGCTATGGGCACGGATTTACGATTCAGTTTAGCATATCATCCTCAAACGGACGGACAATCAGAAAGGACTATTCAAACTCTTGAAGATCTACTAAGACTATGTGTCCTAGACTTCAAAGGGAGTTGGGATAAGTATTTGTCATTGGTGGAATTCTCCTACAACAACAGTTATCAAGCAAGTATAGGCATGACTCCATTCGAGGCGTTGTATGGACGAAAGTGTCATTCTCCAGTATGCTGGGACGAGGTGGGAGAAGCAACATTGTTGGGACCAGAATTAGTACGCATGACTATAGAAAAGATCCAAATGATTCAGCAACATATTCAAACCTCACAAGATCGACAAAAGAGTTATGCCGATCTTCATCGAAAGGACGTGGAATTTAATATTGGGGATCATGTACTGTTACGTATTGCTCCATGGAAAGGAGTTATAAGATTTAGAAAGAGAGGAAAGCTCAACCCAAGGTTTGTTGGTCCATTTGAGATTCTTGACCGAATAGGAAATGTGGCTTATAGACTCGCATTACCTCCAAGTATGTCTTGTGTTCACAATGTTTTCCACATATCTATGCTTCGTAAATATGTTAAAGATCCGAACCATATTATTGAGTTAGAACCAGACGAGATAGCTGAAGATTTAACGTACGAAGAGGTACCTGTTAAAATCTTGGAAAGGAAAGAACATGTCCTACGCACCAAGGTTATACCACAAGTTAAGGCTTTGTGGAGGAACCATGGTATTGAAGAAATGACCTGGGAGTTGGAATCGGAAATGAAAGTGAGGTACCATCACCTTTTCGAAACACCAAGTACGTACGTCAATTTTGAGGACGAAATTTTATAAGGAGGGGAGGTTGTGAGACCCCAACTTATTATAAATAAAATTAAAATTTTCTATTCATTATTCTAAATTAATAAGGTGTTAATTTGATATAATGCTTTGGTTATGGGTGAAATGTACAAATTTCGTAAAATAAGTAAGTGGTTATAGAATATTCATTTCTGTCGGGGAATATTCGTTTGGTCGTGGAATATTCTTGTTGTCGGGGAATATTCGTATGAAGGCGCAACCAATTGTGGGCCCCATAATGGAAAACGGTTGGATAAAGGAAAACGACAAAGTATGAGTTTTTATAAATAATGGCGTAGTTGTTACCGTTAACATTGTTGGAATACCCAGTGGTTAAAAATACCGTAATATGCGTGGTTGAACAGTAGCACATGGTATTACACATTATTTTTGAATTATTGATCCTTACGTAAGAAGGAACTACACAATAATTATTAGAGTAATTACTATTCAATATTTTATTTTATTGATTCAATAATTGTTGCGTTAATATTTTATATTATTGTTGTTTAAATAATTATCACTGCATAGTATTTCTCATTATCATATCAATAATTCATATTATTTGAATAATATTATTAGATAGCATTATTGGCAATGTCTAGAAAGTTTGCATCTAAGGAGAGGTTTGGTCACCTAATTCGCTGGCCAAGAAGAGAAATCCTTATTGAAAGCCCCTTTCTGGGAACCGCTGGTTATCATTATTGTGATTCTGTAATATTATTTGTGAATAATTAATTATTGATAAGGAAATATTTATTTGATGCAGATATAAATGATGAATTTATTTATTTTATGTGGTTATAATTGAAGGAATTAATGTTGAGGTGTTTTATCAGTATTTTTGTCGGAATGGAGGTATTAAAAATCAAATCAGTATTTTTTATGATATATTGCGTGAGTTAGAATTTTTAATCCGACCGTTGGATCGTTGTGATTTTTGGATATGTTATACATATATAAGTTGAGAATATGTCCACAAAATTTGAACCGTTAAAAATGAACATATGATTTGTTATGAATTTTAAGAGGTAACTGATTCGAAAATTAGGTTTATAAATGATTTTGGTAGAAAAATCTAGAATTGAGTGGGCCCCACTTGTGGTTGGTGAAAAAATGTGCTGAATTTTATTTCAAATGTGGTGGGTGAAAATAGTAGAAGAGAAAGCCATCAGGTAGCAGGTCAAGTCTACTTCGACGGGCTAACATTTTCCTATAAATAGAGGGCTAAGTTAGAATTGAAAATCACACCAGAAACATAAGCTTTCTCTCTTTCTCTCTATATTATCGAGCGTATTTTGTGAGTATTTAGATACTTTGAGAGTTGCTGTTCAGTACAAGTTTCATTCTGCATCACTTCCGACCTTTCATTCCGAAGTACTGATTCTTTGAGGTAAGGGAAGTTATTTTCTTCGTAAATGATATTATTTTCTTCAATATCATTATGCTAAGATATTGTTATGAATTTTATTGTGGAATTTCTACCTTTTTGTGTCGGGGTTACTATTCACGTATATGACACTATTCACGTATACGATACTATTCACAAATACGACATTATTCACCGAAAAATAAAATTTTCTCTTTTTCGTCCCAGATGTCTTTTATGGTTACTATCTTTGATTGTATTCATGTTTTGATCTTTATTTTTGAATTCTACTTCACACTTGGTTATTATGGAGTATTATTGAATTTGGATAAACCAAAACACGAGTCCCTAATATTTGTCCTTCTGTCTTACTGGATTCGTTCTCTAAAATGTTTTTCATCATCCTCAGTCCGTAATGATGATACTTGATGAATATCTTTCGCCTGTAGTGCAAAGATGTATGATTACCTGATGAATATCTTTGGCCCATAGTGCAAAGATGAACATATGTTGAGATGAACATGACCAACTGGTGATACAAATGAATATCTTTGGCCCGTAGTGAAAAGATGAATATTTGATTCAAGAAGTATATTGATTGATGTTACAGGGATAAAATATTGATGATGGACTTTTAAATTCATAGATGATAGTACATTTCATTCTCTACTTAACTTATCTAATGAATTGTTGTTTCCGCTGCAGTTGTTGATTTAAAACTTGTTGTCTATTGTATTCTATCAGATTTTTCCCTGTTGAAGACTAAGGATAATTTGTTGTATATTATCTTGGTCATAATGTTCTTTACTGGGCTAGTTGAGCTCACCCTTTTCCTTTTTGTTCTATTTTTATTCTCAGGATGTGAGAATTTAGCAGGGACTAACTGGGGTATGGAGTGATGATTCAAGATAGCTGTTTTAGTAGTCCTCACTATTTTGTAAAATAGTGCATCAATAATTGTAATGAGGACTTTATTTGGGTGTGGATATTGTCTAGAAGACAATATTGTACTTAAACTCATAGTATGTGTTGTCTTATTTTGCACTACAATTGTAATAATAAAGTTGTAGTTGTTTTTCTGTACCATGTATTTGGCGACTCAGAATGGGTGTTGTATACCTATTTTGGGGGCGTCACAATAAAACCCTAGCCGATGCAATCTATGCCTCCAACCATGCAGAATACTCTAGAGAGCGACCTGGATGGCTAGTTAAAAAGTCAGGCCTCTCACGACGAGTCCAACAGACTTAAATCCTGGACAAATCCGCTACTGACAGAAGCTGAGATGACAATCGTTGACCCATAACCCCTTCAAAGGGATGAATATCCTCAAACTGGTCAAACTGTACCGTAATAGCCGGTGGATGATATGTGGTCACCCCCCTTAAATCAGCCAGAGGAAGATAGTCCATTCCAACTGCATGAGTGATAAAGCTATAAGGAGAGCTGAGTCTTGAACATGGCAAAATATCAAATGGGTCCTCAATCTTTAACAAGAAAGCCAACCAAGATGTTGTGTCTGTACACTAAGTTGGCAGAAAGGAGTATAACATGGCTATCTCATGGGAAAAATAATACCCATGGCGTCTAAAAGTTCCAATCGGTCTCAAGGGTATCATAAATCACACGTACAATAAGACTACACTGCCTATGAAAAACCTTACAGAATGGGAATGGCAAAATGTGGCCGACCTCAAGGTATCTGCCAAAATCATCATTTTATCAGGCAAAGCCTTTTATCCAAGGGGCAACAAAAGTATGGGGGATATTAGTTTTATCACACATTTCAATTGCTAGACATTTCTTTTCTCTCATTCTTCTTCTTCTATTTTTCTCCCAAGCTAGCAAAATACTAAGAGAGAAAAGAGAGAGGGGGGTTCGGTTTTTAGAGAGAGAGAGAGAGGTGTTCTAGTTTGTTTAATGCACCCTAAGATTATATACTACTTTGGTAAATCAAGAAAGGTTGCTACTAGATCAAGGTATAACCTAATCTTAATCTTCTTCTTCTATTTTGTTTTATAGCATGATTTGTTAGAGTTATTAACTAATACTCAAGATACCCTAGTTCTATATATCATCATGTATGGAACTAAGTATCTTGAGTGTTAGATCAAAGGTATAGAGGGAGAAAATGTGCATATGTTCTCCTAGGGGTTAAACCCTTGTTTTTCTTCAACTAAATCTTATGTAACTCAAGTTTTTCAACTTGGATTTGTGATCCGTCAAAGGGGGGTGCTAGATACATGAGTTATCTAGTAAACCCAAGTGGTAGAACACAAATCTAGCAAGTATTGAAGCCATGGGGGTTGTTTTCCCCAAAATAGTCCACATAGAAAGCTAAAGTTTCAAAACCCTAAAAAACTGTTGTCCCCGTTTTTCTTAGGGCTGTTTCGGACAGTTTCAAGTCTTTTAAAAATCTAGGAAAAATTACAGAGGTACCTTAAGAAGTTATCTACGTGCAGAAAAAAGAACGGTCACGTTTTCGATTTATAGGTTGTGCGTAATGGCTATTTCCGTAAAGGACTCCTAAATATTAACACCAGAATTTCTCACAGTGTATACATGAGAAAAATCCGAAATTTTTACAGTATGTTCATATATGTTATGAGAGTATACCCTGAAAATATCCGAATTTTCGGAGCAAAACTCGATTTATGAAAAATGAAGAAAGTTCCGAGTGTTTTGGGCACTTTAAAATTAGTAAATCATTTTCTAAAATTCCAGAAAAATTTGGGGATCATTGTTGATTCATATACTGTCCAACTCCAGAAAAGAAGAATTTTTGTAATCAGTTTCCTATTTTTTCTAAAAATGATGAAGTTATGAATAAAAGAAAATAAATAGTTAAATGATGTCTTAAATAAGAAAAATGTGATTTTAATGCTTGAATACTCCTAATATATAATATTATGACTATAATAAGAAATCTTATTTATGACCTTTTATGGATATTAAATAAGAGGTTTTATAAAAGGTGAACAATTAGAATAAATTGTTTATCGAGCTAATAAATTATTAAAATGTTATTATGATATTAATAATATTAGAATATGATATTGTTAAGTAAATAAAAATATTAAGATTAAAATTCATTAAAATATTATTAAATAGTTAATAATATTTGATTTAAGCATTAATAAATGATTAAAGTATTATTAAATAATTAATAATATTAGATTAAAATATTAATCTTAGATAAAATATTATTAAAAGATTAATAATATTAAATTATAGTATTATTGGAATCTTAAAGTATTATTAAGTAAATAATAATATTCGTGATTAAATAAAATGTTATTAAAAATGTAATAACATTAGTAAAGGAATAAAATATTATTAAATGATTAATAATATTAGTAAATAAATAAAATATTATTAAATGATTAATAATACTAGTAAATGAATAAAATATTAATACTATTGGTAAATGATTAAAATATTATTAATTGATTAATGATACTAAAGCATAAGTAAGATATTATTAAAGTAATAATATTAATGCATGATTAAAATATTATTAAGAGGATTAATAATATTAGTAAAGTATTAAAATATTATTAAGATGTTAATAATATTAGTAAGTGAATAAAAGTATTATTAGTGAACTAATAATACTAAGAGGTGAATTAAATATTATCAAGATTAATAATATTAAGTGAAATAAAGGTAGTTGTTATTTAATAGTAACATTATTGAAGCAGGGTAATATTTCTACGAACTAAATGTAATATATAATAACTATGTGATTACATGATCTAATGTTATGCTATGGCTATTTGAAAGATTAACTATAGGTCTCTCAAAGGAAGATAATTAAACTGCATAGTGGATAAAATTTAATTGTGTAGCCGTAACCTACAAACGAGGCAAGTTTCCTAACTCAAACTCGAGTTATTATTTTCAAAGCATGTTAGTGAATAATTATTGATGATTATTCACATCTATAATGATTATTGAAATCGCACTTTGTGCAATTGAATTCTTGTTCTATTATTATTGAACTGTGAATTAAATTAAAGTTCTTTCATTCATGAACTGTTTATGAGATAGATCTATGCTAATTGTATCAGCTAGATCAAGCATGTTTAAATTTATTAAATTAAATGTGTTTTAAAAAGTTGTTCTTATTAAATTGATATGATAAGAACTCTTGACTGAGAAAAGGACGAATTTGATTAAGGCATGATATCGATGCCAGATTATTAAGTATTTATGCATAAATCATGGGGTATGAAAGCCTGATCCCCTTGAATACCAAAACTTATTAAGAGGTCCAATTTAAATGACTGAGAACCTTGGCAAATATTCATGGTTATTTCAAAATATTATTCAATTATTCGAATATTCAATTTTTGATTATTTATTCATGTTCCTTCGCAATCTTATATTATTGTTGAACATTGAAAGCAAAACTTCTTTCCATTCATGATATATCTCCCTTGTATATAAACTTGCTAAGCAAATTAGTTACTTACCCTTGCTATATCATGACATTTATTTCAGTTAAGCCTGAAGGATCTAATACGAAAGACAAAGACAAGGGCAAGATCCAAGAATAATTTAGAATGAATGTTAGTTATTATTATCTGATGGGATTTCTTATGTAAACCTTTTGTAATATGAATGGTGTGTTTAAGTTAAGGTTAAGAAGACCTTGGGACCATGTTATGAAACTTTATTATAATGAACAATGTATGTTTATTATTCCGTAATAGTTATAGAATGCTTATGTTGATGATAGATCGTGAGCACCGAATCTGAGGTTAGAGAACCTGGATTTGGGGGCGTCACATGTGAGACCCCAAATTTTATTAATAAAGATTTAAATTTCTCGAAATATTTTTTATTTAATATTATGGTGTGGATTTGTTATAATGTTTTAGTTGTGGGTGATATTTACAAATTTTGCAAAGTAAGCAAGTTGTTATATAATATTCGTTTGATCGGGGAATATTCTTTTTGTCGGAGAATATTCGTACGACGGCATAATCATTAGTGTACCGCACAACGGAAGTACTGTCGTCGTAGTTAGAAAATGACAAAAATATTTTATGAAAATAACGACGGAGGTTTTACCGTTAATACTGTTGAACTACCCGGTAGTAAAAGTACAGTAATACGTGTGGTTGCATAGTAGCACACGGTATTGATTATTGATGCTTACGTGTGAAGTCACTCAGTTATACTAAATTATTGCTATAGTAATTGCTGCATCATATCTTTCATATTATTGATTCGATTATTGTCACAGTATCATCTGCATTATATGATATATTATTAAATCAATAATTGAGACGACAAAGTTATTCATATTATTAAATTGCAATATTTACAATGTCTAAAATTTCGGTCATGGAGAGGTTTGGTCACCTAATTGCGCGCCAATAGGGAGAAATCCTTATTGGAAAGCCCCCTCTTTCCTGGGAACGACCTGGTTGTTAAATATTGTGAGTTATGATATTAATGATGAATAAGTTTGTGTTGATTAAAGATGAATTTGATAGTTCCATAATGTTGGGATTATTGGTGTTAGTTGAAATTGACATCTATTCCGATGATAATTAATGTCTGGGGGTTATATTGATAAACTGGGTAATTAATCAGGTAAATGAGCAATTAATTGCTACTAATTCACATGCTCATATAATTATTTGTTCACATATGTGTACTATTGAATCACATTCTTATACTATTAGGGGAGTTGGTGCAAGATTGGTGATACTTGCATGATTAAGTTAAAAATGGAGGTATAGATGGAGGTACTATACTGTAATTAATTTTTTCACATGTTTAGAACTATTGAGTCACATGATTTACTATTGATTCACATGATTTACTATTAGGGGAGGTGGTGCAAGTTTGATAATACTTGGATGACTGTATTATAAATGAAAGAAAAGTTGGAGGTATTATACTATAATTTTTTGAGCCCTAAAATGTGCAATTATCGAAACAATGTTTTCCTATAAATAGAAGCTCATTCTTCCTTCATTTCTCACCAATTCACTAAAGCTTTAGAGCCATTATTATAGAGAGAAATTATTGAGAGAAAGAAGAAGAGAAGTCTGCTCCTTCACTATTCTAGTATCCAGTCTTCTTTTGAGGTAAGGGATATTATTTGTTGTAGGGTATTATTCTTTCGTATTCATGAAGAGAATTACTTCTTTCAATACTCGTAAGAGTTGTTATTCCATTCTTTATTACTATGTTGGAATAACCTGTTTATGCGAAGTACCGCATACATGGTGAAATTATTCTGTTATTCCATTCTGTATTATTATGTTGGGATAACCTGTTTATGCGAAGTACCACATACATGGTGAAATTCTTCTATTATTCAATTCTTTATTATTCTGTTGGAATATCCTCGCTTGCATGTAATTTCACACCGACTCGTTCCGTTCTTTATTATTCATTGGAATAACTGTTTATGTGAAGTACCGCATATATGGCGTAAATTCATTGTTATTCCATTCTTTATTATTCTGGTTTAATATCCTTTTCGTCGCTTTTACACCTTTTTGGTTCCATTATTTATTATTCCGCATTTATTATTCTGTCGGAATATCCTGGCTGGGCGTTTACGCCGGACCTGGTTCCATTATTTATTATTCCGCATTTATTATTATATCGAAATATCCTGTCTGTGCGTTTACACCGGACCTGGTTCCATAATTTATTATTCTGTTGGGAATAACCTGTCTGTGCGGTCTCTATCGCATGCATGGTGAAACCTTCTATTATTTCATTCTTTATTATTCTGTTTGAATAACCTGTCTATGTGGATTACCACATGCATGGTGAATGATCCTTTATATTCATTCCTTATTAAATTGTGGAAATGATCTGGTTACGTTGATTATGATGAGAGTCATAATAAAAGCTTTGGACTGATGAAAATCATGGGTATATGAAGTATTAGTAAGTGTTATGATGAGTTATGTTGGTTATTATGTGAAAACATGAAAGTTTCTTAGAAACCACAAAGGGTTGAAAATTAGATTTTGGTGAAAATGGAACATGAAATTCAATTGACCATATCTCCTATTATATTTTGAATTTTTGAGTGTGGTTAAGTTCTAGAGATAGATCTATGGGTTTTGTAGCATCTCCAAGTGGAATCACTGGAAAAGGTGTTGTAGATTTTCGTGTGGACTGATTTTAGCAAAGGAGTCAAAAGCTAGAAATTACCAAAATGCTACTGTCCATATTTTAGAAGGGTTGTTTCGGCCACATAAATTATGAGAACAATTCTGTCCTTTTGGGACATGAAAGTATACGATATAAAGAACCTCCTGTCCAAAAATGAGCTCATTCCGACTAAAAATGACTAAGTTATGACCATTTCAATATTTAGGTTTTTCTGACGAAAAACACCATAACCGGAGTTCTATAACTCCGATGACCATGAAATTTAAACTGGAGTTCTGTAAGATCCTGCCAAGATTTGAGAATTTTTGGAGTTAAACTTGAGGTAGCTAATTTCTTATAGAATTAATTGGAAATTTATTTTTGAAAAATAGTAAATGAATTTTAAAAATTTTGAGAAAAATATATGTTCATTATGGGACTATATTCTGCTAAATCCCAAAAAAGAAATATTTTTGGGACTAATTTGGTATTTTTCATGAAAATAGTTTAGTTACGAACATATGAGTTAAATATGTTATGTGAAGTAACAAAGTTGGAAAATAGGATTTTATGACTTGGAAATCCTATATAAGGTATATGTAGATAGTTGATAAGGGATTTGATCATTGGTGATGAAATCTTATGAGTATGGCATTTTTGAATGATTAAATGCATTATTTGGTAAAGTGTAAATAATTGAAATAAATTGTTTATAAGTTTAAGAGGTGATTAAAATATTTTTATAATATTAACAATATTAGATTATGAGTTATTTAAGTGATGGATAATATTTGGATAAAATTAAAGTTTTTAATATTTATCCTTGTTTTAGTTTGATTAATGCTTATATCATTGTCATCATCGTCATGCTTATAAGGTGATGAAAGTTATCTTTAGCTTACGTGCGAAGATGGACTGTTGATTATTGAATTGTATATCTTTGGCTTACGTGTAAAGATAGATTGTTGATTATTGGTTTTATTGTTGTATATCTTTGGCTTACGTGTAGAGATGGACTTGGTATGATTATGACCAGGGATTATTCGGTATAATCATGACCATTGATGATTTAATAAATGTTCTTGGCCCGTAGAGCAGGGATGATTCGATGATGTGGTTTATTTATTAAGTTGAGTCTCAGCGATAAAAATTGATAAAAAACCTTTTTAACTCATAGAAGATAGTAGATTTTATTCTCTACTTGACTTTTCTAATGGATTGCTTGTTCATTGCGTAGTTAAACTTGATGTCTATTTTATTTTATCGGTTTAACATTGTTGAAGACTAATGATAATTTATTCGCATTATCTTAGTCATAATAATATTTTTCTTGGGCTAGTTGAGCTCACCCTTTCCTTCACCGTTTCTCTTCGGAAATGAGAATATAGCCGGGACGAGTCGAGGAGCGGAGTGACTATCCGATTGATAAGATTAGTAGTCCTCACTATTCTCATTAAATAGTGTGACAATAAATATAACGAGGACTAAATTTGAGTTTGTATATCGCTCTATGAGGACTCCATTGAGAATGGATATTGTATAGAAGGCGCTTATTCTTGTTTAAACTCTCGGTTTATGTTTTGTCGTATTTTACACGACAACTGTTATAGTTAAGTTTGTATTTGTATTTTGTACCATGTATTTGGCGACTCGGAATAGGTGATGTATACCTATTTTGGGGGCATCACGGTTGGTATCAAAGCTTAGGATATGATCCCTAGATGAGATTTGAGACTAGAACTAGGAGGGGAGAGACGGGGAATTCCTTCGCTAGTATGACTTACCTAAGTTTATTTGGTATTTAATTGGTCAGTCAGAGTATAGGGATAATATGTGATATGTTAATTAACCCTTGTTTTCTGACAGTGTTTGAAAATGGCATCTGAAAATGCTGAGATAAGCAATGAAACACATGAGAGCATTGATTCAGCTTAAGCAAAAGGTAACGGCCAACAACACGATAAGAATCATACCGGTGGCAACGGCCATCAGAACAATGATAACCATCGTGGGGAAAGTTATCATGCCAAGAATGGTAACCACTTCGGTGGTAATCATGGCCAAGATAATAGAAGTGGAAATTTCAATAAGAGAAGGTCACCTAGCCCGATTTTGTCATGCACCAAAGTCAAGTCCAGCTGGGATGGTGGCACCAAAGGCGGATACGAACAAACAAATTCGGTGGTTTCAGAAAGAGCGTTTTTCATGACTTCTCCAAAAGCGAGTAACCCGAACAAAGTTAGCACGGGTTAGTTAATTATAAATTTTGCGAAGTCTATACCTTATTAGATACCGGTTCTACCCATTCTTTTATCTCTCTTGCTTGCGCTCAACGTTTAAATTTCACTTTGGAGAAATTAGACTTTGACTGATTGGTTGAAACTCCGTTAGGAGAAACCTTCATTACATGTGCTATCCAAGTCTTGGATGAGAGTCACAGTTTTGAATGATATTTCTATTGTTAATAAATTTCCTGACGTATTCTTGAAGACTTCTTAGCCTACTTAAAGCGTGAAATCGAATTTTGTATTGACCCCAGTACAAAATCCATTTCTAAAATCCTCAAATATTTTTCTTCACCCAAAACGAACGTAACGTGCGCCAAAGACGTTGGCTCGAGCTATTGAAGATTACGATCGTACCATTAAATACCATCGTGGGAAAGCGAACGTGGTAGCTGACATCGTATGCGTTTATGAGTGCAAAGTTGTTAACACAAAGACCTATTTCGTATAACTTACAAATGATGAAGATAGAGTTAAAGACTCTAGGGACCCACGTGAAGATAACGAATATACGAGTAGAATCGACTTTAATCGTTAAAGTTAAAGCTGATCAAGCTATAGACCCAGAGCTGATGAATATGAAGAAGAAGGTTCAAGAAGGCGTTATCTCAACCCTCGATTTTATTGGCCCATTTGAAATCCTCGATCGAGTAGGAACTGTGGCCTATAAACTCTCTTTACCGCCAAGTATGTCGCGTGTTCATTTTCACGTTTCGATATTATGTAAATATGTGGACGACCTGAACCACATTATTGAATTAGAACTAGACGAGATAGCAGAAGATTTAACGTATGAGGAGATACGTGTTAAAATCTTTGATAAGAAGGATCACATTCGACACTCAAGGTTATACCTCTTGAGTTAGAATTTGAAATGAAGTCAAGGTATCCTCATCTCTTCGGCATACCAGGTATGTACGTAAATTTCGAGGGCAAAATTTCATAAGGAGGGGAGATTGTGAGACCCCAAATTTTATTAATAAAGATTTAGATTTCTCGAAATATTTTTTTAATATTATGGTGTGGATTTGTTATAATGTTTTAGTTGTGGGTGATATTTACAAATTTTGCAAAGTAAGCAAGTTGTTATATAATATTCGTTTGGTCGGGGAATATTCTTTTTGTCAGAGAATATTCGTACGACGGCATAATCATTAGTGGACCCCACAACAGAAGTACTGTCGTCGTAGTTAAAAAACGACAAAAATATTTTATGAAAATAACGACGGAGGTTTTACCGTTAATACTGTTGAACTACCCGGTAGTAAAAGTACAAAGAATACGTCGTGTGGTTGATAATAGTAGCACACGGTATTGATTATTGATGCTTACGTGAGAAGTCACTCAGTTATACTCAATTATTGCTATAGTAAATGTTGCATCATATCTCTCATATTATTGATTCGATTATTGTCACAGTATCATCTGCATTATATGATATATTATTAAATCAATAATTGAGACGACATAGTTATTCATATTTTTAAATTGCAATATTTACAATGTCTAGAAGTTCTGTCGAGAAGAGGTTTGGTCACCTAATTGCTCGCCAATAGGGAGAAATCCTTATTGGAAAGCCCCCTCTTTCCTGGGAACAACCTGGTTGTTAAATATTGTGAGTTATGATATTAATGATGAATAAGTTCGTGTTGATTAAAGATGAATTTGATAGTTCCATTGTGTTGGGATTATTGGTGTTAGTTGAAATCGACATCTATTCCGATGATAATTGATGTCTGGGGGTTATATTGATAAACCGAGTATTTAATCGGGTAAATGAGCAATTAATTTCTAGTAATTCACGTGCTCATATAACTATTTGTTCACATGTGTGTACTATTGAATCACATTCTTATACTATTAGGGGAGTTGGTGCAAGATTGGTGATACTTGCATGATTAAGTTTAAAATGGAGGTATAGATGGAGGTACTATACTGTAATTAATTTTTTCACATGTTTAGAACTATTGAGTCACGTGATTTACTATTTATTCACATGATTTACTATTAGGGGAGGTGGTGCAAGTTTGATAATACTTGGATGACTGAATTATAAATGAAAGAAAAGTTGGAGGTATTGTACTGTAATTTTTCGAGCCCCAAAATGTGCAATTATCGAAACTATGTTTTCCTATAAATAGAAGCTCATTCTTCCTTCATTTCTCACCAATTCACTAAAGCTTTAGAGCCATTATTATAGAGAGAAATTATTTGAGAGAAAGAAGAAGAGAAGTCTGCTCCCTCACTATTCCAGTATCCAGTCTTCTTTTGAGGTAAGGGATATTATTTATTGTACCTATAAGGGGTATTATTCTTTCGTATTCATGAAGAGAATTACTTCTTTCAATACTCGTAAGAGTTGTTATTCCATTCTTCATTATTATGTTGGAATAACCTGTTTATGCGAAGTACCGCATACATGGTGAAATTCTTTTGTTATTCCATTCTGTATTATTATGTTGGGATAACCTGTTTATGCGAAGTACCGCATACATGGTGAAATTTTATTGTTATTCCATTCTTTATTATTGTGACGCCCCCAAAATAGGTATACATCACCCATCTTGAGTCGCCAAATACATGGTACTAAATTCAAATACAACTTGATTATACAACAGTCGTGTAAAATACGACAAAATACATGTTGTGAGTTTTAATACAAATATTATCTTCTAGACAATATCCACTATCAGAATAAGTCCTCATTACATTTATTATCACACTATTAAACAGAATAGTGAGGACTACTAATACTATCATCTAGACCTTCACTCCATTCCCCGACTAGTCCCGTCTACGTTTTCATTTCCTGAAGAGAACAGTGAAAGAAAGGATGAGCTTAACTAGCCCAGTAAGAAATATTATGACTAAGATAATGCAGAATAAAATATCATTAGTCTTCAACAATGTTAAACTGATCAAATACAATAGACATCAAGTTTAACTGCAGCGGAACATGCAATTCATTAACAGAGTCAAGTAGAGAATAAAATCTACTATCTTTTATGATTTAAAAAGGTTTTTCATCACTTTTATCGCTGAGACTTAGCTTAATAAATAATCCACATCATCCCTGCACTACGGCCAAGGATATTCATTAGGGTCACGACCACAAATTATCCATGCACTACGGGCCAAGGATATTTGTGTATTCATCAATGGTCATGATCATGCCAACAACTGTCCATCAATGCACTTCAGGCCAATGAGGACTTTTACCACATCATTTGTAACATTATGGTTATGATTACACCGAATAATCCCTGGTCATAATCATACCAAGTCCATCTATACACAACATGCCAAATATGACTTTCAAAAATAATATATACATGAGGATGATGACAATGATATAAGAATTCAATAAAACAAGTTCAAGAATTAATTTATTCAAGAACTAATAATGTCCAAATTGTCAACATGATACTTTGTAAAGTAAAATTCAAGAATGCTCAGAAGAATACTTCCATGAAAAGATACTGGATGAAGCGCAAATATCAAGAATATTCCACTAATTTCATGGTGTGTAGAAGTCAAAACTTTAACCAACTGAGTATAATAAAGAATGAAATAACAAAAGAAATCACATACATGCAGATTGTATCAGACAGAGCAAAGTTATTCCATCAGAATAATAAATAACGGAACCAGGTCAGATGTAATACGCACCGACATGATATTCCAACTAAATAATAAAGAATGGAATAACAATAGAAATCACCATGCATGCGGTACTTCGCATAGACAGGTAATTCCAACAAAATACTAAATGACGGAACCAGGTCAGGTGAAATTCACACCAACGGGATGTTCCAACAGGATAATAAAGACGGAACCAGGTCAAACGTAAGTTACGTATATGATATTCCAATGTAATAATAAAGAATGGAATACTGTAAGAATTTCACCAAGTATAGGGTAGCTCAGTATACAAAAGTTATTCCAAATGTATAATAAAGATGGAATAATAGAAGTTCTCTTCATGAATACAAAAGAAATAATACCCCTTATCGTAAAAGAAACTTGATATCGGAGTAGTGAAGTAGCAGAATACTTTTCTTCTTTCTCTCTATAGTTTCTCTCTCTATAGTGTCTCTCTCTAGAGTTTCAGTGAATTCGTAAGAAATAATGAAGGAATGAGCTTCTATTTATAGAAGAATGGAATGAATAGTAACCAAGCCATGAATGGTCTAGATTGATTTACTTTAATTGGACGGTCCATATTTAAAGAAAAATCTTTTAAATAAAATAAAATATATTCTATTTATAATCTAATAAAACGAATAACTTTTAAAAAGATTTTACTATGCAAACACTATGCAGGCACTATGCAAACACTATGCATAATAAAATATAATATATTCTAATTATTGTCTAATAAAATAGATAACTTTATAAAAGTATTCTGTTTTATATAAAAAGATTTTACTATTAGCCTAATAAAACGAATAACTTTATAAAAGTATTCTGTTTTATATAAAAAGTTTTTTTCTGTTTTATTACCTTAATAATACGAATAAAACTAAACTTCATCATCATTATTATTATTCACACTATTAATCGACCAGGTCATTCCCAGGAAAGAGTGGGCTTTCCAATAAGGATTTCTCCCTATTGACGCGCAATTAGGTGACCAAACCTCTCCTTGGCAGAACTTCTAGACATCGTTAATAATGTAAATAATAATATTAATAACTCCGTCATCTTAATTATTGATTTAATAATATATAAAATATCGACAATAATTGAATAAAACTAAATGACCTCTCACGTAAGCATCAATAATTAATACCGTGTGCTACTATGCAACAACGCGTATTCCTGTACTTTTAACACCGGGTGTTTCAACAGTTAACGGTAAAACTTTCGCCGTTATTTTCATAAAAATATGTTTGTCGTTTTCTCAATCCGACAATAATTCCGTTATGGGGTCCACCAATGATTGTGACGTCGTACGAATCTTCCTTGTTTAAAATAAATATTCCCCAACCAATCGAATATTATAAACAACTTGCGTACTTTGCAAAATTTCTAAATATTACCCACAACTATAACATTATATCAAATTTATTCCATAATATTCAAAACTGATATTTATAAAAAATTCATTTTTATTCATAAAAGTTGGGGTCTTACAATCTCCCCTTCTTATGAAATTTGGCCCTCAAAATTAGGGTACGTACCTGGTATGTCGAAGAGGTAAGGATACCTTGATTTCATTTCAGATTCTAACTCCCAGGTCATTTCCTCAACATCATGGTTCCCCCATAACACTTTGACTTGAGGTATAACCTTGGAGCGTAGAATATGTTCCTTCTTATCCAACATTTGAATAGGAACCTCTTCATACGTTAAATCTTTCGCTATTTCATCTGGTTCTAACTCAATAATGTGGTTCGGGTCTTTCACATATTTACGTATCATGGATATATGAAAAACGTTATGAACACGAGACATACTTGGCGGTAAAGCGAGTCTATAGGCTACAATCCCTACTCGATCGAGGATTAAAAATGGGCCAATGAATCGAGGATTGAGCTTTCCATTCTTTCCAAATCTCGTAACTCCTTTCCATGGAACAAAACGTAATAACACATGATCTCCAATATCGAATTCCACGTCCTTTCGATGAAGATCAGCATAACTCTTTTGTCAGTCTTGTGAGGTTTTTATACGTTGTCAGATCGTTTGAATCTTTTCTGTAGTCATATGTACCAACTCCGGTCCCAACAACGTTGCTTCACCCACCTCATCCCAGCATACTGGAGAATGACACTTTCTTCCATACAACGCCTCGAATGGAGCCATGCCAATACTTTCTTGATAACTGTTGTTGTAGGAAAACTCCACCAATGGTAAGAACTTGTCCCAACTTCCCTTGAAGTCAAGGACATAGAGTCTTAATAAATCTTCAAGAGTTTGAATAGTCCTCTCTGATTGTCCTTCCGTCTGAGGATGATAAGCCGAACTAAATCATAAATCTGTGCCCATAGCTTTTTGCAAACTAACCCAAAATTGTGAAGTGAATCTTGGGTCTCGATCAGAAACTATGGATACTAGCATACCATGCAGTCTTAAAATCTCATTTATATACATACGAGCAAGACGTTCAAGTGTATAAGTTTCTCGTATTGGTAAGAAATGAGCAGACTTGGTCAATCTATCAACAATGACCCAAATTGCATCTATGCCTTGAGAAACCTTGGGAAGACCAATGCTTGAAATCCATAGTAATGTGCTCCCACTTCCATTCGGAATTTCAAGTGGTTGCCAATGACCTTTTGGTACTTGATGCTCCGCTTTGACTCGTTGACAAGTTAGACACCTTGAGATAAACAGTGCTATCTCTCTCTTCATATTGCTCCACCAAAATATATGATGAAGATCACGATACATTTTAGTACTCTCAAGATGGATTGCAAACGGTGTGTTATGCGCCTCCATCATGATTTTATACTTAAAATTAGGGTCGTTAGGAACACAAAGTCTAGAGTTGACTTGAAGTATTCCTTCTTCATCGATTCTTGCTTCCGGCATAGCACCTTCTTGTACTTTCTTCTTCATACGCATTAGCTCCAGGTCTGTAGCTTGAGCAACTTTAACTTTATCAATTAAAGTTGGTTCTACTCGTATATTCGCCATCATCACATGGGTCCCTGGAGTCTTTAATTTTATCTCCATCCTTTGTAAGTCATACAAGATGGGTCTTTGCATTGACAATATCGCACTTGTACCCGCATATGATCTTCTATTCAATGCGTCAGCTACCATGTTTGTTTTTCCAGGATGGTATTGGATGGTATGATCATAATCTTTCAACAGTTCAAGCCAACATCGCTGTCGCATGTTAAGTTCCTTTTGAGTGAAGAAATATTTGAGGCTTTTATGATCTGTAAAGATCTCCACTTTCTCTCCATACAAGTAATGCCTCCAAATTTTAAGTGCGAAGACAACAGCTGCCAACTCTAGATCATGAGTAGGATAATTCCTCTCATATTCTTTGAGTTGTTGAGAGGCATAGGCTATGACTTTCCCATGTTGCATGAGAACACATCCTAACCCCTTGCCTGAAGCATCACTGTAGATGACAAATCCCTCCAAGCCAGATGGTATTGTTAGAACAGGTGCTGAAATGAGTCTTCTTTTGAGTTCTTGAAAACTCTTCTCACAATCCTCGTTCCAACCGAATCTTGTATCCTTCTGAGTCAGCTGAGTTAAGGGAGTAGTGATTCGAGAAAACCCTTCTACGAATCTCCGATAATAACCACCTAAGCCGAGAAAGCTACGTGCTTCGGTCACTGATTTAGGTTGCTCCCAGCTTTGAATGGCTTCAATCTTTGCCGGGTCAACAGATATTCCATGACTTGATACCACGTGCCCAAGGAATGCTACTTCCTCGCCGTAACTCGCATTTCTTCAACTTGGCATAAAGCTTATATTCACGAAGCTTTTGGAGTATCAAATTTCAAGTGTTGCTTCATGATCTTCACGGCTTTTGAATAAGTAAGGATGTCATCAATAAAGACGACCACAAAGTGATCCAAATATTCCTTGAATACTCGGTTCATCATATCCATGAAGGCGCAGGAGCATTAGTCAATCCAAAAGACATGACTAGGAATTCATAATGCCCGCATCGAAGTTTCGAAAGTCGTCTTTGGAATGTCATCGAGTTCTAATCTTCAATTGGTGATATCCGGAATGAAGATCAATCTTTGAAAAGAATTTGGCGCCTTGCAACTGGTCAAATATGTCCTCAATACGTGGCAATGGGTACCTATTTTTGATGGTGGCATGATTTAACTCTCGATAATCAATATAAAGTTGCATTCTCCCATATTTCTTCTTCACGAATAGAACAGGAGCACCCCAAGGAGAAGTACTAGGACAAATAAAGCCAATGTCTAACAATTCCTACAGTTGGGTCTTTAACTCCTGAAGTTCAATAGGAGCCATTCTATATGGGGCTTTAGAAATGGGTTTAGTACCAGGTTCAAGGTAGATACAAAATTCAATTTCACATTCTGGGGGTAGGCCAGGAAGTTCTTCAGGGAATATGTTAGGAAATTCATTAACAATAGAAATATCATTCAAAACTAACGTATTTTTGTTTAGATCCATGACATGAGCTAAGAAAGCTTGACATCCGTTTTTCAATAAACGAATAGCTTTATGGCTTGAGATGACAATGATTGATTTTAATGGTTTGGTTGCTTGAATTCGCATAATAGGTTGATTAGGAATATGAAAGTTAACAACCTTACGAAAATAATCAATTTTTGCATGATGAGTAGTTAACCAATCAATCCCTAGAATTATGTCAAGTGCAGGTATTTTCAATGAAATAAGGTCTACAGGTAATGTGAGGGTACCGATTTGAACCAAACAAGACTTATAAACATTGGATGTAATGAAGGTTTCTCCCAACGGAGTTTCAACAGGTAAGTCAAAGTCTAATTTCTCTGGAGTCAAATTTAAACGTTGAGCCCAAGTTGGAGAAATAAAAGAATGGGTATAACCGGTATCAAATAAGGTATATACTTCACTAGAATTTAGGATAAGCTTACCCGTGATGACCTCATTCAGGTTCATTACTTTTTGGGAGGTCACGACAAACGCCTCCTGCACTCATCGGCTTTGACTTTTCAAGGCGCCCTTTGGTGCCTCCATCCTAGCTGAACTTGTCTTCAGTGAATGACAAAATCGGGCTAGGTGACCTTCTCTTCCACAATTATAACATGCTTTGGATGGCATCGCACAGTTTGGACTGATGTGTCCCTCCCCTCCGCATTTGAAGCATATGATAGGTGGTCGTTCTCCTTACTTAACAACAGGTGCTGGTTTTGACGTCTTTCCATCATTGTTGAATCTCCTCTTCTTGAAATATCCATTCTTATTATTTTGGCCATGATTACCACCAAAGTTCTACCATTTCTAGCATGTTGATTCCCTCCATGCTTATTGTCACCGCTTCGATGACTGTTATCACTAGTATTATCATTTTGCCAGCTGCTCTCTTTTAGTTGGGTTGACTCATTATCGTGCTCCAATAAGTGAGCCCTATTAACAACATCAGAATACATACACAGTTTATGAGAGATGAGATATTGACATATCTCTAGTTTCAAACCTCTTAGAAAACATTCACGTCATTTTATCCTCATTATCAACCAAATGGGACGCAAACCGAGACAGCTCGGCAAACATGGCTTCGTACTGTGACACGGTCATGTTGTTTTGTTCCAGTTTAATGAACTCTACCTCTTTCATGTGATGAATACTTTCGCGAAAGTACTTGTCCTTGAACAGTTCTTGGAACTTCTCCCAAGACATCTTCAGTGCGGCAGGTTGAGTACGCTTTACAGATTCCCACAAGTAATCTGCCTCTGCCCGCAACATGAAAGTGGCAAAGGGAACCTTTTGCTCCTCGGAGCAACCTAAGACATCAAATATCTTGTTGATCTGCTTTATCCACATCTCCACCCTAAGTGGTTTTGGCTCTCCAAAAAACTCTGGTGGTCCCAGCTCCTTGAACTGTTTGGCGATGACCGTCTGAGAGTTGCCTGTGTTTCCACCTGCATCTTGGACAGGAGCCGCTCTCGCCTGATGTTTCATGAAGCCTCAAAACATTCCATCGTTCATTATTTGGTCAGTGTTGTTGTTTGCATGAGGATTATTGCCTTCCTGATGCACATTGTCCTGGTTATTGATATGTGGAGACTCAACGGTCTCCTATGCTCCATTGATGTTCTCAACATTCTCGAATGCCATTTTCAAACACTGCCACAAAACAAGGGTTAATTAACATGTCACATATTATCCCTATACTCTGACCGACCAATTAAATACCAAATAGACTTAGGTAGGTCATATTAGCGAAGGAATTCCTCGTCTCTCCCCTCCTAGTTCTTATCTCACATCTCAGCCAGGGATCATATCCCTAAGCGTTGATACCAACTGTGACGCCCCCAAAATAGGTATACATCACCCATATTGACTCGCCAAATACATGGTACTAAATTCAAATACAACTTGATTATACAACAGATGTGTAAAATACGACAAAATACATGTTGTGAGTTTTAATATAAATATTGTCTTCTAGATAATATCCACTCTCAGAATAAGTCCTCATTACATTTATTGTCACACTATTTAACAGAATAGTGAAGAATACTAATATTATCATCTCGACCGTCACTCCATTCCCCGACTAGTCCCGACTATGTTCTCATTTCCTGAAAAGAACAGTGAAAGAAAGGGTGAGCTCAACTAGCCCAGTAAGAAATATTATGACTAAGATAATGCAGAATAAATTATCATTAGTCTTCAACAATGTTAAACTGATAAAATAAAATCGACATCTAGTTTAACTGCAGCGGAACATGCAATCAATTAAAAGAGTCAAGTAGAGAATAAAATCTACTATCTTTTATGATTTAAAAAGGTTTTTCATTACTTTTATCGCTGAGACTCAACTTAATAAATAATCCACATCATCCCTGCACTACAACCAAGGATATTCATTAGGGTCACGACCACAAATTATCCATGCACTACGGGCCAAGGATATTTGTGTATTCATCAATGGTCATGATCATGCCAACAACTGTCCATCAATGCACTTCGGGCTAATGAGGACTTTTACCACATCATTTGTAACATTACAGTTATGATTACACCGAATAATCCCTGGTCATAATCATACCAAGTCCATCTATGCACAACACGCCACATATGACTTTCAAAAATAATATAAACATGAGGATGATGAGAATGATATAAGAATTCAATAAAAACAAGTTCAAGAATTAATTTATTCAGGAACTAATAACGTCCAAATTGTCAACATGATACTTCTTTGTAAAGTAAAATTCAAGAATGCTCAGAAGAATACTTCCATAAAAAGATACTGGATGAAGCGCAAATATCAAGAATATTCCTCTAATTTCATGGAGTGTAGAAGTCAAAACTTTAACCAACTGAGTATAATAAAGAATGGAATAACAAAAGAAATCACCATGTATACGGTACTTTGCATAGACAGATTATTCCATCAGAATAATAAATAACGGAACCAAGTCAGGCGTAATACGCATCGACATGATATTCCAATAGAATAATAAAGAATGGAATAACAACAGAAATCACCATGCATGCGGTACTTCGCATAGACAGGTTATTCCAATAGAATACTAAATAACAGAACCAGGTTAGGTGAAATTCACACCAACAGGATGTTCCAACAGAATAATAAAGATAGAACCAGGTCAGGCGTAAGCACAAATAGGAGATTCCAACAGAATAATAAAGACGGAACCAGGTCCGGCGTAAGCATAGACAAGATATTCCAACAGAATAATAAAGAATGGAATACAGAAGAATTTCACCAAGTATAGGGTAGCCCGCGTATACAGGTTATTCAAACAGAATAATAAATATGGAATAATAGAAGTTCTCTTCATGAATACAAAAGAAATAATACTCCTTACCGTAAAAGAACCTTGATATCGGAGTAGTGAAGTAGCATAATATTTTTCTTCTTTCTCTCTATAGTTTCTCTCTCTAGAGTTTCAGTGAATTCGTAAGAAATAATGAAGGAATGAGCTTCTATTTATAGAAGAATGGAATGAATAGTAACAAATCCATGAACGGTCCAGATTGATTTATTTTAATCGGACGGTCCATATTTAAAGTAAAATCTTTTAAATAAAATATAATATATTCTATTTATAATCTAATAAAACGAATAACTTTTAAAAAGATTTTACTATGCATACACTATGCAGGCACTACACAAACACTATGCATAATAAAATATAATATATTCTAATTATTGTCTAATAAAAAATGATAACTTTATAAAAGTATTCTGCTTTTATATAAAAAGATTTTACTATTAGCCTAATAAAACGAATAACTTTATAAAAGTATTTTGTTTTATATAAAAAGTTTTTTTCTATTTTATTACCTTCATAATACGAATAAAATAAAACTTCATCATCATTATTATTATTCACACTATTAATCGACCAGGTCATTTCCAGGAAAGAGGGGGCTTTCCAATAAGGATTTCTCCCTATTGGCGCGCAATTAGGTGACCAAACCTCTCCTTGGCAGAACTTCTAGACATTGTTAATAATGCAAATAATAATATTAATAACTCCGTCATCTTAATTATTGATTTAATAATATATAAAATATCGACAATAATTGAATAAAACTAAATGACTTCTCACGTAAGCATCAATAATCAATACTGCGTGCTACTATGCAACCACGCGTATTCCTGTACTTTTAACACCGGGTGTTTCAACAGTTAACTGTAAAACTTCTGCCGTTATTTTCATAAAAATATTTTTGTCGTTTTCTCAATCCGATAATAATTCCATTGTGGGGTCCACCAATGATTGTGCCGTCGTACGAATAATCCCTGTTTAAAATGAATATTCCCCTACCAATCGAATATTATAAACAACTTGCGTACTTTGAAAAATTTCTAAATATTACCCACAACTATAACATTATATCAAATTTATTCTATAATATTCAAAAATGATATTTATGAAAAAATCATTTTTATTCATAAAAGTTGGGGTCTTACAATTATTTTGTTGAATATCCCACATGCATGCTTTTACGCTGGACTGGTTCCATTATTTATTATTCGCATTTATTATTCGTAGGAATATCCCTTCGTATGCGTTTATACGGACTGGTTCCATTATTTATTATTTCACATTTATTATTCTCGTTTCGGAATATCCTCATGCGTGCGTTACTGGGGACGGGTTCCATTATTTATTATTCATTGGGAATAACTCATCTCGTGCGGTCTCTATCGCATGGATGGTGAATCCTTCTGTTATTCCATTCTTTATTATTCTGTTAGAATAACCTGTCTATATGGATTACCACATGCATGGTGAATGATCCTTTATATTCATTCCTTATTAAATTGTGGAAATGATCTGGTTACGTTGATTATGATGAGAGTCATAATAAAAGCTTTGGACTGATGAAAATCATGGGTATATGAAGTATTAGTATGTTTTATGATGAGTTATGTTGCTTATTATGTGAAAAAATGAAAGTTTCTTAGAAACCACAAAGGGTTGAAAATCAGATTTTGGTGAAAATGGAACATGAAATTCAATTGACCATATCTCCTATTATATTTTTAATTTTTGAGTGTGGTTAAGATCTAGAGATAAATCTATGAGTTTTCTAGCATCTCCAAGTGGAATCACTGGAAAAGGTGTTGTAGATTTTCGTGTGGACTGATTTTAGTAAATGAGTCAAAGCTAGAAATTACCGAAATGCTACTGTCCAGATTTTAGAAGGGTTGTTTCGGCCACTTAAACTGTGAGAAAAATTCTGGCCTTTTGGGACATGAAAGTATATGGTATAAAGAACCTCCTGTCCAAAATGAGCTCATTCCTACAGAAAATGACCAAGTTATGACCATTTCAATATTTAGGTTTTTCCTACGAAAAATGCTATAACCGGAGTTCTATAACTTCGATGACCATGAAATTTAAACTAGAGACTCACGTTAACATGTGTAAGATCCTGCCAAGATTTGGGAATTTTTGGAGTTAAACTTGAGGTAGCTAATTTCTTAAATAATTAAATGGAAATTGATTTTTGAAAAATAGTAAATGAATTTTGAAAATTCTGAGAAAAATATAAGTTCATTATGGGACTATATTCTGCTAAATCCCAGAAAAGAAATATTTTTGGGACTGATTTGGTATTTTTCATGAAAATTGTTTAGTTACGAACATATGAGTTAAATATGTTATGTGAAGTAACAAAGTTGGAAAATAGGATTTTATGGTTTGGAAATCCTATATAAGGAATATGTAGATTGTTGATAAGGGATTTGATCATTCGTGATGAAATCTTATGAGTATAGCATTTTGATTGATTAAATGCATTATTTGATAAAGTGTAAACAATTGAAATAAATTGTTTATAAGTTTAAGAGGTGATTAAAATATTATTATAATATTAACAATATTAGATTATGAGTTATTTAAGTGATGGATAATATTTGGATAAAATTAAAGTCTTTAATATTTATCCTTGTTTTAGTTTGATTAATGCTTATATCATTGTCATCATCCGCATGCTTATATGGTGATGAAAGTTATCTTTAGCTTACGTGCGAAGATGGACTGTTGATTATTGAATTGTATATCTTTGGCTTAAGTGCAAAGATAGATTGTTGATTATTGGTTTTATTGTTGTATATCTTTGGCTTAAGTGCAGAGATGGACTTGGTATGATTATGACCAGGGATTATTCGGTATAGTCATGACCATTGATGATTTAATAAATGTCCTTGACCCGTAGAGCAAGGATGATTCGATGATGTGGTTAATTTATTAAGTTGAGTCTCATCGATAAAAATTGATTAAAAACCTTTTTAAATCATAGAAGATAGTAGATTTTATTCTCTACTTGACTTTTCTAATGGATTGCTTGTTCCGCTGCAGTTAAACTTGATGTCTATTGTATTTTATCAGTATAACATTGTTGAAGACTAATGATAATTTATTCTGCATTATCTTAGTCATAATATTTCTTACTGAGCTAGTTGAGCTCACCCTTTCCTTCATTGTTCTCTTCAGGAAATGAGAATATAGCTGGGACGAGTTGGGGAACGGAGTGACGGTCCAGATGATAGCATTAGTAGTCCTCACTATTCTGTTAAATAGTGTGCGAATAAATGTAACGAGGACTGAATTTGAGTTTGTATACTGTCTATGAGGACTCCATTGAGAATGGATATTGTCTAGAAGGCAGTATTCTTGTTTAAACTCTCAGTTTATGTTTTGTCGTATTTTACACGATAGCTGTATAGTTAAGTTTGTATTTGTATTTGTACCATGTATTTGGCAACTCAGAATAGGTGATGTATACCTATTTTGGGGGCATTACATCACAGGTGAAAAATCTTGGATGAATCATCCATAGTATCCTGCTAATCCCAAGAAACTCCTAATTTCTGTCAGCGTCTTTGGCTGTTCCCAGTTGATAATCGCTTCTACTTTTGCTGGATCCACCAAAACACCTTCCTTGTCGATAACGTGACCCAAAAACTGCACTCTCTGCAACCAAAACTCACACTTGGAGAACTTTGCATACAACTTCTCCCTCCTTAACGTCTCCAACAATATCCTTAGATGTTCAGCGTGCCCTTCCTCCGTCTTTGAATATACCAAAATATCATCGATGAACACGACAACAAACTTATCCAAATACTGTTTAAACACTTTGTTCATTGAGTCCATGAATGTTGTTGGCGCATTCGCCAATCCAAAAGACATTACCAAAAACTCAAAGTGTCCATACCGAGTTCTGAATATCGTCTTTGGAACATCCTCCTGCCTCACCTTTAGTTGGTGATAACCGGTCCTCAAGTCAATTTTTGAAAAGTATTTCGCCCCATTCAACGGATCAAACAAATCGTAAATCCTGAGCAACGGGTACTTGTTCTTAATGGTGACCTTGTTCAACTCTCGGTAGTCGATACAAAGCCTTAATGACCCATCCTTCTTCTTTACGAATAAGATTGGTGCTCCCCACGGTGATACGCTCGGTTAAATGTATCCCTTATCTAACAACTCTTGTAGTTGAACCATCAGTTCCTTCATTTCTACCGGAGCCATACGATGCGGCTCTTTGGATACCGGTGATATCCCTGGTGCCAAATCGATAACAAACTCTACCTCTCTATTTGGTGGCAATCCCGGAATATCATCTGGGAAGATGTAAACGAATTCCCTTAAAATAGGTATCTGACCTAGTTCACCCTCGACTTTGCGGGTATCCACAATGTGAGCCAAATAACCCATACAACCCTTCCTAAGAAACTTCTTTTCTTGCATCATCGTCAGACAACAAGATTATCTTGGCGATTTACTGCCATGAAATATCACCTTTGACTTATTCGGAGTCTTTAGGTGTACGCACTTTTTCTTACAGTTAATAACCGCTCCGTGACTTGATAACCAATCCATCCCGAGGACTACATCAAACTCTTCAAGATGAATCGATATCAAATCCATGTTAAGCTTAAACCCTCTTACATCAGCACAACAGTTCCGATGGATGTAGTCTATAGGGATAATTTCTTTGTTTACTACTTCTACATTCATTGGGTGTTCTAATAGTTCACGAGGTAAACTTAATCTTTGAGCAAATTCATCAGATACGAAAGAACATGAAGCTCTCGAATCGAATAACACATAGGCATTTATATCGTTGATCAGAATTATACCTGACACCACCTCCCTGGATGCCACGGCATCTTGCACTGTCATATTGAATGTCCTCGCTGTAGGCTTGTTTGGCTAGGCTGGTCCTCCACTTGTTGTTCTAGTGTTATTGCCCCTATTGCCGTTTCTGCCATTCGTGCTTTTCTTCCTTGGGCAATCCTTAATCCGATGTCCTGCTTCACCACAGTTTAAACAACATCCCTTCTTCACATTAGGACAATTGGGTGAGGTATACCCTTCTTGTCCACAGGTATAACATACCATTTTTCCCTTCAAGCACTCTCCCGAGTGACCCTTTCCACATTTTCCACAAACCGGCTTCTTTTGTTGCACACTTCCTTGCTGACTCTCCAAATTACTACCCCCGTTGCTTCATTTTCCGCTTCTTGTTGTTGCTACCGCCATTGTTAACATTCTGATTCCCACCTTCTACTTTCTTCTTGTTCTTCTCCCGATTGTACTTTGAGGCAGCTTCACTTCCACCTTCCTCTATGAGAGCTTTCTCTAACAGAGTTGAGAATGACGTGATTTGTAAAACCGCTACCTTACTATAAATCCACGGCTTTAGTCCATTTTCAAACCTTCTTGCTTTCCTCACCTCCGTGTCCACCTGATGTGGAGCGAATCTGGCTAATTCATTGAACTTCGCAGCGTACTCTGACACTGACATATTCTCCTGTTTCAATTCCAAAAACTTGATCTCCATTCTCTCTTGTGTACTCTCAAGGAAGTAGTTCCCAAAGAACAATATCTTGAACGCTTCCTAAGTCACGATTCCAGTCCCAGCTTTGTTCTGGTTAGCCTCCCATCAGTAGTTAGCCTCAACCTTCATTAAGTAGGTAGCAAAAATTATTTTTTTCTCTTCTGCTACTCTAGCAATATTATAGGCCTTCTCAATCTCCTTTATCCACGTCTAAGCCTCTATCGGGTCTGCTTTTCCTCTAAACTTCGGCGGTCCTACTGCCTTGAAGTCCTTAAAGTTGACTAATTGGTTTCATGCCTGATTTCCTGCAGGTTGAGCTTGATTCCTCATAGCTTCAACCATCATGTTGATAAAGTCTTGCATTGGGTTTGGTTGAGCTCCCGCTGCATTATTAACTGACTCTTCGATCTCTTGGTTCCTTAGTACACGTCTGGGCGGCATTATCTAGTGAAACAAAATTCTAACACGTTACTCGGGTTTTATTATCATATAAGTACTTAGCATATAATACAATATTGTATTCAAACAATCAGATGATCATTATGTGATAGTTTTAAATTACCAATATTTGGAAGTCTTTCTCCCTGATTAGTGGGTTAAGTTTGTTAAAAAAAAATTCCAATTCAGTCTACTGGATTCACATAACATTAAATAGACAATTTACTATTTAAATTTTCCAACACATATCATAACAATGCATTTATATTTATATACCAATCTTCGGTGTCTCACATGTTCAATACAGGTTTATTTTTATAAATGCTACTATCCCATTTTAAACACAAAAGATGGGATTAACTCAAAATGATACTCCCCTACAAACACAAATAGGGATACTACCTACTACCTCACACCTGCTGGGGTTTACATAAACATAAAACCCTATTACACAAAAAGGGGTACTAATGCATCTATCTACAACTGGTCCATAGCATAATCATCACTGGTGGCCCTGCTGGGTCACCTGAATAGGCTCCTAGGGAAACAACCCCTCCATAACTCTACTCCGAACGGATCGACTTGACTCCCCTATCTCCACGTGAGGCCTAACACTCAGTCCCCTTTGGCTCTGGAAGGATGCATCAAGCGCTAGCCCTAGTGTCTCTATCCTGGTATCTTTCGCCAGTAGCTCACCATCCAACTGATCAACCCTCTTAGCTGCATTATACCATGCTTCATCTATCCTAGCCCTCTCTAGCCTTTCCACCTCAAGGTCAGCAATCAAGGCCTGATGCTGCACCCTCAGCATCTGTCGCCTCTTTTATAGTTCTAATAAAAAACCTCTAACTCATGCAAGCATACATGTGTCAACAAGTAATATAGAGTAAGTAGAGTATCAATCCCACAGAGAAAGTTGTTAAACTTAAACTATCATACATCAATTAACTCACTGTATTTATATGCTTAGACTAATGACTAAAAGTGTTGAATTAAACTAATTGTGAATACAAACTAAAAATAAGAATACAAATGGAATAAATATAATCTGGAAATAATGGGACCCTAACTTCATTTAATATTTCATCTAATCGCCACTATCATGCAAGAAGTGTTCACATATCACAGGAAAATAGCCAAGAGCACGAATAGAGTTATAACCATTTTTCAATGGACTATAACCTACTTACACAACATCTACAGATGTTAGACTCCATGTAATCACTAATACAACCAAAATCACTATATGTCTATGTGAAATTTTAATTATATTGATTTTAAGCACAAGCCCTTACTCTAGCTCATACGGTGAAACAGTATACGTCTATCTGGTTCACAAAATACGCAAGCCATATACAATAGCCTCATATTCACATGTTATCATGATTACAATCCATACTTGCATGTTCATTGTCAATTCCATACAAATACTGAGATGAATGGTGATCAAGCATTCATACATGTAAAACAATCATGATAAATATCCCATATGATATGCAAAACAACCCTAGCATTTAAGCGTGCAACCAAACTTCATATTAAAATCCGTTAGAATCCCATAATGGGGTTTAGTTCATAGCTGAACTAGAAAGCCATTAGGGGATCAACGCTAAACATGATCAATAAGCAAATGATTGAAATAAGAAAGATAGAACGATCAAACCCAATCGCTGAATAAAAACCATTGATAAATGCTTAAATCCTCATAGAAATCCAGTAGATAATAATGAAAATCCACAATGATAGAGAATCCCAAGAAGAATTGGAGAAGTAGACGTTTTGGCTTCGTTCTCCATTGGAATCTCTCCCAAGGTGTAAACCCTAGTTACAATATGAAAAATACATCAAAAGTCTCAATCCTCGCTTTGACACACGTCAGAATCGTTTTTAAAAACCAAGTACACATCATTTAATTAAAATTAAAATAAAACAAAATCACAAAGATCAAAGATCGCTGCTATGCGCGCGTTCATAAGATATATCTCATGCACGCGCGCGAGACTTGTAGAATGTCTTGCCCTGTCCAGCCAAGTCCTCATGCGGGTGCGCGTTTCCTACGCTTGATATGCTCGTGGCCGCGCAACTTGCAGTAGGTCGTTAGTGTCTGGCTGGGTACTCGCACGGGCGCGCGCTTCCATGCTTATCTTGCCACGCGGCCGCTCAGCTTACAGCCTGCAAATTATGTTTCTGGTTCTGTCATGCTGCTGCTGCTAATTGTTCATTCATGCTTAATCTTCTTCCATGCTTGATCTCCTTGCTCTATTGCACCTTCATGCCATGCATTCCCCCACATGTGCCTTCCTTTCACGCGCCCATTCGCTTCGTGTCCTCTAATACCACCAAAATTAAGCCGATTCCTGCACTTATTCACCAAAAGGAGTTTTAAGTAAATGCAATGCAAAATAACATGAAATGCAACTAAAACACAATAAAATGTACTTGAGATGGGCACAATTCGCATGAATTGGTATTCAATAAGTAGGTAAAAATACCACTTATCAAATACCCCCAAACTTGAACTGTTGCTTGCCCTCAAGCAATGTATACTAATGAACAATGGAAATGCAACTGCGAAACTATGCAACTACTCTACAATGCAAACTAGTCTCACATAATCCCAACCTTAATAAAATTTCAGCCCAAATTGCCTCAGTGAATTATCGAGATCCAAGAATATAGTTTCAAACCAAACTATAGGCATAATGTTATACACTCGAATAATTCATATATGCTATAGAGATGTTGTGTGTGTATGTGCGATGTTCACCAAAACTTGATCTAAGTAAAGAATACATATGTTACATTGCTCCAAGTAGAAAATTATAGTCTAAATCATGACTCATGTATACTCGTGCCACACAGACTGTTTCAACATATCAACACAAACTAAGGTTCAACAATGGGCTTATTGCTTTATTGCTACTCATGATGGCGATTTTAGCACTTTCTCGCGGTGTTTATTGCTATTTTTCTTATCTTTTTCTTTTTGTTTTTTTTTTCTTTTACATGACTGTGCAATGTCTCAATACATTAGGCACACTGCTACCCCTTAGCGAGCTTTCAACCAACGACTCCCAGACCATGAAAGACCATAGGGCGCTAGGTGTAGAGACCATCCCCTCGGGCGTACTTACTCAAGTAGCCAGGGCCCCGAATTAAGGCTAGCCACGTTATTGCTATTCAATTTTTTTTATATACATAGCATACCCATGTTTTCCCAAAATTTGCATGTTAATGTTTCATACAGTCTAAGAGCACTTTCCACATGTTTATCTTTTTAAAATTACATGTTCTATCAAGCAGTGCAACATATACTTCTTAAACCTATAAGTGATTGTGAACATGTTTGTGCAAACCGGAAGCATTTAAACAGCAACGTGAATCTCATCGTGTAAAATATTATATCTCAGTTCATGTTATCCAAAATATTCTAAAATCCTTCACAATTCACTATCATCATTGGCTAGGCAAAAATTTCTATTAAGCAAAAATTTGTGTGAGACATGCAACTAAAACATACTAACACAATCAATAATGAATAAAAATTAAAAATTTTCTACAAAAATTTATCTAACACATAAACATGCAAAATTAACTAAACATGCAACAATTAAATAAAACTAAACTACTATGCTATGACCCCCAATACCCCCAAACTTAAAATATTCAATGTCCCCATTGAATGAAGGTAAAGGGTACAGAAAATCCCCTAATGACTGGCTTGACCACCCTCCTCAGGTGGTGAATCTGGTGGTAGATATGGCACAGCTGTTCCAAACAAAAGGCCACTCTAGCATTGTTCCTTGCTATGCGAAGGCTTCAGCCAAGGCCCTTGTGAGTCCCGTAGCAAACGTTACAAGATTGTCATACATGGCATCGACTTTGTGCTCCAACCTTCGGAGCTATCGATCGCTAGGAACGGTATATGCTCGGGTGGATGGGCATGCCTCATCTGTCTGAGGGGGCTACTGCGATGGCTCTGGGAAAGTGGGCCTTAAAATGAATCCTCGTTCGCGCGGGTGTGGCTCACCGCCTGTCCAGTCCTCAAATTTTGCAATGGTGGCATGGGTGATGTCCTGGCTTGGATATTGCATTTGTTTGTTGCCCCAATTGCACCCCTGATGCGCACATAGCATGGCTACCACTGATGCATGTGGAATGCTCCTAGTGACAGTTCCCTTCAGATACTTCACAATGTTTTGATGAATCAAATAACCTACATCAATGTATTCGCCAGTAATACGCCCCACAGTATTATGGCCCTTTCTGCCGTTATCTCGTGCTGATGCGATGAAGGTAATAGCTTGGTACAAATGAACAGATTCCACGCCTTGGCATATCGATTCAAGATC
Source organism: Panax quinquefolius (assembly GCA_020205615.1). Taxonomy (NCBI): domain Eukaryota; kingdom Viridiplantae; phylum Streptophyta; class Magnoliopsida; order Apiales; family Araliaceae; genus Panax; species Panax quinquefolius. The sequence continues at coordinate 64,198,473 of CM035158.1, read as the reverse complement.
TTGGTGCTTGGGAATATGCGAGGGTGGGTCGTGCCTAACTTTGTAAGTCCACTTCGTTACGCACGCATAACTTCGATGATAACAAGCTCCAAGTCCATTTCGGATGTGCCCTCGTGATCCAATCGGCGCCTGTTGGTGGTCTCTGTGGTGATTCTCGGGCCGGTTACGATGGCGGAAGGTCTGTAGTCTATCTCGACACCACGAACCACAGCGGTATCGTTCATGGTGACTTTGGCATTGGCATAAAATTCTCAGACTATGCTCATCGGAATGGGCATGGGAGATGTAGTCAGTCCACCCCAGCCTCGTTCCTGGATCATGGCACACAACTGTCCATCCTGGCCTTCTGGTTTGAATCCTCTTTCCTTGATGAATGTTTTTACTATGATTCGGTAGTACTCCGGCTGGGCTTCCAAACATAAGAACTTTGTGTGGTTGACAATGTCCTCCTCATGACTGCCGGAGGAGGATGAGGAAGATGAAGATGGTCGTGCTCTCTTCGGACCCATTTATAGATAATTGATTGAGAATGCAAATGAACTTACTGAGAGAGAATGAGAATTTATGAGTTGATAACCTTCACACTTGTTTCTGCTAACCCAATTGGGAGCCCTAACTTTATAAAGTAGATGAGAGCGTGGGTAGAGCTTTGAACATAGAGAGAATCATAGAGATTTGATGGAGAGATATACGGCTTCAATCTGCGACTGATAGAGAGATAGAGACGTGAGTTATGGAGAGTGAGAGAGTTCCGCGTCTGTTATTATCGCAAATGAGAGTCCAAATGGTCCACAACTCTAATTTAAAATGATCAGATCTGCCTTGATTCAGTGTCACGCGCGACCGCGCAAGTGTGTAATGGGTTGGGCGTGCGGGCGTGAGACTTGCACAATATTTGTCGTTCTGATTAACTTTGCATGCAAGCACGAGTTTTATCAGATTGGGCGGCATGGGCAAGCATGGCGGCCGCCATGAGCCTCGGTGTCTACAATGATCAAGTTTCACTCCACTCAACCTATTAGTGATGATTTTCAATAATGGTCTCTGCATACATGTTAAAGTACATTGTTAAGACATGAATTATTGGCTGCATAGTGCTACCATCTTATAAATATTCGCAAAGAAATTCTTGCTACGCACTTAAGCATGAAGATCTAATCGCCTAGTAAAAATGAATGAGATATAGCTAACTAAAATAAATCAAAATTGAATAACTAAAAAAAATCAATGGTTGTAGAAATAATGGGTTGCCTCCCATCCAGCGCTAAGTTATAGTCAATCAGCTTGACTGTCTCTGAATCTCATGTTATGTTAAGAATTGAGGTGCCCTCATTGTTGTCTTCCGCACCCCAAAATTTAATGACTTCAGCTTTCATCAACGGCTCTACCTTCAGCTCTGGACTTTTGCCCGTTACACACCTCATCGGTTCATAATTCCTTGGTTTTTGTACCTTTTCCTGTAGGTCCCGGTCCACCCAGTCAACTAAAAAGCATTCTTCTTCGTCTGTTGGGAACTTCATTGCCTTAAAGATATTGAATGTGACCTCCTGATCATGTATGCGCATAGTGAGTTCCCCTTTTTGCACATCTATCGAAGCTCTACCTATGGCTAAAAATGGTCTCCCCAGTATGATCGGTATACTCTTGTCCTCTTCGAAATCTAGGATGATAAAGTCATCTGGAAAAATGAACTTGTCCACCTTAACCAACACATCTTCAACAATTCCTCGTGGATACGTGATGGATCTGTCAATAGCTGTAGTGATATGATTTTTGGCCTTGGAGCCGGCAATCCCAACTGGTTGAATACTGACAAAGGCATAAAATTTATACTTACCCCCAGATCACATAAACACTTGCTAAAGTTCATCTTCCCAATTGTGCACGGAATTGAGAAGCTGCCTGGATCTTTCAGCTTTGGAGGTAATTTTTATTTGAAAGCATCGCTGATCGCATTCCTCGGTCAAGGCTACTATTTCAAACTCATCTAGTATTCTCTTTCTTGACAATATACCTTTCATGAACTTTGCGTAGCTTGGCATTTGTTTTAATGCCTCGGCGAACGGTATGTTGATCTGCAGCTTTTTGAATACCTCCAGAAACTTGCTAAACTGTTTGTCTTCTTTCTGCTTAATTAACCTCTGCGGATATGGTACTTGAGGGTGCATTGGTTGTACTGGACTCTTGACCTTCTCTTCTGAATTTGCTTTTTCTTTCTCGTCCTGTTGAGCCTCAGAATTTTCCAGATTTTTCTCCTCTTGGTCCACCTTTCTTTTTCAGCGGCAGTAGTGCAAACCTCCTTAGTATTATTAAGTGGTAGCGCGACTTGCGTAACTCCATCAAATATTTCTCTGATCTCAATGTGATCGTTTGACACTGCTCCTTCCCGTCTCTTCTAGGATTTGTCTCTATGTTACTTGGCAATGAACCCTGGGGCCTATTGTTAAGCATGCTCGCCATCTGCCCCATCCGAGTCTCAAGATTCTTGATAGCCACTACTTGGCTTTTGATCACGACTTCAGTGTTTGCCATGTATTTCAACATCATCTCCTCCATCTATGATTTCTTTTCTGGCTGTGGTACAGCTGGAGTGTGATGTTGTTGTTGTTGAGAAAATCCCGGTGGAAACGATGGTTTTGGTGTAAACTGTGGCTGAGATGAATGAGGCTGAAACTGTTGGTTCGGTTAAAACTGATTTTGTTGTTGTCCTTGGTTATTAGACCAACTAAAGTTCGGATGATTTCGGTTATTGGGGTGGTATGTGTTCTAAAATTGACCTTGGTCTTTTCTGTAGTTACTCACATACTGTACTGACTCCGAGCTGATAGCACATTGATCCGTGGAGTGTGACCCCGCACAAATCTCACAAACAAAGGCAACTGTTTTGACTTTGCTATCTGCCAAAGTATCAATTTTCTTAGCCATAGCTGTCATCTGTGCCGACAATTGAGTAATCGCATCTACCTCCAACACACCTGCAACCTTGGGCTGTGGCAATCGAGCTGTAGGGTTCTGATAGTCATTCGCAGCCATAGTCTCAATAAGCGTATAGGCCTCATCATAACTCTTTGCCCATAATGCTCCTCCTGCGGCTGCATCTACAATTGGTCTCGACTGCCATCCCAAACCATTATAAAAGGAGTTGATCACCATCCAATCTAGCATACTGTGATGCGGACATTTTCTGAGCATCTCTTTGTAACGCTCCCATGCCTCATATAAGGACTCGCCCTGTTGTTGCTCGAACTGAGAGATAGCCATCCTCATTTTTGCAGTCTTAGCCATTGGAAAGAACTTAGCAAAGAATTTCTGTGCTAAGTCCTCCCATGTGGTTATTGACCCTGTCGGCAAAGAATGTAGCCAACTCCTCGCCTTATCTCTTAGTGAAAATGGGAATAGTCGTAGTCTAATGGCATCCTCCATCACACCATTGTATCTGAATGTGTCACAGATCTCGATGAACCTCAATAAGTGTTCATTCGGATCATCCATAGCAGCACCCCCAAACTGAACCGAGTTTTGCACCATCTGAATAGTGCTCGGTTTGATTTCAAAGGTATTAGTTGCTATCACAGGTCTGACTATGCTCGATTGTAGTCCATTTATGTTTGGCATGGAATACTCCCTTAGAGCCCGATGCTCTTCTCTTTGCACAAGTCTCGGTTCTTCCGCCATACTGACTGTAGTACTCTCTAACTGTGCTTGCAAATTTCTCCGCACACTCGCTTTCTAACCTCTTCTGTTTATGTTATCCTGTGCTGGTGTTAGTTCTAAGTTGGATGACCGCGTGTGCATAAAAATCTACAAGTACCTGACACAAAAAAAGAAACAAAAAAAAAATAGAAATAAGAAATGATCAGACTTGTCTAAGTCATATAATATAGCTTTAAACTGATGATGATTATTTAAATTAACGCCTTTTCCCCGGCAACGGCGCCAAAAACTTGTTGCCTCTTTTATAGCTCTAATAAAAGACCTCTAACTCATGCAAGCATACATGTGTCAACAAGTAATTCAGAGTAAGTAGAGTATCGATCCCACAGAGAAAGTTGTTAAACTTAAACTATCATGCATCAATTAACTCACTATATTTATATGCTTAGACTAATGACTAAAAGTGTTGAATTAAACTAATTGTGAATACAAACTAAAAATATGAATACAAATGGAATAAATATAATCTGGAAATAATGGGACCCTAATTTCATTTAATATTTCATCTAATCGCCACTATCATGCAAGAAGTGTTCACATATCACGGGAAAATAGCCAAGATCACAAATAGAGTTATAACCATTTTTCAATGGACTATAACCTACTTACACAACATCTACAGATGTTAGACTCCATGTAATCACCAATACAACCAAAATCACTATATGTCTATGTGAAATTGCAATTATATTGATTTTAAGCACAAGCCCTTACTCTAGCTCATACAATGAAACAGTATACGTCTATCTGGTTCACAAAATACGCAAGCCATATACAATAGCCCCATATTCGCATGTTATCATGATTACAATCCATACTTGCATGTTCATTGTTAATTCCATACAAATACTGAGACGAATGGTGATCAAGCATTCATACATGTAAAACAATCATGATAAATATCCCATATGATATGCAAAACAACCCTAGCATTTAAGCGTGCAACCAAACTACATATTAAAATCCGTTAGAATCCCATAATGGGGTTTAGTTCATAGCTGAACTAGAAGCCATTATAGGATCAACGCTAAAAATGATCAATAAGAAAACGATTAAAATAAGAAAGATAGAATGATCAAACCCAATCGCTGAATAAAAACCAATGATAAACGCTTAAATCCTCATAGAAATCTAGTAGATAATAATGAAAATCCACAATGACAGAGAATCCCAAGAAGAATTGGAGAAGTAGACGTTTTGGCTTCGTTCTCCGTTGGAATCTCTCCCAAGGTGTAAACCCTAGTTATAATATAAAAAATACGTCAAAAGTCTCAATCCTCGCTCTGACACACGTCAGAATCATTTTTAAAAACCAAGTACACATCATTTAATTAAAATTAGAATAAAACAAAATCACAAAGATCAAGCATTGCGGCCTTGGCCGTGCGCTCTCAAGATATATTTTTTGCGGCGCGAGACTTGCGTAATCGTCTTGCCCTATCCGGTAGAAGTCCTCGCGTGGGTGCGCATTTCCTACGCTTGACATGCTCGCGGCCACACAACTTGCGAAGAGGTCAATTGTCTCAGTTGGGTACTTTGCGCGGCCGCTGCTTCCATGCTCATCTTTGTCATGCGGCCACGTGGCTTATGGTTTGTAAATTCGAGTTCGTTCACATTCATCTTTCTTCATTGCTGCTACTTGTTCATTCATGCTTAATCTTCTTCCATGCTTGATCTCCTTGCTCTATTTCACCTTCATGCCATGCATTCCCCCACATGTGCCTTGCATTCTTGCGCCCATTCGTTTCGTGTCCTCTAATACCACCAAAATTAAGCCGATTCCTACACTTATTCACCAAAAAGAGTTTTAATTAAATGCAATGCAAAATAACATGAAATGCAACTAAAACACAATAAAATGTACTTGAGATGGGCACAATTCGTATGAATTGGTATTCAATAAGTAGGTAAAAATACCACTTATCAGCATCCCAACTTGCAACTCTGACTCATCCAACTTTCTCTTTTGTTCGACTACCTCCATCTGGGCTTGATAAGCTGCATCCTTTTATTGACCTTCTGTGAACTGGAGTGTGTGGTTTTCAACCTCTAGTTCTCCCACTCAACCTTCTAATTGATTGATTCTCCTCAACAAATCCCCTATCGGAGAACCATGAGGGGCTTCTTCTGTGACCTCGCGCTCAATGGGCTCTTGCTCCTGAGAGGATCGCCTATACAGTGTTCTTCGGACATCCTACAAACACCATAAATAAAACCAACATCAGTACAACAATAAAATATATTCATTGATAAAATGAAATGATATTTTATTTAGTACAACTGAAACTTGATGGATCTCCTTAACCCATCTTCTACATACTCTATATGAGTTTTCTAATAAGGATATAACCTAGGTTTTGCATTCCTAACATTTATAACCTACAAATTTGATACCAACCTGTGACGCCCCTAAATCAAGGTTCTCTAACCTTAGATTCGGTGCTCACGATCTATCATCAACATAAGCATTCTATAACTATTACAGAATAATAAACATACACTGTTCATTATAATAAAGTTTCATAACATGGTCTCAAGGTCTTCATAACCTTAGCTTAAACACATCATTCATATTACAAAAGGTTTACATAAGAAATCCCATCAGATAATAATAACTAACATTCATTCTAAATTATTCTTGGATCTTGCCCTTGCCTTTGTCTTTCGTATTGGATCCTTTGGGCTTAACTAAAATAAATGTCATGATATAGCAATGGTAAGCAACTAATTTGCTTAGCAAGTTTATATACACGGGAGATATATTATGACTGGAAAGAAGTTTTGCTTTCAATGTTCAACAATAATATAAGATTGTGAAGGAACATGAATTAATAATCAACAATTGAATATTCGAATAATTGAATAACATGAACTGAGTGGTTTTGAAATAACCATGAACATTTGTCAAGGTTCTCAGTCATTTAAACCGGACCTCTTAATAAGTTTTGGTATTCAAGGGGATCAGCCTTTCATACCCCATGATTTCTGCATAAACACTTAATAATCCAACATCGATATCATGCCTTAATCAAATTCGTCATTTTCTCAGTCAAGAGTTCTTATCATATCAATTTAATAAGAACAGCTTTTTAAAACACATTTGATTAAACAAATTTAAACATGCTTGATCTAGCTGATACAATTAGCATAGATCTATCTCATAAAAAATTCATGAATGAAAGAACTTTAATTTAATTCACAGTTCAATAATAATAGAACAGGAATTCAATTGCACAAAGTGCGAATTTCAATAATCATTATAGATGTGAATAATCATCAATAATTATTCACTAACATGCTTTGAAAATAATAACTCGAGTTTGAGTTAGGAAACTTGCCTCGTTTGTAGGTTACAACTACACAATTAAATTCTATCCACTATGCAGTTTAATTATCTTCCTTTGAGAGACCTATAGTTAATCTTTCAATTAGCCATAGAATAACATTAGATCATGTAATCACATAGTTATTATATATTACATTTAGTTCTTAGAAATATTATCCTACTTCGATAATGTTACTATTAAATAATAACTACCTTTATTTCACTTAATATTATTAATCTTGATAATATTTAATTCACCTCTTAGTATTATTAGTTCACTAATAATAGTTTTATTCGCTTACTAATATTATTAACATCTTAATAATATTTTAATACTTTACTAATATTATTAATCCTCTTAATAATATTTTAATCATGCATTAATATTATTACTTTAATAATATATTACTTATGCTTTAGTATCATTAATCAATTAATAATACTTTTAATCAATAGTATTAATATTTTATTCATTTACTAATATTATTAATCATTTAATAATATTTTATTCATTTACTAATATTATTAATCATTTAATAATATTTTATTCCTTTACTAATGTTATTACATTTTTAATAACATTTTATTTAATCACGAATATTATTATTTACTTAATAATACTTTAATTATCCAATAATACTTTAATTTAATATTAATAATCTTTTGATAATATTTTAATCTAAGATTAATATTTTAATCTAATATTATTAATCATTTAATAATACTTTAATCATTTATTAATGCTTAAATCAAATATTATTAACTATTTAATAATATTTTAATGAAGTTTTAATCTTAATATTTTTATTTACTTAATAATATCATATTCTAATATTATTAATATCATAATAATATTTTAATAATTTATTAGCTCAATAAATAATTTATTCTAATTGTTCACCCTTTATAAAACCTCTTATTTAATATCCATAAAAGGTCATAAATAAGATTTCTTATTATAAATTACCAAAATGCCCTAAAATAGTCATAATATTATATATTAGGAGTATTCAAGCATTAAAATCTCAATTTTCTTATTTAAGACATCATTTAACTATTTATTTCCTTTTATTCATAACTTCATCATTTTTAGGAAAAATAGCAAACTGATTCCAAAAATTCTTCTTTTTCTGTATTTGGACAGTATATGAACCAACAATGATCCCTAAATTTTTCTGTAATTTTAGAAAATGATTTATTAATTTTAAAGTGCCCAAAACACTCGAATCTTGCTTTATTTTTCATAAATCGAGTTTTACTCAGAAAATTCAGAAATTTTCAGGGTATACTCTCATAACATATATGAACATACTGTAAAAGTTTCAGATTTTTTCCATGTATACACTGTGAGAAATTCGGGTGTTAATATTTAGGAGTCCTTTACGGATATAGCCATTACGCACAACCTATAAATCGAAACGTGTCCGTTCTTTTTCCTACATGTAGATAACTTCTTAAGGTACCTCTGTGATTTATCCAAGATTTTTAAAAGATAACATCTCCGTTGACCAACCTTACTAGAAAGACGGTGAAGTTCGTTTGGACGGAGAAATGTGAAGAGAGTTTCATGGAATTAAAGAAGAGGCTCAGTCAAGCACCTGTGTTGGCTTTACCAGACAAAACGGGAGGATTTGTAGTGTATAGTGATGCATCACACAAGGATCTTGGCTGTGTACTGATGCACCATGGCATGGTCATTGCGTACGCTTCACGTCAACTGAAGGACTATGAGAAGGGTTATCCGACTCATGACCTGGAGTTAGCAGCAGTAGTTTTTGCCTTGAAGATTTGGAGGCACTATTTGTATGGCAAGAAGTGTGAGATATATATGGATCACAAGAGTCTGAAGTATATCTTTACGCAAAAGGAGCTAAATATAAAGTAGCGTCGATGGCTAGAATTGATCAAGGATTATGATTATGAGATTTTGTACCATCAAGGCAAACCAAATGTAGTGGTAGATGCCCTGAGCAGAAAAGGCAGAGAGAAGTTACTGAAGTTAACCATTCAAGAGGAATTGGTGAAAGATTTCGAATGACTTGACTTAGAGGTTAAGTATCCGATGGAGACCAATGAGAAATTATTTACAGTGGCAGCGAGCCCGACTTTATTAAATAAGGTTAAAGAGGCTCAAGAGGACGAAGATTGCGATAACATCAAGAAACGGTTAGCTGAAGGGGATGAATTGAAATACAAGATTAATGGCACCGGACTGCTGAGATTCGAATGATGAATTTGGGTACCGTTAGTACCAGAACTAAGAGAAGAAATTTTGCAAGAAGCGCACAGTACGAGGTACTCGATACACCCAGGAAGCACAAAGATGTATCACGATTTATGTCAACACTTTTGGTGGCCAAACATGAAGAGAGAGGTTGCAGAATGTGTCAGCAGATGTCTAACTTATCAGAGAGTCAAGGCAGAGCATCAACGACCGAGTGGATTACTACAGCCTTTAGAGATTCTAGAGTGGAAATGGGAGCACACCACGATGGATTTTGTGGTGGGACTTCCAGTAATGCAAAAAGGGGATGAGGCCATATGGGTGATTGTAGATCATCTTACGAAGTCGGCTCACTTTTTGCCGATCAAGATCAGGTATAGTTTGGACCAGCTAGCCAAATTATATATCAAAGAAATTATCTCGAGACACGACGTACTAGTATCTATTGTATCGGATAGAGATCCGCGATTCACGTCAAATTTCTGGAAGAGTCTTCAAGAAAGAATGGGGACGCAGCTACGGATGAGCACTGCGTATCATCCGCAGACCAATGGACAAAGAGAGAGAACGATTCAAACACTTGAAGAGATGCTTAGAGCTTGTGTGATGGACTTCAAGGGTAGCTGGGAGGATCATCTTCCATTAGTAGAGTTCATATACAATAATAGCTATCACGCCAAAGATCTAATGCAAACCGCACGAAGTAATCGTATGGGAGGAAATGTAGAACGCCCTTATGCTGGGATGAAGTGGATGAACGTCGACTGTTGGGACCAGAACTGGTCCAGCAGAACGTAGAGATCATCAAGATGATAAGAGCCCGGATGGAAGCAGCTCAAGATCGCCAGAAGAAGTATGCAGACTTACATCGCCAGAAGAGAGATTTTGAAGTGGGAAGCTATGCATTTTTGAAAGTATCTCCCTGGAAAGGGAAGATAAGGTTTGGAAAAAAAGGTAAACTGAGTCCGAGATTTATTGGACCCTTCGAGATCTTGAGGAAGATAGGCGAAGTGGCGTACGAGATAGCTCTACCTCCTGAACTGGAACATATTCATAATGTGTTTCATGAGTCAGTGCTATGACCATATAAGCCTGATTACAAGCACGTGATATCGTACGAGCCAATTTAGGTCGAAAAGGATTTGTCGTACGAGGAAATTTCGGTTGAAATTTTAGATAGAAAGGAGCAGAAATTGCGAAATAAGGTTATACATTCTATAAAAGTTCTTTGGAGGAACCACATTGCTGAAGAAGCTACGTGGGAACTTGAAGAAAAGATGAGGGAAAATTATCCACATCTTTTTGAGTAACCCTATATGTAATTCCGGGGACGAAATTCTTATAAGGAGGGGAGGATGTAATAACCGTGAATTTTCAGTCACTATATATGTATGTACATTATTGATATTTAAAACTTTGTGTTTTATAGTGATTTAATATGTGACAACATATGTGAAGTGGTGCATGGATCAATAAACATTTATACTATAGTTATGGATTTATACATTTATAGATTTCATTAAAAATGAAAGCTTCATAACTTAATTATACATTAGGTGAGACAATTAAATAACCTAAGGGTTATGGTAATAAGTAAAGGTTAGTATTTAATATGTATACTAAATTCAGTGGATAATCTTGTTATTTCAAGTGACTAATAATTTTAAACCTATTTCTAGTAAACCTAATTAGGTTATGAGCTAAAGTCACATGTATAAGTAATTAAATTTCATAAGATTGGGAATAGAAACCCTAAATAAACAAGTTGGGTAGCATATATTAAAATAGTTAGACTATGTTTATTACATGGCCCAAAACAATTAAATGAGAAGCCAAAAAGAAATAAAATGCAAACCAATACTTAGCCCACTTGATTAAGGGTATTTTAGACTTTTGATTAATCAAATTTGTGCATTAAAATAAAAGCAAAATGGAGGAGATAATGGGGCAAGGGGACCGGCCACATTAGGCCTTTTAAGGCAACAAAAATATGCTAATCAAGCTCCTTAATTAGTAACTCTTACATCAAGTACAAGTGTGTCCATCTCCCATTGGTTGAAAATCTACTTAGCACCCTTAATCACATGATTAGGCTTAATTGAAAGAGATAAGGCAAAGCCTTTTATCTAAGGGGCAACAAAAGTATGGGGGATATTAGTTTTATCACACATTTTAATTGCTAGACATTTCTTTTCTCTCATTCTTCTTCTTCTATTTTTCTCCCAAGCTAGCAAAATACTAAGAGAGAAAAGAGAGAGGGGGGTTCAGTTTTTAGAGAGAGAGAGAGATGTGTTCTAGTTTGTTTAATCCACCCTAAGATTATATACTACTTTGGTAAATCAAGAAAGGTTGCTATTAGATCAAGGTTTAACCTAATCTTCATCTTCATGTTCTATTTTGTGTTATAGAATGATTTGTTGGAGTTATGAACTAATACTCAAGATACCCTAGTTATACATATCATCATGTATGGAACTAAGTATCTTGAGTGTTAGATCAAAGGATTAGAGGGAGAAAATGTGCATATGTTCTCCTAGGGGTTAAACCCTTGTTTTTCTTCCACTAAATCTTGTGTAACTCAAGTTTTTCAACTTGGATTTGTGATCCGACAAAGGGGGGGGGGGGTGCTAGATACATGAGTTATCTAGTAAACTCAAGTAGTAGAACACAAATCTAGCAAGTATTGAAGCCATGGGGGCTGTTTTTCCCAAAACAGCCCATATAGAAAGTTAAGTTTCAAAACCCTAAAAAGCTATTGTCCCCATTTTTCTTTAGGCTGTTTCGGATAGTTTCAAGTCTTTTAAAAATCTGTGAAATATCACAAAGGTACCTTAAGAAGTTATCTACGTGTAGGAAAAAGAACGAACACGTTTCGATTTATAGGTTGTGCGTAATGGCTATTTCCGTAAAGGACTCCTAAATATTAACACCCAAATTTCTCATAGTGTATACATGGGAAAAATCCAAAATTTTTACAGTATGTTCATATATGTTATGAGAGTATACTCTGAAAATTTCAGAATTGTTTGAGTAAAACTCGATTTATGAAAAATGAAGCAATATCCGAGTGTTTTGGGCACTTTAAAATTAGTAAATCATTTTCTAAAATTCCAGAAAAATTTGGAGATCATTGTTGGTTCATATACTGTCCAAATCTAGAAAAGAAGAACTTTTGGAATCAGTTTGCTATTTTTCTTAAAAATGATGAAGTTATGAATAAAAGAAAATAAATAGTTAAATGTTGTCTTAAATAAGAAAAATGTGATTTTAATGCTTGAATACTCCTAATATATAATATTATGACTATTTTAGGGTATTTTGGTAATTTATAATAAGAAATCTTATTTATGACCTTTTATGGATATTAAATAAGAGGTTTTATAAAGGGTGAACAATTAGAATAAATTGTTTATTGAGCTAATAAATTATTAAAATGTTATTATGATATTAATAATTTTAGAATATGATATTGTTAAGTAAATAAAAATATTAAGATTAAAACTTCATTAAAATATTATTAAATAGTTAATAATATTTGATTTAAGCATTAATAAATAATTAAAGTATTATTAAATGATTAATAATATTAGATTAAAATATTAATCTTAGATTAAAATATTATTAAAAGATTATTAATATTAAATTAAAGTATTATTGGATGATTAAAGTGTTATTAAGTAAATAATAATATTCGTGATTAAATAAAATATTATTAAAAATGTAATAACATTAGTAAAGGAATAAAATATTATTAAATGATTAATAATATTAGTAAATGAATAAAATATTAATACTATTGGTGTGACGCCCCCAAAATAGGTCCACACTACCCATTCTGAGTCGCCAGATATCATACTATAAAAATCATATACAAACTTCATTTATATTAACCGTTGAATCGTCGTGCGAGTGCGACAAACATATAAGCTATGAGTTTTAATACAATATTGTCTCGTAGACAGTATCCAAACTCAAATTGTTACAATGCCATAAAAATACAGCAACAAATATTTTAAGACCCCAAAGAAGAATGAGAAGATTACTATTATATTCATTCTAATGAGGTGCACTTTTGACGCTTTCAAAGTCGGGTTCTCATCACCCTATTATTGTTCGCCAAAATCAATTATTAAGTGACGTATAAAATACGACACACATATCTTAGGTCCTCAATACAATTATCTGTTGCATGTCATGCCGTTTTATAATGTATTGAAAAACTTCGACAGTCTCAAACCGTCACACTATTTCCCTGTTATCCTCGCTCGACCCAGCTACACTCTTATTACCTGAAAGGAATTGTGAAGCAAAGGGTGAGCACAAATAGCCCAGTAAATAATATCATGTCTAAAGATAATTAAATTATCAATAGCCTTCGTCAATAATAAATCAGAGATTTAGAACATATGGTAGATGATAAAACTTTTCTACCATAGTTGCAGCGGAACGAGCAATCCATTAGAAGAGTCAAAAAGACCATCAGGTCTATTATCTTCTCCATGCTAAAAGTCTACCAATAATATTTTATCCATGTAACATCAATCAAAAATTCCTGTCCACAATCATATGAATAACTCATAATCATAATTGTGATTCTAAATTCCTCTTTGCACCCAGGACGAAGATAATTTTCATCACATGTCTTCACCTGAAACATCAAAAATCATGGTTATACCAAATCACAATTCCTGCCCACAATCATACTCATAAATTCATCTTTGCACTACGACCAAAGATATTCATTAATAATTCATCTTTGCACTACAGGCCAAAGATATACAACTGTATTTTAGAAGAGTCAAGTAGAGGATGATATCTACTATCTTTTACGAATTAAAAGTGTATAATCAATATTTTATCGTTGAGACTCAGCTTAATAAATAATCCACATCATCGAATCATCCCTGCACTACGGCCAAAGATATTCATGTAATCATCAGTGGTCATGATTATACCGAATAATCCCTGGTTATAATCATACCAATAATCGGCCCATCAATGCACTACTACGCCAATGAGGACTTTTACCACATCATCTATAATATTACGGGTCATGATTATACCGAATGATCCACTCGTCATAATCATACCAATAAGCGGTTCATCTATGCACATAAGCCAAATATACTCATCAATCAATAGTTCATCTTTGCACGTAAGCCAAAGATATACAGCTGTAAAACCAATAATCAACAGTCCATCTTTGCACGTAAGCCAAAGATATACAACTGTAAACCAATAATTAACAGTCCATCTTTGCACGGAAGCCAAAGATGACTTTCATCATAATATAAGCATGAAGATGATGACAATGATATAAGCATTTATCAAACAAAAACAAGGATAAATATTAAAGACTTTTAATTTATCTAAATATTATCAATCACTTAATAAACTCATAATCTAATATTATTAATATTATAACAATATTTTAATCACTTCTTAAACTTATAAATAATTTATTTCAATTGTTTACACTTTACCAAATAATGCATTTAATCATTCAAAAATATCATACTCATAAGATTTCATCACCAATAATAACATCCCTCATAAAAAATCTGCATATACCCTATATAGGATTTCCAAGCCATAAAATCTTATTTTCCAATTTTGTTACTTCACATAACATATTTAATTCATTTACTCATAACTAGTTCATTTTCATGAAAAATACCAAATCAGTCCCAAAAATATTTCTTTTCTGGGATTTAGCAGAATATATTCCCATATTGAACATATATTTTTCTAGAAATTTTTAAAATTCATTTACTATTTTTCATATGGCCAAAACTGTCGAATATTTAGACATTTATCATAAATTGTACTTTTGTCCAAAAATTCTGAAATTTACAGGGTATACTCCTGTTATATACATGTACTCCCATTAAAAATTTCACCAATTTTGGAGTTAACCACAAAGAGTTATAAGGATTTATTTTTAAAATAGTCTTTTCCCATAAAATCTATAACTCTTAATCTATACATCCAAAAATTAATATTCTTGGACACAATCTAGAAAACTCATCAAATTATCATTTCAAATTTTTCCAGAATTTTTGAGGGTCAGAAAAATTACAAAACTGCCCTTGGAAAAAACCCCTTTTGAATGAAAATACTATTCATATGAATACAAAGGATCATTCACCAAACATGCAGTAATCCACATAGACAAAGTTATTCCAATGTAATAATAAAGAATGGAATAATGTAAGAATTCACCATGCATGCGATAGATCGCATGCATGTGTTATTCTCAGCGAGAATAATAAAGAATGGAACTGTGTCATGCAGAAACCGTGATAGACAGGATATTCCAACAGAATAATAAAGAATGGAACCAGTCATGCATAAACCATACGCATGAGGATATTCCAACAAAATAATAAAGAATGGAACCAAGTCATGCGTAAACCGCACAGACAAGATATTCCAATAGAATAATAAAGAATGGAACTAGGTCATGCATAAACCGCACAGACAAGATATTCCAATAGAATAATAAAGAATGGAATAACAACAGAATTCACCGGATACGCGATGAAGCCACGCATGACAAAGTTATTCCAATGTAATAATAAAGAATGGAATAATAGAAGAATTTCACCATGTATGCAAAGAAGATTTCAGATGTATGTGTTATTCCAACATAATAATAAGGAATGGAATAACAATAGCTCTCTTCATGAATACGAAAGAAATAATACCCCTTACTATAATAACAATATCCCTTACCTTAGAAAAAAGTGGATACTGAAATAGTGAGGTAGCAAACTTCTCTTCTTCTTTCTCTCTATAATAATTTCTCTATAGCTTTAGTGAATTGGTGAGAAATGAAGGAAGAATGAGCTTCTATTTATAGGAAAATATAGTTTTGATAATTTACGCTTTTGGGGCTCAAATATTACAAAGATAATACCTTCAACTTTTCTTTCATTTTTAATTTAGTCCTGCAAGTATTATCAAACTTGCACCACCTCTCCTAATAGTAAATAATGTGAATTAATAGTACAATCATGTGGCTCAATAGTTATAATCATGTGAAAATACGAATTACAGTATAGTACCTCCATCTATACCTCCATTTTAACTTAGTCATGCAAGTATTATCAATCTTGCACCACCTCCCCTAATAGTACATGAATGTGAATCAATAGTACACACATGTAAACAAATAGTTATAATCATGTGAATTAATAGCAATTAATTGCTCATTTATTCGATTAATTACCCGATTGGTCAATATAACCTCCAGACATCAATTATTATCAAAATAAATGTCAATTTCCACTAACACTAACAATCCCAACACAATGGAAATATTTTTCTCAAAAATTTCATTTTTGAAACTTCAAAGTTTGACTTTTTCCGAATAAGTCAACTGTTGACTTTTTTGACCAAAAAGTCAAACCCGACAAATTTTGTGTTTATAGTCTATTTCTACTAATTTTATCGTTCCGGACTCAAATATCACATCTGCATCTCCAAATTCAACTCCGAACTCAAATTCGATTTTTTTATAACATTCATCATTAATATTATAACTCACAATATTTAACAACCGTGTCGCTCCCGTGAAAGAGGGCTTTCCGATAAGGATTTCTCCTTATCATGCCGCAATTAGGTGACCAAACCTCTCCGATGTAACTTCTAGACATTGTCAATATTGCAAATAATAATATGAATAACTTTGTCGTCTCAAATATTGATTTAATAATATAACATATTATGCAGATGATATTGTGACAATAATTAAATCAATAATATGAGAGATATGATGTAGCAATTACTGTAGCAATAATTGGGTATAACTGAGTGACTTCTCACGTAAGCATCATTAATCAATACCGTGTGCTACTATGCAACCACGCCAGACATCGTATTTTTACTACTGAGTAGTTCAACAGCTTTAACAGTAACACTTTCAACGTTATTTTTATAAAAAGATAATTCTGTCATTTTCTTACTACGACAATACTTTTGTTGTGGGGTCCACCAATGATTGTGCCGTCCTACGGATATTCCCCGACAAAAAGAATATTCCCCGACCAAACGAATATTTTATAACAACTTGCATACTTTGAAATTTTTTCACATATCACCCTTAACTTTAACCTTTTATCAATTTAACCATTTAGTAAATAGAATAATTATAAGAAAATTAAATACTTTCATTTCATAAAATTCGGGGTCTCATAATTGGTAAATGATTAAAAGTATTATTAATTGATTAATGATACTAAAGCATAGTAATAATATTAATGCATGGTTAAAATATTATTAAGAGGATTAATAATATTATTAAAGTATTAAAATATTATTAAGATGTTAATAATATTAGTAAGCAAATAAAAATATTATTAGTGAACTAATAATACGAAGATGTGAATTAAATATTGTCAAGATTAATAATATTAAGTGAAATAAAGGTAGTTGTTATTTAATAGTAACATTATCGAAGCATGATAATATTTTTAAGAACTAAATGCAATATATAATAACTATGTGATTACATGATCTAATGTTATGTTATGGCTAATTGAAAGATTAACTATAGGTCTCTCAAAGGAAGATAATTAAACTGCATAGTGGTTAGAATTTAATTGCGCAGCCGTAACCTACAAACGAGGCAAGTTTCCTAACTCAAACTTGAGTTATTATTTTCAAAGCTTGTTAGTGAATAATTATTGATGATTATTCACATCTATAATGATTATTGAAATTCGCACTTTGTGCAATTGAATTCATGTTCTATTATTATTGAACTATGAATTAAATTAAAGTTCTTTCATTCATGAACTGTTTATGAGATAGATCTATGCTAATTGTATCAGCTAGATCAAGCATGTTTAAATTTGTTAAATAAAATGTGTTTTAAAAAGTTGTTCTTATTAAATTGATATGATAAGAACTCTTGACTGAGAAAAGGAAAAATTTGATTAAGGCATGATATCGATGCTGGATTATTAAGTGTTTATGCATAAATCATGGGGTATGAAAGGCTGATCCCCTTGAATACCAAAACTTATTAAGAGGTCCAGTTTAAATGACTGAGAATCTTGGCAAATGTTCATGGTTATTTCAAAACCACTCAGTTCATGTTATTGAATTATTCGAATATTCAATTGTTGATTATTAATTCATGTTCCTTCACAATCTTATATTATTGTTGAACATTGAAAGCAAAACTTATTTCCAGTCATGATATATCTCCCTTGTATATAAACTTACTAATCAAATTAGTTGCTTACCCTTGCTATATCATGACATTTATTTTAGTTAAGCCCGAATGATCCAATACGAAAGACAAAAGCAAGGGCAAGATCCAAGAATAATTTAGAATGAATGTTAGTTATTATTATCTGTTTGGATTTCTTATGTAAACCTTTTGTAATATGAATGGTGTGTTTAAGTTAAGGTTAAGAAGACCTTGGGACCATGTTATGAAACTTTATTATAATGAACAATGTATGTTTATTATTTCGTAATAGTTATAGAATGCTTATGTTGATGATAGATCGTGAGCACCGAATATGAGGTTAGAGAACCTGGATTTGGGGGCATCACACGTAACCCCTTTAAAGGGATGAATATCCTGAAACTGGTCAAACTGTGCCATAATAGCCAGTGAATGATATGTGGTCACCCCCCTCAAATCGGCCAGGGGAAGATAGTCTATTCCAACTGCATGAGTGATAAAGCTATAAGGAGAGCAAAGTCTTGAACATGACAAAATATAAAATGGGTCCTCGATCTTCGACAAGAAAGCCAACCAAGATGTTGTGTCTGTACACTAAGTTGGTAGAAAGGAGTATGACATGGCTATCTCATGGGAAAAACAATACCCATGGCGTCTAAAAGTGCCAATCGGTCTCAAGGGTATCATAAATCACACGTACAATAGAATTGTACTGCCTATGAAAACCCCTACTGAATGGGAATGGCCTAACGTGGCCGACCTTAAGGTCTCTGCCAAAATCATCGTTAAGATGGTATAACCCTCCCAGAGAGCATGGACTACCATGATCACGCTGATATCTAAATGGTCCATGTACAACGGCATTTACAGATAAGCCACTATGCACATCAAGAATATGTCTACACGGGCGACATGCCAATCACCCTCGAAAATGGTGAAGTCCTCGGAGTATCGTAGATGGCTGTCTGACTACCCAAATCTATCAATCAAGAAACTCATGGACACCACATACCCCGAGGTAATCTCGTCTAGGGCAACTCTGCGCCTCAAGCTTATAAAGGTCATAAACTGCCAGCTTATGTCACCGACAGCAATCCGAGCGCAAGGCCTATCCAATAGTAAGTCTATAAGACGCTCATACTCCTCCAATGTAGGGGTCAACTCATGGGTATCGAATCTAAACACCTATTTGTCGGCTACCCAATGCTCAAGCATGCCATCTATGAAGCCCGGTGGAACCTAAAATATCAGGAGGGTCATAAAGTGTCGCAACAATTGATCATCTGTCACCTAATCTAGAGAAGATAATCTGCCTACCACAATCTCAAGGAAGAGGCCACCGACATAGGTGGGGTATGCTCTATCCGGCTAACAGTAGATGAAGACATCTGTAGAGCCGTATCATAAGACCATCCAGTGGTCAATGCTAAACTCATCTCTGGAAATGCATATCCATGACATAATGCATACATAATAAATGACAGATGACAATATGATGTAGGAAATAAAAGGCATTATACATACATTCCTAAGTACATCATCATCTAAATACATCATCATTGTATACAAGTAAAAAATACCAGAAAATGGGGCACAACCACCCAACATCTAATAGAGGCCTATCAAAAGATATAAGGAGAACTGGGGCACAGCCGCCCAATATCAAACAGAGGCATATCAAAAGAAATAGCGAGAAATGCATCAGAAGAAGTCAATGGTGTTGATGTCCACATCATCCAACCTATCCATCTGATGTAACTCCTTCCGAGTCATTGAATCTCTACCAGAAGGGATATCAAGTCGATACAATAGAGGATGTACACCAACAAAACCATCTTAATATGGGCCACCTGAAGGGCCAACCCTAGAGCTGGAAGGATCAAAAGTATCCGCCTCGGATGGATCTCTGCCCAAGTGTCGGATAAAAAAATGTGCCCGGTCCAACTACTGGGTCAAACTATTAATCTGTGCCAGATGAGTAGGTTCTCGGACGCAGGCAATCCAATTTGTCATCACGACGGAGCTAGGAAACATATCCCCCATAAACTGTATGTCGTGGGTCTAAGCTCTAATGGTGCGAGGGAACCACCAGCTGTAAAAAGCCTCCTGAGTGAAAGGTCCCTCTGATAAAGTAAAGCCATCCACACCCATCAATGGGATCTCAGTGATCGGCTGCGACAAAGGCCAATGACACCTGGAAGGAGGAAAGAGTGGAATACGTATCTCTCCTGTAGTGCTCCTAATAGCACGTTCTCCCAAATAGATCTCCCAACCTTAGTCAGTAATGAGAGAATTTCGATGGGTGGAAAATAAATACTAGACACCAGTCTAGACACCAGTCGGGAAACCACCCTCAAAGACAACTATCAGTGGTCCTCAAAGTAAGGAACCCATGTAATGACCTCTGCGGTCAACAAATCCAACTATAGGCGAGAATGGGTGAAACCCTCAGCTATAAGAACCTTCGCCAAAGTGGAAAAATTCCAGCGCCATCCCCGTGGATAGGTGTCCAAACCTAACGTGCTAACGGGACGAAGACATAGGAGTCTCTCGTAGGCCCAAAACTACGAATATAAAGATCAAATATCTGCGGTCAGATAAACAGGCAACCCGAACAAGGGAAATTAAAAGAGAAAATGCTCACCAACAGGAATGGGTAGAACCCTAACCAAGCCTCCGTCCCGCCTCTGAACGTAGGCGCATCCCCCTAAAGAAGTAGACAAAGGTATAGGAGCCCCAATCAAACTCTCCGATATGGTCCACCTTCTGAGTGGCGCTGACTAAAGCGAATGACACCATCGAAGAGTTATTAGCCATGAAACAGTCCCTAAGGATGATCATGAACAATCACCGAAGAATCCGATATCTAACCCTCTAATCATCTGGCAATGGCTCAGTTAGAGCCCCACTCATGGAATCTACACCCAATGGACTAGAACGGACTGTCCTACTGTGACGCCCCCAAAATAGGTATACATCACCCATCTTGGGTCGCCAAATACATGGTACTGAATACAAATACAAACTTAATTATACAACATGAGCTAAGAGTTTTTACATGAATATTGTCTTCTAGACAGTATTCAAACTTAAATGGAGTCCTCATTACATTTATTATCACACTATTTAACAGAATAGTGAGGACTACTAATGCTATCATCTGGACGTCACTCTGTTCCCCGACTAGTCCCAGCTATATTCTCATTTCCTGAAGAGAACAATAAAAGCAAAGGGTGAGCTTGAAAGTAGTATGCACACAAGCCAATCATGTTTGCTGACTCACGGAAAAAGGATTCTGATTCGCGTGGGTTACTGGAAAATGAAAACATAATCAAATGTATCCGTTTGATTTTTACACGTTTCCGCACTTTTATGCAATTTGATTGCGTTCTTGAATATTACAAACCTAACAGTGGCATCAAAGCCAAACCTTTATGCGAATTATTAATTGTTTTAATTTGATATGTATATTGATATGTGTTTAGAAAAATTTAATTGGGCATAATTTATTGTATAAAATTTATTTCAAAAAAAAAAATGTTATTCAATTCGAGAATTGTATTTCGTTTTGCCGCTGTCTGTCACGAATTTTAGTTTCCACGGCTTGGTTATATATATAAATATAATAGTTATATTTTATATATATGTATATGTGATTCTTTACTAAGTTATCATGTCCCAGGTGAAAAAAAAAACAAAAAAAAAAACCCACGTGATCCACAAATTATGGGAATCAACAAGGATTACAAGCCGTGGGACCATAAGCAACATTCGGATATATATATATATATATATATATTATAATATTCGGTTATTATTATTATTATATATATATATTTTCATTTATTTTATAATTAAAATAAAAAGTTTATTTTAATTTTAAAATAAAAGATTTATTTTAATATTAAAATAAAAAAGTTTATTTTAATTTTAAAATTAGATTTCATGCTAACTAATTAGAGTTGGAATTGGATTCCATGATAACTAATTGGAGTTGAAATTGGATTATATGTTTCCTTAAATAAAAGAGTTTATTTAGATATGAAATAAGATTTCATATTATTCAAAATAAAAGAGTTTATTTGTGAATAGGAAAGAGAATCCTAATTTCCTTAAATAAAGGAGTTTATTTAGATATGAAATAAGATTTCATATTATTCAAAATAAAGGAGTTTATTTGTGAATAGAAAAAGAATCGTGTTTCCTTTAATAAAGGAGTTATTTTTTTACATGGAATTGGATTCCATAATTAATTAAAATAAAGGAGTTTATTTTGATTAAAGATTTTGATTAAAATAAAATAGTTTATTTTATTCAAAATTGGATAAATTAAAATAAAATAGTTTTATTTTGATTTAAATTTGGATTAAAATAAAGGAGTTTATTTTGATTCAAAAATAGATTTTATACTAACTAAATTTGCCCATTAAATGATATCAATATATATATTAAATGTTTATTATTCATAAGATGAATGTTATTTATTAATGCATATGATGATGTGTATGATAATAAATGGGATTGATTATGGACTATTGACCAATGTGATTGGATTTTATTTTAGTTAGATGCATAAATGTATGAGTTTAATTAAATGGGGTCTGCGTACCTCGCCTTCTCTAATTTTTCTTAATGTAAATTCTATCTCTCTCCTATGTACTTCCCCTTGACTGCTGATCAAGGTTTCTATTTATTTTAAATAGTTTTGTAATAGGAATAGTTAGAATTAATTTTGAAGAATTGGAGATCAAAGAACAAGGAACGCTTGAAGACCCGTTTGTAATGGAGCCCGGGTTTAAATGTAATTGTTATATTTAAATATTATTTCTTGCACCCCTAGGGTTTGACCTTTTGGTTCACTTGGTGGCTCTAGTGAACCAAACTAGAATAAAAGTCCATAATCAATCCGAGTAGAATATAGTATTCTATATGTGCATGCTTATACTATATATATTATATATTATGCAAACATGCTTCGCATGTTTATTAATATGACGCGTATTTTATATATATATGTGCATGCGCGCTAAACAAGATGAGACAAATTAATAACAAACCCCTCAAATTTTTTTTATATTAAGTCCTAAGCGTTCAAAGATATTTGGAATATCGAACGTCGTCTTCTAGCATGATAAAATTAATAGAGTATTAAATATTTAATATGAGTTTGTTGTGTCACCACAAGGCAAGTATTAAGTATTTAAGATGTTAATTTATCACATTTGATGCTTATAAAGAAAATTAAACAATATTGTTTTGTTGTGTCACCACAAGGATGATATTTTTCTTTTTTGAATATATGGAGTTCTAGGTTGGACTTAACTTGGATAATTTTGATTCGGATGTGCCACCACTTGATCAAAATAATCTAAGAGGCAAAAGAAAAGGAGTTGCATAGTTGATGTAATTGACAAAAGTTGTCTACCTATTTATTTATATATAGTTTGTTGTGTCACCACAAGGCTATATACATTTGAAATGGGATCCTTATTCTCACTAGCAAATCTTTAATTAGATTTTGCCGAACTATATAAGTGAGGATAATATAGTTTGAAGAAAATAGTGGGAGATACCAATTTAAAACAAGACCTAATTTATTTTGGTAATTAATAAAAGAATGTATGTTAAAATGTTGTTAATTATAAATTCATTTACGAGAATTTTACAATGTCTAAAATTACTATCATCATGGAAGCATATTAGATTCTAAATTAACGGGGCATCAATTAAGCGGATTGGTTAAGGAATTTGAGAATAGTTCTCATAGTGAAAAGCTATCTTATGTCCTTAATATCGCCTATCCTCGCAATGGTTGCGCATAATGCCTCCGAGGAAGAGATTGCTACTTTTAGAAAGTGGCAAGATGATGCATGATTGGCTCGATCGCATCATGCTCGCATCCACGAAAGTAACGAGCTTCAGTCATCGCCGTAATGAAACTATGGATGCTTCTACTATATTCCTGCACATCAAGTAGTTGATGGTGAGGAAAGTAGGACTGATAGATATCAGATATCTAAGGAGCTCTTCCGATCTAGAATGGCCAATGACACTATAGTACAGACAAAAAGTTCTTAACATAATCAATTTGATTGATCAATTAGGACAACTGGTTTTGTCATGGATGGAGAGTTGAGCCAAGATTTGATCTTGCACTCACTCCCGGACTCCTTTCACAATTGTTGTGAATTTTTCATATAAACAAGCTAGATATCAGCTTCGTTGATTTGCTTAACATATTGAAAAATGTTGAGAGTCACTTTCCAACCAAGAAAGACCAAGTCTTACTGGTAGGGGCCAAATGATCTTCTGAAAAGAAGAACGATTCAAAGAAGGTAAATAGAAAGGCATAAACAAAGGATAATAAGAACAAAACTGATACGGATAGCAAATGAGCTTGCTTCCACTGCAATAAGCCTGTACATTGGAAAGAAACTGCGAGAAGCATCTTGCAGAGCTAACCAAAAGAAGCTTAGTGAAGTTTCAGTTACAAATATAATTTTGTTCATAATTTAAAATAAATTTTTCTTTAAGTCAAGGTTCTACTTGGGTATTGGATACCGACTTTGGTTATCATAAATATAGATTTATGAAGGGACCAAGCAGAAGTAGAAAGCTAAACAAGGATAAGTAATCCTATGTGTGAAAAATGAAACAAAGGTTGTTGCATTAACCATAGGAACTTATAGTTTAGCACTGCCTACGGGCAAATGTATTAAATCAATAAGTTGTTATTGTATTCCAATTCTCGTTGGAAACATTATTTCTATTTTATTGTTGGACAATAAAATCTTTGGTATTATATTTAAGAACAATTGTTGTTCTATTTATAATAATAATGTTTTGTGTAGAACTAGAATATTACTTAATAGATTTAGTATACTTGACTTACATGAAAATAATTTTGCATATTGAACAAATTAGTATAAGAAAAGGAGATGATCATTCAAAGAGTTGAATGTGTGTATTTCCTAAAATACAAGTGTGAATTATTTGAAAGGTTCAAAGAATTCAGAAGTGAAACAAATTGACAATGTATTAAGATTCTTTGATTAGATCAAGGAATAAATATTTGAGCAATAAGTTTCTAGATCATCTCAAATGGTTTTTCTCATAATGGACACCTCATGATACTAATAATTGATTGATGTATCTGAAAGGAAAAATCGTACCTTGTTGGATATGGTGCGGTCCATAATGATTTTACCGACATTCCAGTATCCTTCTAGGGTCATGTCCTAGAAATGGCTGCAATCTACGAAAAAGGTAACCTCAAAATCCAGCCCCAAGACTCCATAAAAGTTATGAATATGGAGGATTCCTAATCTTAAGTATGTTAAGATAAATGGTTGTCCAACTTATGTGAAAAGGTTTCAAAGGATAAGTTTGGGACAAGATTTGACAAGTGTCGATTTGTGGGACATCCTAAAGTAAGTTTAGGGTATATGTTCTATAATCCTGCTTAGCAAAAGGTGTTTATTGCGAAACACGCTGCCTTCTAAGATAAATGTGTTTATCATTGAAGGGGCTAGTGGGAGGATAATAGATCTTGAAGAGTTCAAGAACCACAAAATACAATAAGTCAAATAAGAGGAACCTATAGATAGACCTATTGTACCACAACCGAATCGTAAATCTGGAATAGTACCGAAGATACCTAGGAGGTATGGATTCATCATAGATGATGATGATGAGGTACACATCATAAAAAATGATGATCTAGAGTTACATACAATGAGGTAAGAGTTCTAGTGTGTACAAAAGGGTCAGTGGGAGCGTTATGACATTTCTAGTATTATATATTGATATACTACGGATAAGGAATAACATACCAATGGTACAATCAGTAAAGATAAAGTTGTCTAAATATTCCTCCATGAATTGTTTGGGAAGAGTATCTTAATTGGAGATAAAATCTATATAGATAGATACAAGAGGATGCTCGACTTAACCCAAAGAACGTATATTCATTTGATCACCTCTTTCTATACAGATAGTTGACTTTTACAACATACGTTATAATTCCAATAGTTGGCAGAGTACGCCCTTTTTCTATACAGATAGGAAAAACTAGGGTTTGAGCCAATACCCCTTCTTCTTGAATCCTTCTTATTCCTTGGTGGATCACCTCTAGAGGCCAAACACTTGGGTGGCTAACGTTGATCAAAGGAAGGAACCAAACCCGGTGGATTCAAGTTGAACGCGAAAAGGATTGGAGGTGAACTTGTACCTGAGGAAGCTCGGATCTTCAAGGGTATGTTTCTTATTCATCTTTTTCGTTTAATTAATAATTGGGCATAAAGGGTGATCCGGGTATATGGTTTGTAAAAATTTTAAACTCTGATTTTTACACGCTTCCGCTTATTTTTGCAATTTGATTGCGTTCTTGAATATTACAAACCTAACAGAGAAAAGAACGTACTCTCCAACAATTGGAATTATAACGTATGTTGTAAAAGTCAACAACCCCATCACCCATAATAAGACTCCTCTTATTTATAGATGTGGGCAACCCACCTTAACAATTAAGGAATTGGGTTTTATATAATTAATTAAATTCTTTTAATTAATTAAGCTCCCTAATCTTATTAGGGATAATTAATTAAACTCCTTTAACTAATTTTCCTTCCTAATCCAATTAGGAATAAATGAGAGTACTTATATTAAATTAATTCCTAAACTCTTTAGAAATTAAAATAATAATAATAATTGTAATAATATTAATAAGACTCCTCTTATTAATTTATATTTAATATTTCTAAAATATTAAATAATAAATATTAAGCTATTTAATTTATTCTATCACCATAGATTAAATTAAATATACATAACATATTATTACGATTATGCCATTAACTTCTTAAATAATTATTCTTCCTTTTATGGTGTGACCCTTTAGGTTCTCCATATTAAACCGGTTGTGAATAAATCAATTAGAACAATTCTAATCTTATTTAAATAAATAAATTAAACAATTAATTTATTTAAATAAATAATATTTATTCTGATAGGGATAAGCCTCCCTAGCGATCAACGACTTTTAGGATAATATAGATTTCAACATTAATCATAAAAGAACCTTTGAGTAAATAGTTACCGCACAATTCAATCCTTCCACCATACAATATCCCAATTAAATATAAGATATGGAATTTTTGTCAAGTCTTATTTTATTTAATTATATGTATTTCGACTCTTAAATGCACAACTCAAATAATGCAAATTAGAAACTCCTTTCTAATTTCATTCTGCTTGTGGCCAAGGACTCTTTGGGTTGTCATTTATCGAATCACATAGGACATTCTCTTCTTTTAATAGAAGTGGTAGATTCTTTATTGATCATACATTATCTCCATATACAACTTATTATACCCAAGCATACCCTTTGATATACCCTAAGGGTCTTAAGGAATAAGTCAAAGTATAACTCATCATACACAAGATACTATGATGATCTCAAGTCCAAGGATCACTTGACTACTATCACTATAGGAATTCCTATTGGAGCAAGTAAAACTCCATTAGGTATTCCTTAGGGAGCCACGCGTTCGATGAACTTATTCTCTAATAAGCACCTATATACTTGCTTTAGTGTCTCCACACAAATGATCATGAGATCAATCATCCTCATCCAATGAGCAAGCAACGTATGTACCAATCTATCTGGATTCACTAATCCCCAATTTAGTAATCCAATGATTGGGAACTATTTTAGTTTTAAGCTTTCTAAGAATTTAGATCTCATTAGAATGATCATCATCATTATTCTAAAAGCATTGCTTAAAACTATGGGTTTATCACATATTATAAAACAACATCATGTAGATAATTAAAAGCCTTTAATAAATTAATACTTTTTATTAATAAATGAATAAGATTGTTACAAAATATATGCTTTATCATTAAACATGATTGGCTTGTGTGCATACTACTTTCAATAAAATTAAAATAAACTTTTATTTTAATTATAATATAATTAAAATAATATATATATATATATATATAAACCGTAATATATTATATATATTATTAGTATATATATATATATATATATATATATATATATATATATATATATAAACCGTAATATATTATATATATTAATCGTAATATATATATATATATATTATATATATATAAACCGTAATATATTATATATATTAATTAGTAAAATAATACTTGATAAAGAATTCCATGTCTTATATTTAATTGGGATATTGTATGGTGGAAGGATTGAATTTATGCGGTAACTATTTACTCAAAGGTTCTTTTATGATTAATGTTGAAATCTATATTATCGGAAAGTCGTTGATCGCTAGGGGAGGCTTATCCCTATTGTAGAATAAATATTATTTATTTAAATAAATTAATTGTTTAATATATTTATTTAAATAAGATTAGAATTGTTCTAATTGATTTATTCACAACCGATTTAATATGGAGAACCTAAAGGTCACACCATAAAAGGAAGGATAATTATTTAAGAAGTTAAATGGCATAATCGTAATAATATAGTTAAGTATATTTAATTTAATCTATGGTGATAGAATAAATTAAATAGCTTAATATTTATTATTTAATATTTTAAAAATATTAAATATAAATTAATAAGAGGAGTCTTATTAATATTATTACAATTATTATTATTATTTTAATATCTAAAAGAGTTTAGGAATTAATTTAATATAAGTACTCTCATTTATTCCTAATAGATTATGAGGAAAATTAATTAAAGGAGTTTAATTAATTATCCCTAATAAGAATAGGAGCCCATTTAATTAAAAGAGTTTAATTAAATAATACCTTATTTTAATAGGGTTACTTGATATCTTTATAAGATGAGTCTTATAGCAGATATTAAGATGACGTGATATTTCCAATGGTTGGAGAGTACGCTCCTTTTCTATAGAGATAGAAAAAAAAAACTAGGGTTTAGTCAACCACCCATCTTCTTGAATCCTTCTTCTTCCTTGGTGGATCACCTCTAGAGGCCAAACACATGGGTGGCTAATGTTGATCAAAGGAAGGAACCAAACCCGGTGGATTCAAGTTGAACGCGAAAAGGATTGGAGGTGAACTTGTACTTGAGGAAGCTCGATCTTCAAGGGTATGATTCTTATTCTTTGTCTTTTTCGTTTAATTAATAATTTTGCATAAAGGGTGATTCGGGTATATGGTTTGTAAAAATTTTAAACTCTGATTTTTACACGTTTCCGCACTTTTTATGCAATTTGATTGCGTTCTTGAATATTACAAACCTAACAGTGGCATCAGAGCCAGACCTTTATGCGAATTATTAATTGTTCAAATTTGATATGTATATTGATATGTGTTTAGAACAATTTAATTGGGCATAATTTTTTTTGTATAAAATTTTATTAAAAAAAAAATTAAAAAAATAAAAATAAAAAATGGCGAACTATTTTTTTTTATTTATTACTGTTTCGTTGTGTCCTCTTCTTTTATTTTTTTTTCCCCGTGGGTAGTCAATTATATGATTACTTCGGTAAGGGACTTGCACGGATTTCAAGCGAGCAAAGGAGCTTCATGAATCAAAAGTTACAGGATATATATTACGTAATTATATATTATAATTATATATATTATAAACGTGGCATTTAATATATATATATATTAATTCTTAATAATTTTATAATTAAAATAAAATTTTATTTTAATCTTAAAATAAAAAGTTTATTTTAATTTTAAAAATAAAAAGTTTATTTTAATTTTAAAATTAGAATTTCATGCTAACTAATTAGAGTTGGAATTAGATTCCATGATAACTAATTGGAGTTGAAATTGATCTTTCCTTAAATAAAGGAGTTTATTTAAATATGAAATAAGATTTCATATTATTCAAAATAAAGGAGTTTATTTGTGAATAAAAAAAAATCCTTGTTTCCTTAAATAAAGGAGTTTATTTAAATATGAAATAAGATTTCATATTATTCAAAATAAAGGAGTTTATTTGTGAATAGGAAAGAGAATCAGTATTTCCTTAAATAAAGGAGTTTATTTAGATATGAAATAAGATTTCATATTATTCAAAATAAAAGAGTTTATTTGTGAATAGGAAAAGTGAATTCGTGTTTCCTTTAATAAAGTTTTTTTTACATGGAATTGGATTCCATAATTAATTAAAATAAAAGAGTTTATTTTGATTAAAGATTTTGATTAAAATAAAATAGTTTATTTTATTCAAAAATTAGATAAATTAAAATAAAATAGTTTTATTTTGATTTAAATTTGGATTAAAATAAAGGAGTTTATTTTGATTCAAAATTAGATTTTATACTAACTAAATTTGCCCATTAAATGATATCAATATATATATTAAATGTTTATTATTCATAAGATGAATGTTATTTATTGATGCATATGATGATGTGTATGATAATAAATGGGATTGATTATGGACTATTGACCAATGTGATTGAATTTTATTTTATTTGGATGCATGAATGTATGGGTTTTTATTAAATGGGGTTTCACAAGACCTCGCCTTCTCTAATTTTTTCTTAATGTAAATTCTATCTCTCTCCTATGTACTTCCCTCGATCACGATCAAGGTTTCTATTTATTTTAAATAGTTTTGTAATAGGAATAGTTAGAATTAATTTTGAAGAATTGGAGATCAAGGAACAAGGGCGCTTGAGAAGACAGTTTGTAATGGAGCCGGGTTTAAATGTAATTGTTATATTTAAATATTATTTCTTGCACCCCTAGGGTTTGACCTTTTGGTTCACTTGGTGGCTCTAGTGAACCAAACTAGAATAAAAGTCCATAATCAATCCGAGTAGAATATAGTATTCTATATGTGCATGCTATACTATATATATTATATATTATGCAAACATGCTTCGCATGTTTATTAATATGATAGCGTATTTATATATATATATGCATAAATGCTGCGCTAAACAAGATGAGACAAATTAATAACAAACCCCTCAAATTTTTTTGTCGATTTATGGGACATCCTAAAGTAAGTTTAGGTATATGTTCTATAATCCTACTTAGCAAAAGGTGTTTGTTATGAAACACGCCTTCTAAGATAAAGGTGTTTATCATTGAAGGGCTAGTGGGAGGATAATAAATCTTGAAGAATTCAAGAACCACAAAATACTATAAGTCAAATAAGAGGAACCTATAGATGTAACCTATTGTACCCACAAGAATCGTAAATGCGGAATAGTAAAAGAAGATACCTAGGAGGTATGGATTCATCATAGATGATGATGATGAGGTGCACATCATAGAAGATGATGATCCGATTACATACGATGAGGTAAGAGTTCTAGTGTGAACAAAAGGGACAGTGGGAGCGTCGTGACATTCCTAATATTATATGTTGATATACTACGGATAAGGAATGACATACTAATGCTACAATCAAGAATGATAAAGTTGTCTAAACATTCCTCCATGAATGGTTTGGGAAGAGTATCTTAATTGGGGATAAAATCTATATAGATAGATACAACGGGATGCTCGACTTAACCCAAGGAACGTATATTCATTTGATGCTAAAGTCGTTTAGCATGGCAAACTCAAGAGATGTCTCATGTCGATGAGCTATGGAGTGTATCTCTTAATAGTCCCCCACAGACTCTCGAAAGAGAGGTCGCATGAGTGACAATCATGCATGCAATGAAATGTATGAGAACCGATGTTGATCGGTTATATTATGGAGAAGTTCACTATGAGTCGGTGAAAAATATCTTAAAGTGCTTAACCCAAGCACTAAGGATGTGATCATATTCATGGTGGGTCTTAATTAAAACTAGAGGGCTTAATGAGACTCAAGTTTTTTAGATGCAGACAAGACGACAGAAAAATCCACTTTAAGGTAAAGGTTACCTTGAACATTGGTGCAGTTGAATTGGAAAGGTTCCAAAAGCAAAGAAAGAGTTCTTTGGTTTAGTGATAAAGACAAAGTATATAGCTATAAATGAAGCTGCAAGTTGATTGTTTGGATTAAAAGTTCATTACAGAACTAGGAATAGTTCCTAAGTCTCATCTTGGATCTAAACATGTGTTGTGGCACTTTCATTTGATTATTAGAATCATTGAAAGATGGAAATCACTATACAGATAGTGGACTCTCATGAACAACATTACATATCCATTAACTAAAGCTTATCCAACAACAGGATAATCGTCACTTAGAGAAGAAGGGTATGAAATACCATGACGATTGACTTTAGTGCAAGTGGGAGATTGAAAGTAGTATGCACACAAGCCAATCATGTTTGATGATAAAGCATATACTTTGTAACAATCTTATTCATGTATTAATAAAAAGTATTAATTTATTAAAGGCTTTTAATTATCTACATGATGCTGTTTTATAATATGTGATAAACCCTTAGTTTTAAGCAATGCTTTTAGAATAATGATGATGATCATTCTAATGAGATCTAAATTCTTTGAAAGCTTAAAACTAAAATAGTTCCCAATCGTTGGATTACTAAATTGGGGATTAGTGAATTCGGATAGATTGGTACATACGTTGCTTGCTCATTGGATGAGGATGATTGATCTCATGATCATTTGTGTGGAGACACTAAAGCAAGTATGTAGGTGCTTATTAGAGAATAAGTTCCTTTGAGCGTGGCTCGCTAAGGAATACCTAATGGAGTTTTACTTGCCTGTCAATAGGAATTCCTGTAGTGATAGTAGTACAAGTGATCCTTGGACTTGAGATCATCATAGTATCTTGTGTATGATGAGTTATACTTTGACTTATTCCTTAAGACCCTTAGGGTATATCAAAGGGTATGCTTGGGTATAACAAATTGTACATAGAGATAATATATGATCAATAAAGAATCTACCACTTCTAATAAAAGAAGAGAAATGTCCTATGTGATTCGATAAATAACAACCCAGTAGTCCTTGGCCAAGGCAGAATGAAATTAGAAAGGAGTTTCTAATTTGCATTATTTGGAGTTGTGCATTTAAGAGTCGAAATACATATAATTAAATAAAATAAGACTTGACAATAATTCCATGTCTTATATTTAATTGGGACATTGTATGGTGGAAGGATTGAATTGTACGGTAACTATTTACTCAAAGGTTCTTTTATGATTAATGTTGAAATCTATATTATCCGGAAAGTCGTTGATCATTAGGAGGCTTATCCCTATTGTAGAATAATTATTATTTATTTAAATAAATTAATTGTTTAATTTATTTATTTAAATAAGATTAGAATTGTTCTAATTGATTTATTCACAATAGGTTTAATATGGAGAACCTAAAGGGTCACACCATAAAAGGAAGGATAATTATTTAAGAAGTTAATGGCATAATCGTAATAATATGTTAAGTATATTTAATTTAATCTATGGTGATAGAATAAATTAAATAGCTTAATATTTATTATTTAATATTTTAGAAATATTAAATATAAATTAATAAGAGGAGTCTTATTAATATTATTACAATTATTATTATTATTTTAATTTCTAAAAGAGTTTAGGAATTAATTTAATATAAGTACTCTCATTTATTCCTAATAGGATTGGGAGGGAAAATTAATTAAAGGAGTTTAATTAATTATCCCTAATAAGATTAGGGAGCCCATTTAATTAAAAGAGTTTAATTAAATAATACCTTATTTTAATAGGGTTACTTGATATCTTTATAAGATGAGTCTTATATCAGATATTAAGATGACGTGATATTTCCAATGGTTGGAGAGTACGCTCCTTTTCTATAGAGATACAAAAAAAAACTAGGGTTTAGTCAACCACCCATCTTCTTGAATCCTTCTTCTTCCTTGGTGGATCACCTCTAGAGACCAAACACATGGGTGGCTAATGTTGATCAAAGGAAGGAACCAAACCCGGTAGATTCAAGTTGAACGCGAAAAGGATTGGAGGTGAACTTGTACCTGAGGAAGCTCGATCTTCAAGGGTATGATTCTTATTCGTTATCTTTTTCGTTTAATTAATAATTTTGCATAAAGGGTGATCCGGGTATATGGTTTGTATAAATTTTAAACTCTGATTTTTACATGTTTCCGCACTTTTTATGCAATTTGATTGCGTTCTTGAATATTA